>JARLTB010000192.1:547500-1002500 GCA_030141615.1 Unio pictorum | reverse complement strand
ATAGCATATTACCGCGACAACATTTTTTTACTCTTACGATAGTCATTTCCTTGCAATCAATTCATTAGACGAGATCTATGTAACGGTAGTGAGCTCTGTAACTAAAGGAAGGCTGGAATGTGACACTCTTATTTGAAACAAAAAGGTTATTAGCATTGTCGTATACCTTAGGCTGCTATACTAACCAATAAGAAATTGCATTTATTCAAAGATTTTTTATTTCGATTTTTTTAAATGGAAAATTCGTGTTTTTTTATCGTTTACTGATTGCATTCTGAGAGTCGCTAACCTGTGATTCAGAAGACTGTTCTAATCTCGCTTGTACAGCAAATAAACATATACTGTTACGTCAAGGAATGACTAACTTAACACAAAGAGGTCACGCACGTCAATAAATAAACAGAAAAATTGTGAAAAGCAAGTAATATTAATGTTAAGGGCGCATTTTATCATGTAGTTCTTGTGGACAAGTTAATCGTACTATCGTACTATCGGTACATAATGGCTTGCAACGAAATAATTCCCCTCTTTCAAAACAAATCACATAAAAGTTGGTGTTATTTTCGTGCAAAGTCTTTTAGTTAGGAGCCCGATCTGCTGGAGATATTTTACAAAATGAATTTTCCTATTGCAAAAACGCTTCAGAACACTTATCCTTTTCCGAAACATCTGTCTGCATAAAGTGAATTGCTAGAACCATTATTTAATCTCCATTTATCCAAATATTTGTCTAATATGCCAATTCAGCACGAGACAGATTGTCAAAGATTCATGAGGCTAAGCCTGCGAAAGCAAATCAACAGTTCTGGAACGGATGTTGTGATGAATGGATGCGACACGAAAGCAAGCGATAGATTTGCTGGAAGCAAACACTTTCTCAGCGCAGGTGCTCTCCTGCGCGATGAAGACAAGTCACGTGCTCTCCGCTCTCAGCCTCTCAACAGCCCACCGTCTTGATTTCCATTAGAACTTTATTGTATCTATCACTGTTAAAGAGGAGGCCAGAAATGTGGATAGAGGAAACAGTTTGCTTGACATTTCTATTCATTTGTTAATGATTCACCGATATGGCCCATAGAAATGTGAACTGTGCTACAAAAGGCATATCACGGGCATTGGTTACAACAACAACAAAATTACGTATCTCTTGTACTTCGGTGATAAAACCATTATGTAACCAAAATTATTTAGTTAGGATACGGTTTTATTTGTTTAAATCCATCTTAATCTAAATATGCATATTTCACACTAGGGCTTCCATGTTATATTCGAAAAACATTAGGATCCAATATTATTCTTGAGGTGTTCACTGAAATTAACTCTTCGCCATACTTTCATTCATAAACAGTCTAATAATTTGCGAAGTATCATATGATAATAATGGTGCTAATATATGCATTCATAAAAAAAAACTCAGTTACCAAAATACTGAAACAAATATATGATGTAGCTACCCCTAAAACGTATAGCCTCTGAATTTATTTTATTAGTTTTGGTTTTCGTTACGAATTTGTTTTCTTGTATTGTTTGTAAAGATAAAAATTGCACTTACGTTTGCCATTATTAAGGACGTATCTTAAGTAATTAAAAAAAATACGATTTGTTGTCATAGTTACAAATGCTGACGACTTGTAATGTTGATGTAAGCAAATCTTAAAAACTGGTACATATATATATATATATATATATATATATATATATATATATATATATATATATATATATATATATATATATATATATATATATATATATAATCAAGCTGTCAGCCTCCCTATTTAGCATTCATTTTCCTAACAGCAAAAGGAATTGATCCATAGTAGATTAAACTTGTTCATAATTTACAGGCAGATGTTTAAATTGTATTGGCAAACTTTTTTTTAAATGTAAAACTAACTTCAGCCACAAACTGTTAGTTTTATCAGATCCTTATTCACTGAGAGATGTATATGAAATCTTTTAATTTACTTCTTGGATACTTTCCATCAAGGATTTATAACAAGTTCCTGGAGTAATGTTGTACTTGTCACTTTTAATTTCTTCAAATCGCCCTGGAAATTTAGTCCTTATTAGCATATAATTATCACGAGGGCAGATTTCACCGCCTGTTACGAGAATGAAACAAGCCGGGTCTATATTCGATACCCTTCATTTAATTTTGAAAAAGAAAGCCCAATGAAAATCTCATGGTGATTTCATCTTTCCTCACTCACGCCAAGTTATCCATTAATGTCATTGTTAATTATTGATAACTCGCTTTGATTGCTGGCGAAACGTCGCCAAATGTTTTCTTCGACATATGAACAACATCACATCTTAAATAGGATTTAGAAATGCCGAATACAGATAAAATCTAAACTTTTCTTTGCGTTCAGTTAATTTTGAATATCCCCATAAAATGAACTTCTTTGATCAAAGGACAAATTGTAAGGAATGCAATATGCTATGCCCGCTGATCCGCTCTTCTAGCATGCAGGCGTAGATAAATGACAATAAACCAGCACAATACTAATTTCACTGGAACGATGGCGCGAAAGGTACATTAAATAAAGCTACAGTTTTTGTACTAGCGTCCACAGCCATATAATTTTTATACTGATTGAAAATATCAAAAAGGGTTATTGAACTGTAAGAAGTATCGTTGTTTCAAACTTAACAAATTAATTACTTACATTAACTGACCTTCCTGTCTTGGAATGGCTTTTTGTTAATTGGCTATTACATGACAGCGTCATGAAAATAAATCATACGTCGAGAAGAAGGGGATTAGTCAGGGTCTTTTCAAGGAACATTTTATTATTTAGAATGCAAAAATATTTCACACGTGGTTAGCTCCAAAAAAAAAAAAAACCAACATATTTCACTTTCAGATAGCTATCGATCTCATCGATCATTAATACTTCCTCCAAATTTGTTCTTGTTTAAACATTATAAAAAATATTACCTTACTGACAACCACACGATTAAAAAAAAATAACCTTAGAACAAGACTTTACCGTGAAATAAATTTTGTCCCTCGTACATTTTCTGTACCGAATACATACTTTTATGAGAGCTGTCATGCAACAGCTCGCCTCAGTGAGGATGGTAATTGTTTGTGCAAATTTTAAAGTTTATAGTTAAAATATTTCACAACAATAAACATAAAAATCAAGTATGGAACAACCTATATTTATTAGCATTGATATTATCTTCAAAATTTTCATCAAAAATATAAATTTGTTTTATAGCGTTATCAGGCAGACGATATTGGATAATCAGCACTACTTATTTCTGCTTCATAAATCGTTCTACTGAAGTGTCTAAAGTTGGCGCCCGATCAAAATAATACCCGCATTTTTCCGCAATAATTTTGTTTTGAATGTTATATCTGAGTAATAAACAAGACATACCTTAATTAGATAGGTTATCATTTTCAATTTGAATAACTCGTAGACGTATTATTTAGTATAGATAAACGGCGCTCTGTACTCTATGGCAAGTTTGCGGCAGATCCACAGAACACATAGTTCAGTGGAAATTTATAAGTTAGAATTGGTTTTAGTGTCCGCTTAAATTACAAATTAAAATTATTATATTTAATATCTGAAAGCACTTTCTTAATTTAGTCAATAGAGAATGTTTAAATTGCAGTTTACACACTGCCATAAAACTGGGACCCATAGAAAATAAGCTTTTTTGAATCCCTTTGGTGGATCTGCATATTTTCTTAATTTTTATGATCGATTTATAAACCTAAAAAGGTGGAATAATAGGCATACTAGTTTTCATAACTTTACAATAGTACTTAACAAATTTACACTTATTCACACAAATTTACACTTGTTCTTCAAAAATGTACGCATGTGGTATTACGGTAAGAGGTCATGTGCTAAAGTGTTTAAGTAATGTGTACTGTGCTTGTAATAATTTCGAGATGCAGCTGTATAATAATTGTTTTGTTTCTATTTCTCATCTAGTAATAATTAAATGATTTCTTGACCCTACCTAAATAATAATAATAATAATAATAATAATAATAATAATAATAATAATAATAATTTTTATTATAATTATTATCTTCTATGTTGGATTTGCTTTGATACATAAGGAATAGTTCGGATTCTTGTTTATTTATTGAAAAAGAACAAAGACTGGTACACTGTCTTCCTCATTTGTTTCCCAAAATAAACACAATATTTTACTAGTCAATCCAATTGTAAATAAACCCGTGTGCCTCATAAAACTGGACCGTTTCTGCAACTGACAGCAAGCGACAGCTAAATAATAATAGAACAATGATCTACCCATCACTCACGACGTGAAAAGAAGAACCATGTCAGTATACACAATAAGAATATTTGTATTTATTATTAGAATCATCCCCCCCCCCCCCATTTTCCTGTGCATACATTGAGAAGCAAGGACCTTGGCGGAATCGACCAAAACAGCAGTTTGGAGCAAAATGCTTGATCTGAAGAGAAATTAACAATAATTTCCTTCAAAGTGTGTGTATGTGATTGGGATTTGTAACCTAGCTTCAACATTGTTCCAGTCATATCACTACGATGTGACAGTTTATAGTGATGTCCAGCACTGGAGCATCATGCAGCTAACCACCCATTCATATTATCCTGCCACCATTGTAAAAACCCTAAATCTGACAATCCGTTAATATCTCAGATCTGACAGAAGCATGATTCGTAGCAGTAAGGATAATTTATATATTAAGCAGGAAAAACTGTCCTGCAAATAACCCGTTTCCGAATGGAAGATTTATTATACTGACTGCAAATAGTATACCAATTAGTATGTACGGCATTCCTGGCAAAAGATGCGTAATGAAGAAAACAAACACAAACTCTAGATGATTAAACCCTGAATGGTGAGCACTGCTAGAGTCTATGTTCTGGCAGTGTCCACTAAATCTGATGAAAATCAAATATCCACAGTTCTACGTATAGATCAGGCTGACACCGATAAAAGTTAATATTTTGGTGACCATTGGATTTCCCTACCTGTTTATGTTTAGCAGATATCAGATAAATCGGTGCGCTGCGGCTTGATTAGAGTTATCGTTCGTAACGAAATGTTCCGAATAACTTGTGGCGCTTTCATAAATTGTGAATGTTGATTTAAATGTTCAACCATAAGGTAAACAGGACATGACCTCCTACCGGTGTCCATCAGATCTCTGTGTAGGATTGTTGATGTTTTTGTTATTTTGATTTGTGGGTTTAACGCCATTTTCTGCACATAGTAGACTTTGCATAAACGGGTGGTCAGGATATCTGGTGGTGCAAGAACCCGGATAAACTGTAGGATAAACATCCGATCCATGGAAAGTTACAGGCAAGTTTTCTCACAGACCCACGTTGGCCGAACTGAGACTATAAAGTGGAACACATTCTTGTTGACTTGCAGTCTGTGAGACAGACGTATTTGATGTGAACTCAGTGAAGAAACTTTATGATGACGTACAACCAGAGAACATTATGGAATACTGGGGGAACTGCGGTTTAAATAAAACATTTGACCATATGTTTTCAAGATTTTATGTTACTTTTATATTTTAATGTATATACATTTTACAGACTTTCCGCCGTATCCTTGCCGTTTATATTTCATTCTGCGTTTGTTTGGAAGGGTTTGTCATCAAAGAATTTTGTTCAATTCTTCTTCATTATCTTTTGTTTTTGTTAAATTGTATTATTAATTTTGAGAACGTTCTTTTTATTGCAACAAATAACAATGAATGATGATGTGACGTTAAAAGAAAAAGAAAAAAAAAATATATATATATATATATATATATATATATATATATATATATATAGAGAGAGAGAGAGAGAGAGAGAGAGAGAGAGAGAGAGAGATAGATAGATAGATAGATAGATAGAAAGAAGATGGGACTGTGCAATGAACAAGCAATAAACACAACACCTTCCATAATTTTATGCAATATCAATTTTGCCAAAGGAAATCAGTTTCCTCTGCGGGAGGAAAATGATTTGACAGTTTTATGAGTGGGAATCTTTTTTTCCCTCACACACAGCGCCAAAATGGATTTGTTGGCAGGTGATTTGTCGTTCCGCTTCATAAAGAAATCTAGTTTGTGAAATAATGCACCCATAAATATACTATAGTTCCCATAAATTTCACACAGTTTCTTTCACTTAAGATAATTTAAAAGTATAATCTTAGAAATATGCTACTGATATTTCCATACCCCAAACTAGTTACAGATATTTCGTAATAAGGCTGACATTAAGCAGATGAAATGACCATTACACAGCCTTAAATGTCCCTAATCCACATCCATGTTTGCTTAATCAACGTACTTTATTTAGATTGGCAAATGCACGTCATAGGGTTTCTTGATTTAAACAAACGTTTGTGTGAAGCGAGGTACGGTTGTGACAATTTTCATATAATCAATTTTCAGATAAAACTAAAGCTCGTCATCAATACAAAGCCTAGTAATGAATATTGAGTAATACTGTCACACGTAAATACATAGAGGAAAGAAACAAAACAAATCATTTAATATTTAACAACACATAAAATATAACATTGTGAAAGCTTTCGAACGCTTATGAATAAAAATGAGCCAATGTTTCAACTCGCGTACAACACAGCCGGATGCAAACAGCGTTGACATGTATCTGCATAATGCACCATCAAGTCTAGGTCCATTCAGAGGCGCAGCTAGGGGGAGCAGGGGGGGTACATATGTCCCCGGGCGCCATACTAGTGGCGGCGCCAAAATGGGCTTTGAAATAGGTTGTAACGGTTAATGGTGATTTTATTAATGAAAATAATGGGTTTCAGAGTTGAGGTGGGGGGGGGATGAATATTGTCCCCGGGCCGCCAAACACTTTAGCTACGCCTCTGGGTCCACTATAGCCATGCAATTATTTATTAGAAGGATCAAGTTAACGTTGATCTGCTAGTGAATCAGGAGACTGTATATCCAATTTTCGACGCTGTTAAAAGTGGGTAATAAACGAGCAAATACGGATAGCATATGAAATATTAAATATTGATGTTTTTACATATCTAAAGATCCAAACAATCTAAACTCGCCTCAATATGTATGGGCTGATAAGCTTTTTCATCCATAACACTTAATTGAAAAGCTAGCTCTAAATAAGGGTCATTGCGTATTGGAGGATGGAAATGGTACACTGCTTCTGATTATTCACAAAAGATAACAGCTGAATGAATATTTAAAATTCTTCAGATTTACACAGGTTGAAGGTCATGGGCTCGTGTCAAATACACGAAGACAAGTTATACTCGTGATTTAATTTTGTATGTCGCAGGTATTTAGATCATATTTATCAATTTCATACAAACTTTTTTTTAGTTTACACGTAAGCGATTTATGTAGTTTTGGTTTTCTCCTTCTCTACAAAAAACTTTTTGTCTACTTATCTCCTAATTTGTTTACGGTAAGCTGTAAATGTATCGTAGTATTCCTTGGAGAGACACGATAAAATAGTTCTTGACATAAGAACTATGGTTTCAAGAACAATGTTTTTGTGGTTCTTTTGTCAGTAACCTTTTTCGAGAATTTTAAAGACATTTTTTTTTTTTTTGGGGGGGGGGACTCACACCACCATTAACCCTGGTACCCTGGTATGGACAACAAGAAAAGTGGTAGGAATATGCTGGGTGCATCTAGACCAACTGGGCTGTGTCTGGGACACAAATATGCTTGAGCTGTATCTCAGCGTAGTAGTTTAAAAATGTTGATTTTGATCGCTGGAAATTTATCCACAATTTAAAAAAATGCGATTTATTCCTACTATTTTACCCATTACTAAGATTGGATTGACCATGAAGTTGAGAATGAAAAACTAGTTTGATGTCTTTGCAGCCTCTTTGTTAATCCTTGTCACGTAAATAGCCAATGTAATCCGAATGGCAGCTATCGTCATACAATCGAAGCACGATCAGCAAAATGGACATCAAAATAATGACAAGCGTTGTTGAGCCATCTTGGTCGTTTTGAGAAAAAAAATCCAGTTCTTATGGACCAACCATTTGATTGTATTGCAGATGGAAGGGGATTGTACGTGTGATTATTTTACCAAACGTTCTGGCTGACAAATAGGTCTGACACGACAAACTATTGTTCTGATTTGTTGAGAAAATAGATCAGTATATCAATCATAATACTTGAAAGCAAACCCACCCACCAAAAGATGAGTGACTCAACAGGGGATCAAACCAGGAGCATCAGATAATGTGATTTGGCGTTAGAGGGGCCCAATGTGGTTGAGTGCTTTAAGGCACTCGCCTTGACACATTACGTGCACATCTCGCTTCTGTCCGTGTGAGTTCCAGTCTCAACTCGGCCAAAGTTGGTATGTGAGATACCTTGCAAGTAGATTCCTGTTGGTCGGTGGTTCTTCCTCCACTAAATATACTGTCCGCCATCTATATCTGACTTATCATGTGCTGAAACAATGTGTTTAGTCCCAAGAAACTAAAGCTAATTTGGCGTTTTCACAAGCATACAAGACAATGGAGGTTCCGAAAGACGGCCATAGACGACGACATAAAATTTCCATTTCACACCTAGGAATCTTGCACAGCCGTTACAATTACAATCCGGTTGAACACACGCGTGATACTTGGATAACTACAGCTGGGTAAGTCGAGATACGGTACAATTAAAAATTATAAATGGAAGCAATATAGCTGCGAAAGTCTGAAGACCCAGTGTTCATACCAAGACTTGAAAGTGAAATGAAATATACGAGACTTCTGGTAAGCTATCGTACATACACAAACCCCCACATCCACACACAATCTCATACATACGTTTGATGTCATGTCTTATTGGGTGAAAAACTGTTCGTTTCGTTTTCACAAACTTTTCAAAATTTCGTTTTCGAACAAAAATCACGCTGGACGCTTATGTATCAAGCAGTGACGTAACTATAGAATACACACACATACAAACACGTGCACGTGCAGAAAATTTCGAGTGTGCTTACAACTTCATTATCCCCCAGGTGTACAGCATAAAATAAAGTATTCTTTATGATTGTGCTGAACGAAACCGCAGTTTGGAAAAATTCTGCCAATGTTCTATTTTGGTTTTGATAATGCACATATAGTTAAGAACGTAAATTACCTGTAAACACTGAGCTTAATTTGAATTTGCAGTTTTCCTGTAAAGACTCTTGAATACCCGGAATTAAATTACCAATTTGTGATATGCTTCTTTATCATAATACTGTTGCAAACAGATAGATTACAGTGTATGTTCGCATATAATTCTCACTCAGTCGTGCACAAAGTAGACACAAATCTGCAGTCGTATTCTAAGCTGACGGATAAGAATTTACGCTGTTTTTTTTATACTAAAGATTGAAAGCGAGCATCGTAGATCTTGATTTTCATGTGCTGTATTCGATACCAAATACGAGTCTGTTTAGAAATTGGATGAACATTTACGCAAGAAAATGCAATACATTGCAGGGGTTTGTGTTCTGCATACCCACATGCAGCAACGACGAGAAAAGCACACATTGTCGTGCTTGAAAATTGTATAGCCGTGGTTTTTTTAAACTCAAATTTATATGTATTCTCACTCATTTTCAAATTCTAAACGAAACATTCATCTGTTTCCTGGCCTGATCCCATACTATCTTTGCGGCTCAGTGATCTAAAACCAATGTATTTTTTTTTCATTGTCTCTGATGTCCTCATTATTATTCCTCTAAATTCATTCTAAATGGTAAAAGCTTTATTAAGTTTCGACAAAAACCGCAGCAATTAGTGCCAATTAAACGCTGGTTTTAAAACACCGAGAATGGTTCCCGACTTTGTTACAGTATTTACACACAGTTTAACTCTCCACCTAACTTCCGGAAGCAGTTTCTTCCGGAAGCGATCATAATATCCAAAAGCCTATCATTAATCGTACCATTAGCAAACTGTCGGGCTAGATCAGACAGTTATCAATGAGGCCAACAAATGAATCATGTTCACGCGATGCGTTATTTCACATATCAAATTATCTATACAGTTGCATGAACTATAGCAATTTTCGTGATGTTTCTTAGTTATTTGCAACACTTCAGAGATAGAAAATCGTTAAGGACAAGATTTACCTTTTCCTGATTACTAATTGCTTTTCGATAATGAATGACAATCAAAATCGAAGCTTAAATTGTGTGTTTATTTTTGCACATACTCCGTAGATATAAATAATGTTGCGTGTTAGCTTTTATTTTGTTCTATTGAATTCCTTCTTTCATTCTCAATATTGATGCAACTCACTGGCGTTTCCAAACGATGACAATAATATTCACAATGTTACATTCTACTAAATTTTAAAAAAAAACACGAGCTGAAAGTCTTTTTCTTTTCAAAAATAAAAAAATATTTTTAGAGGCAGCTGTAACACTGCAACAATGCTAGCCTTTGTGGTTGTTGTCATCGTGTATATTTTTTTTCTTTTTCTTCTTCTTTCAAATCCACCGGTATGGAACACCATTTATGCTGATCTTGCTTTATTCGATATTTGTTAGGCCATGATTGCAACCTAATCAACTTAGACTGTGTACCCTCGAAGCTTATATTTAAGTTCAAAAGCTCCGTATCAGACATAATACATAATACACTTCTGTCTTGTTTTAGATTGGTCTATTTGGCAATCTGCCCGAGGGCATATGGAATCACATGACAATTAATACCGAATGTAGTTCCAGTCTATTTTTAGAACATTTTTTCCTCTCTCATTTTGGTGGTGATAGAAGAGTTATATTGATGCATATTTGGTAGGGATTTAAAGGTAATTGTTTATTCTTGAGAATATGAGCAAAGAGAGTGGTTGTCAGTGTGTAATTTGGCGACAGTGCACATGGAGTAATAAGGCCTTGATAATGATCCGGAAGTGAAATATGTGGTCTGTGTACATGCTGTTATGTTTACAGTGTAGCAGCTCAAAAAAATGCCGGTCAACCCTTGACAAGAATTTCACTGTGAAGTCATCTTTGGGGGTAGTTTAGATTTTCATATGATTTGTATTGATTGTCACACTGTGGAAAGGTCAGTGCTGAGAAATATATGTAGAGAACATATAGTAAAATTAATTGTGGTGTATGGCCATATGCACCACGGGTTTTAATATTCGAAGGGAAGGGACATCATGATTATCGAGGAATCCAAACACAAACTGGAAATTTCTCATCTTTTAAAGATACTATTTCCTGCTTTTCACGAGCCTCCGACAGATGTGACTAAATGCCGACAGACGAACTCCTTAACCGGGTCTCTCATTTACTTTCTCCATGTTATATTTCCATGGCGACAGGAACTGCTTTTCTGCCCCCCCCCCCCCCTCAGTCATTGATTGTAAAATATATCCCTAACATGTAGAATGAAAATAACATTGAAATATATAAAAACGTCCGCAAATGTCCAAAATCTTCTTTTATTTTTTATTTTTTGCCAAACAGGAGTAAAATAAAGTCTTTCATTGACCAGTCGTTTGATCAATTCCATACATTTCATCATTTCAGTAATGTTCAAATAGAATTGATTAACACTTCGTATTTGTTTTGCATTTATGAAACGTGCGATAAAGTGTTATCACGTCAATGTTTCTTACGTTGAATAAAAAAAAAAGATTTATTCAAACGGTTATACATTAAAGAACGGAAGCCACGTCACTATAAAATCATTAAATTTTGATTGATTTTGCGGCAAGGTGATTAGCTAAAACTCAAAGACCTTGTAAGTTTGTTCTATATTTTATAGGAATGAATCTCTAAAACGAATCTCTTAGCTTGTTTTAGAATAAGATGGGATATATAAAATAAGCAATACAATCTAGGTTTCATGAAGATTTTAGAAACAATGCGCATATACATTATTTCCATTGTTTTCTTCTTAATGTACACCATCATCAAACTTTTTGAAAGACCCTTCAGAAGGAACATCGATAAAAAATTGATACAGTATAATCATTTGAGAATTAGTGGAGTGGAAAAATGTAAAAGTTCTCTAGGCGACGGCAAATTTGGGTTAGTTCAGTTTGCAGTTTGATAAGACTTGTGCGCGATAAAAGATTGGAAATGGTATTTAATATAACGCAATTTTGATACAAAAGATATGGCGGACTATAAGTTCACTTTATGAAAGGTAAGAACTTTTATTTATTTACTGCTTAGAAAAAAAGGCAAGCAACGGCAGCGATATTGGACAGAGGATGAAAATAATTTTTACATTTAACAGACATCGGTACAAAGCCTTGCGACGAAAGGAGTTACTTTTGATGATAAATTGTCCGGAAGAATTGTTGATATTAAACGGCAGATAATTGTATATCAAACTTGAAAGCTGAATAGTTGCTATTTCTAACTGGTTCATGTAATACGCTATAAAATAGACAAAAAAGTTTTGGAAAAGTAGAATTTTGTAATTTTGTCACAAAGTAGAATTTTGTAATTGCAGAATTCATTGACGTTTTCACCAGTCAGAAAGGCTGTATCATAAGGGTGTGATCACTGAGAATATGTAACAAAAGTTACAACTGGGTCTGAAATAGCTCACCTAGCCAGCTTCAACGTAATAGTTAAATGCAACAGTTGTTAGCCAAGAAAACGTGCCAAGTGGACATAGATTCTCTGACAACTGTGATCCAATTCTGTTATGTGATGTTTGCTAAGTTGTGTAAAATTGATGTCATTAGTAACAGAGAGTATACACCATTTATAAAAACCTGGAGAGAAGATGCTGTATTTTCCCAGTTTTTTTTTTTTTACAGCAATTACGGCTGACGACGTTTTGGTACCATTTATACAAAATTGCAAAGACCCTGATGCCGGTTACTTTCTTTAACGTCGGGTACAATCTGTTTTACCAACGGTAGTCATATTTGAGGGACGGGCCTCATTTGCAAATGGCTGAAGGGCCTTGGCAAAGAAGCATAGGATGCTCTCTGACAATACTGATAAAAATGTGAGAATATTTTTTTTTAAGTCTTTCAAAGCTTTTCCTGCTGTTGATAAAGACAGGCATATTTTATGGCGGGACCTACTTAACTGGTATAAAATTAAAAGGCCAAGATGCCAGGAATCTCTAAGTTAAATTCAGTCAAATTCTGATCAGCTTATGTTTCGAAGTTATTTCAATAGGTTTCTTGTTTCTAAGCCACAGGTGGCATACTTCCTGACGGCAAGAATTTGATAAAATTGTATGGTTTTTACATTGAAGTTTCTTTAAAAAGGTTTTTCTACTTTTGTAAAGAGCGGCCATGTTTTATGAATTAATATAAAGGTACGAATTCGAAAGGTACTGATGTGAAAGGCTCCTTTTAAATGTTAATTTAAAATTATGAGCGGTGTTTGAGAACTAGTCGAAATTAGCAATTGTTAAAGGTTGAAGCACGACGGATGCAGTGTTGTATCATATGGATACTTTGCTCACACGTAGTTTCCAATTGCATAACGTCATAGTTTACATAAATCTTTCCCAACTCACGTGTATTTGTAGCAGTCGTGATCATATCGAATAAGAGCTAGGCATAATTGATGTTATAGGTCTACACATTAGAACTGCATCTAAAACTATCTCACCAATATCGGAGCACTTACCGAAAATGTAGTTTAATTTGTTGATACTTTTAAAACTAAAAATTACTCAGCAACATGGGCTTCATTTGTAAAAAGAAATCAAATAATTTTGACGATTGTGCTATTGTAATTTTTTAAAAAGTAAACTATAGTTTATTAATGGAGTAAGGGAGGTAACCATATTAGATTTGGTCAAGTGATTTGCCAGACAACACAGAAAGGTTCAATAGTGCAGAGGCTATTGGATTAAAGACTTGAAAATCAAGATTCCATGAATTTACCTCTCTGCAAACAGCATAATTTGAGCTTAACTTTGCCATCTTTGACCTAGTCTGTCAGAAATTTAAAATAACAGAATTATAAGACTTTCACTTCCAATTGTGATTATAATTAATATTGTGTGTGGTGCTTTTGGACAAAATTCTGATTTTGTTAGAGATGGAAGAAAAGAAAACAACTGGCTGGAACTTTTTTTTACCTTTACTTTAAGTAAGATGCTTCAGACATTTTCATTGATAAAATATGAATATTGTTTTAAGGAAAATTACCTGTATTTACCTTAAACATTGATTGCTGGATGATCACTTGCAAATTATTTGTTCAAAACCATCCAAACACAAATGCCTCAAAAAATCTTAATTTGAGGATAACTGTGTCCATAGTGAAAGTGGGTCTTGAAATGTACTTTATCTACTCATATACAACCAAAGTCCAACTACAAACAACATAGACCCTGATCTGCCATCCTTTTCTGCAGATCAAGGTCTGTGTTGTTCTATAATTACTCCTAACAAACTGATGGAATCCAGATCTGCCAGCACATTCAATGATGGCAGATGCAATTTTAGTGATGGATTTGACTTGTAAGTATGAGTTCCATCTTTCAGTCAGACTTCTGTCAGTCAGTGTTTTAACTTTATGAAGGTGAAATAACAGTTAATACTGACATGTGGAAAAATGTTTTTACTGTCAATTTTAATTCTAAATTCACAACATTTTAAATGCTTTAAAAATGAAGTTTACTTTCATTCGTTTCTTTATTTACTGGGAAAAATACACCCGTGCGGTTGGTGTTTTGTATTGTCTGAGAGATGGAACTTATTGATGGTCATTTTGAGTCTATCAACATTTTTGAAAAACATTTTGAGAATTCACTGAAATGTCTTCTGTTGAACCCATTTTATCCTGTTTACCAATTTCAACTGCAGTGCCTGATTCCTGAGAAGCAATTCTAAATATATTGTGGTAAAACTTAGCATCATACAGCAGCATATAATGTGACGACCTTTACCATATTTACTAAAAATGCAGTAAACTTTTAATTTGTCTTTTAAAGTATATACAACATTGTATCTCTGAAAATTTTGAAATGCAGTGATATATGTTTTGTTATCATTTACCACTGTACACGCTCATGACTGTATTTTAAAATATGACTTGAAAGAGAGAGAAAAAAACAAATTATAAAGCTTACCATGATCTTCAGTGAATCTTTAGTTCATGAAGTTGAATGAAATGCTCCCAATAGTATATAAATAAAATAAAGATAAATATATTTCTAATATTTGATCCAAATTTGACGTTTTTAGCACTGTTAGTTCAAAAGTTATAATAATTTTACTAAAATTGGATAACAAAACACCTGGAACAATTTGTTTACTTCACATTCTAGAGCATGCATTCAGCGTGCAGTTTCTCATGAAAAAGTGTCACAAATGAAACCAAGAAATCTTTCAGTAAGATAAATGTAATTAGACAGTATAATTTTTGTCCCAATTTTGAAGTCCACATCATAATTATGTCAGTAATAACAATATTACTCTAATGGTGAATAAAAATGTCCACACCACAATGCAAAAATGTACTTCATTTTTAAAACTGCCAATTCTACATCAGTTATCTCAACTTCAGCTTTTAAGCGTTTATACAGCTAGTAATGTGTTTTCCACGACATTTGGTATGAACATGGACATTGCAATCAAAAATTGTGTCACCCATCCTCTCTCCAGGTTCAGTGGTCAGTGAACATTCATGGCAGGTTTTTTTTTGTCAAACATTTTTTCAATGGTATGATCCACTGTTCCTCTGGTAGGCTCTCGAACAAATGCAGCATTTCCAGCTCTAGTGTCACCAACCAGAGAGGCAACTAAGTCCTCCAGATAGCTCTGCAGTGTTGGCCACATACTTTTGACTTTCTCTGGATTATGTCCCGTACAATCTCATATGCATAGTACGTTGATGTTTCCATTAGGTAAAAAATAATTTGATACCACCATTTTCTGACTGGTGATGAAGATGATAATATCCAACCATTTGGTCACAGAGATCTACTCCCTTCATGTTTTGCTGGTAATCTGATAGCATTTTGGGAACTTCAACAACCTGTTGCTGAACAACCATACCAGAACGTCTGTTTACAAAGCCATGAGAGATGATGGGTCATGCAAATGTGACAAGATACTAAAAGCTTTTGTATCTTACCAAACACAAAATGTAAGTTTATCTTTCTATGCAACTTTGAATTCATGTTTTTTCAGTTTCAGCTCATTTGGCAGCAACTCTTTTGGCAACCCCTTCCTGTTATAGACCATTCCACAGGCCTTCACCCCTCTAGAATGCAAGTCTCTAAAAAATCTGTGCTTGTGTAAAAGTTGTCATAATATACCATCAGATATTTTCTGAACATGTATGAGCAGACATCCATTACCACCATGTAAGCCAGTCCCTTTTCTTGCTCATCTTCTTTGCTGGTGTATACCTGGAATCTGTGCATGAATCCAGTTGAGCTGTTTGCCATATTCCATAGTTTCACCCCTCATTTTGTTGGCTTTGCTGGGAGATACTGGCTAAATAAGAATTTTGAATTTTATCATGCTTTCATCAATACTTGCATTCTTTTTGGGTGTGAAATTTTATGAAAATCTCAGGTCTAAATAATCCAGGTACCATCTAATTTTTCTTTATTCATCTGGTCTTCCCTCTGGCTGAGGTTCTGGAGCTTGTTCTTTGTTGTCATGGAGATGCAAGTATCTCTAAATGTCACAAGACATGATTATATTGAAGGATGTGACAAATATATATTTATTTTGTCGCCAATAATTATGTCTTATGTCTTAATGGAAGATGATTCCCATGGCAAAATAAGCCAATAAAGGCCTTCCTTATAGGAATATTGACTGGTGTCATCTTGGTGGCTTTGGTTAAGGTAGGATTTTTCTATGCTCCTGTTTAGTTTAACAGTTTGTTTCATCAACAAGTTCAAGATTAAATCATCCAAAGCTAACTCAAAGTAATGTTGTGGATTGGCTTCTTCTGGGTGTTGAATAGTTGCCCTTTTATCAATTTAAATCGTGGCTGCAACCAAGGTAAAAAAGCATCCTAGTCCCATTCCTTTTGAAAGCCTTCAAAATTGGCTTCATTCTCTGAATCACTGTAGAAAAGTGCAAGAAGCCATCTCTTTCATCAGCTGGATTCAATTCTAACCCATAATTTAAGTCATTATTATCATCTGATTCAGATGATTCATCCAAATCGTCAACTTCAATGTCGCTACCCATGCTGTTAACATACATGTTTACATCTGAGTTCTCATCCATCATTTTATCGATCAATTTTCAAGCCAACAATTTCTTTTCCATCCACATTTTTTTAAAAATCTGAATGCGCATGCCTATTTTAACCATTTCCTGTATTGGTGAAGATGTACACAAATATTTGTGATGTATAACATGTTTCTAGAGACACACACACATACATAGTAGAATATGACTGGCATAATCATATTCAGGATAAAATGGGATACTATGACCACAGGCGTATTCAGGATAGAATGAAGTAGTACAACTGCAGTTGTATTCAGGATAAATAGGGTTCAACTGAAATAACTAAGTTACAAGTTTCTATAATGTAAAAAGATAAATTTAAATGGGAGTAGATAAAATTGAGTTTTCAAAGGTGAAGAGTAGCTTTCTGAAAACAGATGTACAAGGTAACAAACAGCTCTTCTGCAGCATTAGATTAGGCTATGACAAATGTATCTCCCTATTTTTGAGCTCACAGTCAGTCTCAAGATTTTATAATCTAATTTTTGAGGAATTCTCTGATTGAAAACAAAGTTAAAGTAAACAGGAGATTTTGCGCCAACCAGATCTCAAAATGATTGAATATTGATGACTGAGGTACATAAAATTTATATTAGTCAAGCCTGTTCTAATGGTCACCTGTGTACAGTGGTCACCTTATTACATCAGCCATTCGATTTTTATCACCCACAAATTTCCTATATGCCATGTGCCATCTGCTGTGAGCAGCCATAAACCAACATTCTTAAGCAATGGACTAATCTTGATTTTGTTTTCAAAATGCAAAAAAGATCGGTGTACAGTTTTACATTGGTGATGTTTTTATTTCTAGGATGGATTCAAGTGAACTGGATAAAGTAATCTTCTGTGAAACAAAGATTTGAGAGAGAACAATATATACTCAAACTAATGATTTCGATGCATACTGCATGTAAATTAATCCTCATAATCTATAAAGAAGAAGGATATTTGTTGGATGGCATTTGTTCAAAAATAATTTTTAAAAGGTGTCCCTGAGTACAGTAGTCATCTCTGTGCAATGGTTGGTTTTGCCTCTTTCTATGACTGTACTGTTCAATCAATGGATCTTCTGTTACACAACATTGTGGTATGCAAATCAAATTAAAGGGTAGATAGATGCAAAAGCTTAATTACAAAATGGAATAGATCAAAACAGCACTTTCATCTTCTTTTTATCAAACTACTCCAATTCTGAAGAAAAATATATACGTAAAGCATCAGTAATGGACTATTTAATTATGACATTTACAATAGATATATTTTTTTGAATGAAGAAACTTAAATCCCATTTATTATACTGATAAGAAGGCCAGCATCTTCATGTCCAGCATACTATCTAAGGCAAGGGCCTACATACAGACAAAGCATCAGTAATGGAAAACTACATAATTATGCCATTTACAATAGGTATATTTATTTCTTGAATGAAGAAACTTAAATCCCATCTGTTATAATGACAAGAAGGCCAGCGTCTTCATGTTCAGCAGAGTATCTTAGGCAAAGGCCTACATGTTGAATCCATCTAAGACCAGGATAAACATGTTCATCTGATGTTCTAAGGAATGTAGCCTACAAGTTAAAGGATTGTTGACAAATTTACCACAAAATGCCAGGACTGAAAATGCCAGGACTGGCAAGATAAAGTAATTGCTGTGTTTTCCTTCCCACGAAAGTGGACTCAATAAAAATTATAAAAGAAAAATGCAAACAATTGTAACATTGCCTAATATATAGAAAACCAGGAGCACACGTTTTCATTGAGATGCAAAATAATATTTTTTGTAAAAGATAACTTTGTTTCTGCAGTTCTTCATAATTATTCACAAGACGGCTAAAAGAAATGGAATGTATATTATCTACCTACATGAATGACAATGACAAACATTCAGCAAAAACTAAAAATACAAAGACCATAATTTGGACACTTGTTTGTCTAAACAGAAAAAGCAAATTCACCAACAATAAGAGAACTTTGTCAATGGGTTCACACAAATCATGTTCAACTTTGGTACATGAGTGCATGTATGTGTGTATATATATATATATATATATATATATATATATATATATATATATATATATATATATATGTAAGTATATATATATATATGTAAGTATATATATATATATATATATATATATATATATATATATATATATATATACATACACACACACACACACCACAAAAAACAAATGCATATTATTTTTAAAATCAAAATTGTTAATTCTTTTCTTCCTTTTTTAAATTAATAGCATAACAAATTTATGTTCATTTGAAATATTTTCTGAAAAATCCTTTTTAAAATTCCAAGATGCTTGTAATTTCACTCTTTGAAGAAATCTTTTGATAGACAAAATATATTTTTCAAAAGGAGATGTTTCTTTTTTTCAGGTCATAATGCTTATCAGTAACAATTTAAATATGCTTAACAAGGCATAAAATGAAGAAAAAAAATGAAAATAAACAAATAACAAAAATACAAATTTTATGAGAATATTATTTTGAATTTAACATTTGTTTGACGATCAAACTGAACTGTGAAAGTAGCATTGAACTGAACACTCATTTTTTGTACACGTAAGTTACAAAATTAAGATTCAACAGCGCTCTACAAACCATTTCTCTAAAATTTCATTACATAAACATACCATATGCTTGTAAAAACCAAAGCTCATATATTTTTTGTACTTAATATTCTTAGATAAATAGATGGACTGCATTTAATTTAAACTTGCATCTTTATTTATACCTTATAAAACAAAATTCATAAAATATGCTGCATTGATTCCTGTTTATCTTAAACACTCTTTAGAGGTGCAGAATGTTATAAAAGATCTAATAGAAAAAAAATATTTAAATATTGATTTTTAAAATAAATGCTTTCATTAAAACATTAGGCAAAGATTACAAATTATAAATGTGTTTTTCTGTCGAAATTTATTGCAAAATGAATTACAGATATTTAACAATAAAAAAAAATTCACACTGTCCGAAATTAGCGACTGCATTATCTCCAATCCCAAATTCCTTACAAAATAATCTCTACAGTACCGAGCTCTTTGTTCTAATGTTAAATCACTTCTAGACATATCTACAGTACGAAATACTTATGACAAAAATCAATTATTCATAAATAATCCAGGATTGGAAGATTAAAAAAGTTTAAACAAAAAACTCCATATCTAATCTTTGAGAAGGTAAATTCTCACACCTTGCTTCTGCAAAATCAAATAATTATTTTGCTTAGTCTTTAGGTTTTTTTTATTTTGTCTTTTCTAGGAAATATGTATACTTTAAAATCTTCCGTTTTTATTTTTTGGCTTTCCCAGACTGTATCTGCACAGAGATTTTGCAAATATACTTGTAAAAATGACGAAAAACCTGCACCCCAACTTATATCAATTGGATGTATTTGGATGTATTTGTAAAATCAGGATGATGATATCATAATGTGCATAATGTCGGTGCTTATGCTGGGCAAATATAAACAACTGATTTTACGACATTCTTCTTAACGTAAATGTTAGTTTTCTTAACCATGAAGATATGAAATGAACTGTTTTGTTTTCATTACTGCATTTAAGTTTTCTGTGTTAATGCTCACAGAGGGTCCAAGGTTAGCTTGGTCAACATACTAATATGAGTAAAACTTGCCAGTAGCATCGAATGGGTCTGTGTTAATGCTCACAGAGGGAACCAAGGTTGACATGAGGTCAAGTCTTAGCTTGGTCAACATACTAATACGAGTAAAACTTGACAGCAGCATCGAATGGGTTGCTGGTTCTTCTCAGGGTTTTCCCAGGTTCTTCTTCCATCAAAAATATGGTCTGAAATGCCTAGCCAACCAAATGCTGAAAAATGGCATTTTACCTACAAAACCAAAAATAATCATAAGGATCACAGCGCTGTCTAGCACCCCAAACTTTGAGTCATTTCATTATATTTATAAAAATGGTGACCTCTTATGATCCAGATAAGATAGTAAAAATTCACAACTTTGATGTCAGGCAAGATGATGTCTGATTATGGATTGACCTCAAGGTAAATACTACTGCAATTGGAATCATTTCAATGTGAAATACAGTGAATATATGCAATGCTGAAGGTGTTTTTGATGAATTTGTGATGACAAAACACAGAAAAGGACAACCCTAATATTTCCTGATATGATATGGTCACTTAAAACCAATGTTTATACTCACAAACATAAAAAAACTTTTCCTTAAGGTCACAACATGACAAAAAAAGTTCCAAAACTACAGTGTCTTATTATATTTCAGAACTCCATCATGAGGAGAAATCGGATTCTATTCTGACTCTCCTTGTACACAAGGTATTCGCTTTGGCTGAAGTTACTCATCTTGTAGGCTGGCTGATTAATGGGCTTTCCCTGGGGCACAACTATCTTTTTCCCATCTATTGTTAGAATAGTGTCCTTGGTTGGGTCTGAAACAAAATGTCTTCAGTAAGAAACTTAAACAAGATAAAAATAAGAAAAAACAAAGCCGCCAAAAACCCACATTCTTCTCCTATAGAGACTTTGCCTACAAAAAAAACTAATCAATAGTATTCACCATTATACTAAATTACTTTAACAACAAAATTTGAAATGTGACAGAACAGCACTCTCATTGTATGTCCTTTCATTATAGCATTTCAATCTACACTTCTAATGCTCTAGGTCCAAACACATTGTTTATATGTGCATGTGTAAGGGATGACCCACTCCAAGATTGATATTTTTTATTATATAAAGTTTCCTCCAAATCCAAGATCACCTTTTACAAACACCTGGGTTATTAAGAGCAGTCATTGTAATTTAAGAGATTTTATTCTACAGATGAAGTAAAGTTCAGTTAAAAATGATTTCTTACAATATTAATAATAATTAAAATCAGAGAAGAAATTAATGCATGCAGGTTCCACAATAAGCTCATACAATTCCTTAGAACAAGGTTCTTTAAAGCGCTGCAAGAATGAATGTGCAACTGATGCTGATAAAGTATGTTCATCTTGGATCTGATTACCAATATCTATGCAAATTATAATACAGAATTCAAACCTGGAGCTTTCAGCAGAGAGTTCAAGTTTCTGGTCCCCAGCCTTCTGTTTTTTCTGTCAAGAATAGTTTTCTTTGTACAGTACTCCAATGTTTCTTTTTGCTAGAGAAATGTGCTAAAATCAATCAAAGATCTCAGCTCAAATTATTAAAGTAGTGAAGGCCATCATTTGTATTCCTTACCTGGTTCAGTTCGTCCCTTGGCAACAATACTGTCATACCCAGAAGGAGGCTTAGTAAGGCTAGAGTCATCCATTGTGATGTGGCTTTCTTTTCCAAGTGCAACTTCATTTAGGAACATGATTCCTGTTTTTCCTGCAGGCCTCACTGAAAGAAAACAATACTATCTTAAGTTTTGAACCAGTGATATCTGCACTTGTAGCTACCTAATTGCCAATTAAGAACCTAGAGTATAGATAAATTTACCTAATTAATTTCATGAACAAATTATACCGACACCATCTCCATCAATATGCAACACCATTCATTCAATAAACACTGACACTGAATGATCTTTTAAATTCAAATTCTTTGATGGTACTATGACCTATTGAAAAGTAAGTTATTTCTAAAGAAGTGATAACCATTTCTTTTTCAGCCAACTTCGATTATATTATAGTAGCCTTCCTTGAGATATCTTGGGAGCTGTATGCCTATACACATACTTAAATCATGTCTGATGATATGCTTCTCACAGGTAAATCATGTCTGATGATATGCTTCTCACAGGTAAATCATGTCTGATGATATGCTTCTCACAGGTAAATCATGTCTGATGATATGCTTCTCACAGGTAAATCATGTCTGATGATATGCTTCTCACAGGTAAATCATGTCTGATGATATGCTTTTCACAGGTAAATCATGTCTGATGATATGCTTCTCACAGATAACTCATGTCTGATGATATGCTTCTCACAGGCAACTGCTTTCTCTTTGAATCAAAATATAAAGTGAAGTACTTCAGAAACATACCAGACATAGAAAATTGAGACAAAGAAACAGGGAAATGAAAAACGATGTTTTTGTATCTAAAAAAATGTCTTTTTTTTTTCTTCTGAGAGATATGTCCATAAATTGGGATTTTCCAAATCTTTTCAGTAGGGTTGGTGGGTATGTAGGTTTAAATGAGATTCAAATACTCAGTTTAGAATTATGAGATGCCACCCCCTTATTTGAATCAACAAAGCTACTCATAATTCTGAGGTGTTTCTTTAAAACTACTGCTCCAAAAGTGGCAATGTAATACATTCAACTAAATTAATCTAATAATAACAACATGTACATACAGTATTTACATTGGTGGTGTAATCAAAACTTGTGTTCCAGCTATCAAATTAAATCATTTTGCTCACATGTCACAGATCAACATTGGAGTAATTTGTACACATGAAAAATGGCAAGGTTTCTTAGTTCGTTGGTGAAATTACATGGCTCATAATGTGATGAAATATCAATGTTATCTGGTTTTAATGGCACCCAATAATGTTTAGGACAAATATCTTTCAGATCTTTTGGCATATATGACTTTTACATGCAATAGTGGTACTGATGCTTTAAGCAGAAATTTAAAATTGAGGAAAGATTACCAGATGATGAAGAAAATGTTTTCTTTACCTATGCCATATGATGGCTAAGGAAACCCTCAGTTCTGTTTCAGAAATGGACTCTTCCACAACTCTAGGACCAATATGGCCGATTACATGTAAACAGACCACACTTTTAAGCATGCATCAAATATGTGGTGTTGCACTGTATGTTCATACAAACAGTTTGTGAATGAAGGAACATATTCGGTAGTATTAGCTCCATTTCAAGATGCTCACTTGAAAATACACTGAGCTATAACAATGGAAATCATCTAAGTTGCTGAAGTGAATGAACTATAGATGTAAAAGCTTCAATGCAGAAATGTATGAAGCAAACAAATTCCGAGTAAATCTAGACCTTATGAGAAAAGGCACATTGAGTGAAACCGGTTTGTTAAGAAACTACTTTTCACAAGTGAAATCTTTTCCTTGTACTTGGATGTGATAATATGTATCTACAACAGAGTTTACTGGCACCAGAAATCTTTAATAATCTAATCAACAATTGTACACTTAGAAGGTTAGATATCCCTTTTGATGCTGTATTCACTAACACAACTGAGACTGAGACATGATATGGCTATGTCTCTCTCCAAATTTAAATAAAGAATAATAAAATGTACAGTACAGTATTTTAAAAAGAGAGGAAATCTAGGGTATTACTTTGCAACACGTAAAAGACAAGGTGATTTCCAGTACATTCTGATTATGTGGGACTAGGATAGTGTGATGCATACAATTGTACACAGTGTGCCCATAATTAACTTATTGGTTGGCAAAATATAAGCAAAGCATGACTGTTACTGTTCCAGTGTCACTAAATAAATGATTTGAGCCTGACTAAAAAAAAACATTGTATCTAACATCTATACCTCAAAATATTTAAGATCTCAATATCTGGAAGTGTAATGAATACCAACTTGAGTTAACAATATAGACATTTCAAACAGTCTGTCAAGGTGGATATTTGTGGTAAGATAATCATTGTATATAATTACGTGACTTCAATAAGAGATAAAATAAAGATTCAAATTTTTGCACCTTAAATCAATCAAGCTACCTGAAATATGCCAATTTCATCCCTCCACCATGAATCTCACTAAGATCCAAAACAATAGTTAGCTATCATAATGTAACCAAGTCTGTACAGGAGGGGTCTCAAACACATGGCCCATAGAGTTATTTCTCACAGCCCGTACAATACATAGAATTCGTAAAATAATTAATAATGCACATTTTTTCACCCCTGATACACCCCAAGCATCAGAAATTGTTTCCATAGGGTACTAATAACATGGGTAAGCAAATAATGTTTGGCATATAATTTGTTGCCTCTTAGCTTAACAAAATTGCATACTATATTTTCAATTTCTTTTTTCTTCAATTTTGACAACATTTTGGTCTTCTGTATATACTAGTCTTTATATGGCACTCTCTTTGTGATTTTAGTTTGAAACCAATGCTGTAGAGGAATAGACTGAAGTACAAAAGACCCATTCAGCTAACAAGGATAGCGAAAGTCAAAAAACCCATTGAGCTAACCAGGATAGCAAAAGCCAAAAAAAAACATTCAGCTAACCAGGATAGCAAAAGCCAAAAAGACCCATTCAGCTAACCAGGATAGCAAAAGCCAAAAAGACCCATTCAGCTAACCAGGATAGCAAAAGCCAAAAAGACCCATTCAGCTAACCAGGATAGCAAAAGCCAAAAAGACCCATTCAGCTAACCAGGATAGCAAAAGCCAAAAAGACCCATTCAGCTAACCAGGATAGCAAAAGCCCAAAAAATCCATTCAGCTAACCAGGATAGCAAAAGCCCCCCAAAAAACATTCAGCTAACCAGGATAGCAAATGCCTAAAAGACCCATTCAGCTAACCAAGATAGCAAAGCCAAAAAAAAAAAACATTCAGCTAACCAGGTGCAAAAACCACTGGATGTAGGACATCAATAAAACTGATGGACATGGCTAACACCATAAATCCCTACAACATTCATGGCAGGATATCAATGAAAACAATAAACCTATCTGACCACCACAATATCTTACCATAGCCAGCTGACTTGGCATTTTCAGATGCAAAATAGATTCCCTTCCCAACTCTTCCTCCACTGTGTGGCATGATGCGCAGTCCACTCTTCAAGATGGCTGCCACCACAGCCACATTTGTCCCATGCCACAGTAGCTTGCGTTCCTTTATATCATCATGGCTTTTGAATCTACCACCCTGAGGAAGAAATTTCAAATGCTAGGATAATTTAACCTTATTAACATAAAAACTACTCATGACAAGATAATCAGACTTTTAAACATAACACTAAAATTTGTTATGTTTCTGAAATTATGTTTCTCAGAGATTACTTAACCAATTATACTAAGAATAAGAAAGAACCTCAGATACCTCCAAATTCAGCCCTTTCTGAATGACAAAGAAACATATCATTATGTATATATGAACATAATTGCTCTTGCAGATTACCTCCCTTTGCTATCAGGTGGCTCTCAGCATCCCATATTTTTACCATTTTTTTAAGCTTGAGCAAAATCTATAACAGTAATAGGATGCTTGAATTTGCTGGAAATGATGGGAGAGTTTGACAGCAAGTTTGTCCAATAAAAGATCCTTGTTGTGACCAATACCATCTCTTTGTGATGTTTCAATGTGTTGCAAATCATGGAACAGTATTATTTGATTCTAATAAGGGCTAAATTTGTGTTGTCAATGAGAAAGAAAGGAGTTAACCAACTGGGGAATGGAAGCTAAGAGTGGTCTTAACATTATCAACATGACAACAATACTGAATGTGTAAACATGCCACTTCCCTTCATCCCTTTATATGATGTCAATGTGAAGAGCCTTTTAGCCATTGACGTATTCTCCTGTCTTTATGTATAGAACTCTTTCCCACAGAGCATTCCTGATAAGATCCAGGCATAAAGGAGGCGTTTCCATGCAGACAGATGGAATATTAATGATCTCATAGATATATATGTGATGAGATCAAGCATATCAGGCCCAGAATCAGACAAAATCAAACAAAACTATTTTGCAAACCTTGTCCCTTATCTTCTGGATTAGATTTCGTATTAAAACTCCTGGGAGAAGACATAGACCAACATCCTCTCACAGCTGACTGATGAGGTATCATGGGTCTGGGAATGGAGAAAAGGTGGGCATTTCATTGTTTAACTTTCCCCATGTCACACACCTTCGCTAGCTAAAGTTCCAATATGTTAACACTATCTACACCTTGGTGGATTAAACATATATTTCTGTGATTCAGTTCTGTGAATTTCACTGGATGTGGTGCAAGCCACCACATCCAATCAAAATTAAGTTGTTCAAATTTCAACACTTTCCTACATGATCAAGACAAAGGGAGCACACAACTTGAATGAACTCATAAATAAACCATTTTCTACTGCCAGTTCATGTTTGCACAAATACCTTTCACTCAAATGCACCTGAAATGGCTTGTCTCAGGTATTTAGTCATCCTTTTAATGCTAAACTTACAAAGAATCCTTCTGAAGTCAATTGCCTCCACCATCTTTGGCTGATGAACAATGCACGTCTAACAATCTTGGTTAGTTAGCATTACATGTTAAGGGAGGCAACTCATGAAATCCAATAGATATCCTCAACTAAAACCAAACAATGTTTTTTAAGACTTGTGTCCATGTATGCCACTGTCAGAATAGAAGGTATCCTGAACTGGTTTATGGTGCAGTCTAACATTCTGGTGAAGGCCCAACAGCTGAGGCTAAAGAAGAAAGGCCAATGCCCTGAAGTGAAGACATTTGTAAGATACCATGTACAAGTATATGGATTCTATCATCGAATGTGGTTCCGATGGAGAATGATTGGTCAGGTCAGGCTGCACTGGTAGAACAGGCTGGTCTGCTATATTGTGTTGGTGCAATGTGTGGAATATCAGGTTGACTGGATGGCTGGACTGAATGGTCAGACTGTATTCTCACATGCCCAGTTTCACTGCACTATGGCCAGCATTGAGTGCCTGTATTTGGTGGTGGTGCATACGTTATGCCCAAAATGGGCTGCCAGAGTGGTAGAAATTCTGTCCTAATTTCCTCAAATTTGCTCATTAACATTGATAATTTCATAGCGACTTATATAAGACATCCCATACGAGACTCCAACAAGGCATGGGTAGAACTGCTTGCAACAACTTCCACAGGATCAGAAGTGACCATCATTGTCAATGCTGCAGTTCTGGGAATCTTCACCATGAATGTGGTGGAAGTAGCATCACTAAATCTGCATAAAATTGCTATTTCTTTTTCTGAGTTTAGATGAATCCTCAAAATATCTTATTCTGATGCTTTATAACGTTACCTCTTTTCTTGTCTTGTTAACATTTTTTTAAAAAGCTTAAGCATGTCCCATTGGACCAAACATAGCAGATGTGTGATGTAAAACATTCTGTGCACACACAGAATATCTTATCGTTGTATCCTGTTAATTTCAAGTACTTGCATTTTTGTACTTTAACAACATTGTTAAAATGACAGAAAAGAGTCTATATAAAATATATACCAAGTATATTCAAAAAGGAAAAACTTGCAGAGTTTACATCACAAATTCAAGATATAACTGTGAAAAATGACATGTAAGTCTTACAGAATGATACCACATGTACAGTAATGAATCGCAGAAATATAAATAATTTCACGAACAAAATCCCAAATGTTGTATTCTCAATAATTATCAATCCTTTAACTTTCTAAACCATTCAAATATTTTGATTAGTGGTCTGCATACTATTTGAAATGAAACTGGATTCCTGAAGTGTATGGAGCAAAAGCTGAAACTGGTAAACATCTGAGATACAGGTGGCCACCAAGTAGAAACAAAGGGAGATAATCTAGAGACTTGTTTCTGTTTATTGACATGATATACTTATCAATTTTTTTTTCTTACTTTCAAGTAGGGCAGGATTTGGCAGTAGTGGAGGCTATTTCCTGATGATATGACTGTGCCATATATTCAACAGAAAAACTATAATCTACAAATGTGACATTACATGTGAACTACTGGGACAAAATGAAGGGAATGTTTATCAAACTACGATATTACACAGACTGCCTTTTGGAATACATAACTTCTTGAAAGCCACAATACAGTCAATAATTATCAAATAAAGCACCCCAAAACTCTTCAAATTCAATTTTACTTGATCTTAACAAAATTATGATAATCATGATTTTTCATTCCAACAGATGCATCCACACATGCTGCATCAAACTGTACAAAGTTAATTGAATATACATGTCTGTTTCATAAGACATTGTCATTTGAGTGATATCTTCATCAAAGAGAATATTTTAACAATAGTACCGAATTTATTTTAAATACATGCCAGAAATTACAAAATCACTGTAATAATTTTGCTTTGAAAAAGAAGTAGAAAATGAAAAACAATAAAAATGCAAAGAAAACAATATACCATGTTTTTATAGTCCCATTCAGTATACTGTATAGATGTAATATCTTTATCATTTATGATAAACAAAAGAAAGAAATATCCCTGATATTCTAAATCAATTTGCCAAAATGTATCTCTGTATCAAGAATATTGATACATATGTGTCATTTTGTCATTTTAGAAATAAAAAATGAAATTAATAACAAAACTAAAAAAACCTCAATAAAATCCATGCACCTTTCCAATATTTATTTAGTTCAACAATTTAATGTTTGTTTGTTTGGATTTGTCATAAAAAAATATTGATCTCAAGTGGAAAAAAGTAATTTATTAAACCTTTCAATTCAAATTAAATGTTCCTCCAAATATGAGTTTATACTTACTTCCTGCAAACTTTCTTAATTTGCCTTTACACTTACTTCATCCCTGTCAAATATCCAAATAAGCCTTTACACTTACTTCTCCATCCCTGTCAAATATCTAAATATGCCTATATATTTACTTCTCCATCCCTGTCAAGTGTCCAAATATGCCTTTACACTTACTTCTCCATCCCTGTCAAATATCCAAATATGCCTGTATACTTAGTTTCCCATCCCTGTCAAATGTCCAAATATGCCTGTATATTTGGTGCACCATCTCTGTCAAATGTCCAAATATGCCTTTACACGTATTTCTCCATCCCTGTCAAATGTCCAAATATGAAAGTACACTTAATTCTCCATCCCTGTCAAATGTCCAAATATGCCAGTATACTTACTTCTCCATCCCTGTCAAATGTCCAAATATGCCAGTATATTTACTTCTCCATCCCTATCAAATGTCCAAATATGTCTGTATACTTACTTCTCAATCCCTGTCAAAAGTCCAAATATGCAAGAATATTTACTTCTCAATCCCTGTCAAATGTCCAAATATGCAAGAATACTTGCTTCTCCATCACTGTCAACAATCCAAATATGCAAGAATACTTACTTCTCCATCTCTGTCAACAATCCAAATATGCAAGAATACTTACTTCTCCATCTCTGTCAACAATCCAAATGTGCTTAATCTTTGGCCCACCAGGTGATGAAAACCAGCCTTGACCCTTGGTATTTTCTGTGTATGTCTCCAATATCTAAAAACAGACTGCTCTATTACTTATCTTTAGTAACAAAGCAGGTAGATAAACTGACGCTTTGGCCAAATGTCTATCAATCAGCTAAATTCCCATGTACTGTTAAATATTTGACTGACAGCTATAGGTATCAAGCACAACATAATTTGATGGCCAGACAACAGTTTACCCCAAAAAAGAAGAAAAATAAAGAGAATTTACCAAATGTAACATTCAAGCTTTTATATCTTTAACTTTTTTCTCCAATTTCATATAAATTTCACACTTCTACAGAGATAAAAATAGAATGATATACTATATATGACTAATATTGAAGAAAACGTGCAAATAAATTGACCCCATGGCCATGAGCAGTGTCTGTTAACCCATTTTTATCCTGTTTACCAATTTCAACTGCAGTGTCGGATTCCTAAAAAGCAATTTTAAATACATTTTGGTATAACAGAGCCAAATACAGCAGCAGCAGCATAAATTGTAATGACCTTCACTATGATTACTAAAAATGTTTTGTTTGTTTGTTTGATTAGGATTTCTAATGTAGCTTTAACAATTTTTCAGTCATATTGCCTGCAGTGAGGCAGTTTATAGTGATGTCTAGCACTGGGGCATCATGCCACAGACATGTCACATACTTTGTCCATCCAGGTAAGGTAAAAGGATAGAATTGACTATATACGGAATACACAAATTCAATTCATTAAATTTGTAACAATTATCATTCCATTTTCATAATTTCAAAACAATGTTCACAATATTCTTACTAGTTTTGTTTCAATAAATGGAATATCAATGCTATTTTTTTTAAAAATGAACAGCACTAATTTTCTTTCAATCAATAGGAATTTTTTCCAATGAAAAGCACTAGTTTTATTTCAATCAATAGGAATTTTTTCCAATGAAAAGCACTAGTTTTTCTTTCAATCAATAGGTATTTTATCTAATGAAAAGTATAGTTATGTCTTAATTGATGGGAATTTTTCCCTCATGAAAGGCACTAGTTTTGTTTCAATCAATTATTTTCAATAAAAAGAAATAGAGATATGCAAATGAGTACTGTAATCAATCTCTCTAAGGTATCTCCCAAGTTGTGTCTGTTTCATAAGGCAGGTATGGTCAAGAATCATTTCTGGTTACCTGACACAAACTTTGTCCAAAAGAGCCTTAAACTGACGATACATGAAATTTGATTCCACTAGCTTAACAAGAGATTCCTTACAAGTGTGTTTAAAACAAATTGTTAAAAAACGGAAATATAAACTTGACATTGAAATTTGATGGATTTTTTTATTCACATTTCTTCAAGCATGAATAAATTAGAACCAGCACCAACTTAATTGAAGATAGTTCCTAAAGAAAAAATGAAACAATTAAAACGACCCCTAACAATGTGCAACAAGGAAGAATTACTTGAATAGACCATTTATTTGTCTTGAAGACAGTAAGGATGTTAATATACTAATCATGAAAGTTGACTCATCCTGCATATGAAAACACAAAGAAACAAGACACTTACTTTGAATTCCTTTGATTTGGGTACCAGCAGTTCCAGCTTGCATTTCAGCAGTCCATAATTGACATCCAGTGGATGGGGCACTTCATCCTCTGCCTAAAGATATAAATAACAGAATCTTTTAGTTTCATACAAAGATGTGTTTTGTAGTTGTAAAGGACTTGTAAAGAAAGGCCAAGAACTAAATGAGAGGCCATCCACTACAATGGGCTTTAGGTTGTTCTCCTAAAAGGTACGGGACTATAGGCTAATATTTATGACACAGACATATCATTATATTTTTGTAAAATCTGTTTCTTTGTCAAAATATTTTATTTTGTGCTTATATCTTGTGTTAAATATGGTTGATAGTAGTTTAAAGACACAACACTTCCTATGTTCAAAGGAGTGAACTTTTTTATTTTTTCACTAATAAGAGACATCCATGACTATTGTTAGAAAGTTGACGAGGGTCTCTAGGTCTACCATTATGAAAGAAATCATTATTATTACTTTTAAATAGTACATTTTCAACACTCTACCCCTTCAAAGAAGTTAACCACAGTTATCAATGCTTTCAACAAGTTCCATGGCATTTCTCATGGAGTGCAGTTATCAATGCTTTCAACAAGTTCCATGGCATTTCTCATGGAGTGCAGTTATCAATGCTTTCAACAAGTTCCATGGCATGTCTCATGGATTGCAGTTATCAATGCTTTCAACAAGTTCCATGGCATGTCTCATGGAGTGCAGTTATCAATGCTTTCAACAAGTTCCATGGCATGTCTCATGGAGTGCAGTTATCAATGCTTTCAACAAGTTCCATGGCATGTCTCATGGAGTGCAGTTATCAATGCTTTCAACAAGTTCCATGGCATGTCTCATGGAGTGCAGTTATTAGGGCATAACCGACTTTTGATCCGGAAATCGGATTCCACCGGATAGTAGGAAATTCCGATTAATCGGAGTCGGACAAGGCAGGAACGACCGATTCGGATAATAAAAATAATAAAGTTGAATTACTATAGCACCGTGTCTAACACTGCGTGTCATTCGATAGTGCATTAATAAAGTTAAATAAGAAGTCAGAAAAGTCCAATATGGTCAACACAACCACGCTGTGAGACAATCTATTTGAACTGGCGGGTAAAAACCGGAAATGAAGCCGGATATGGTAAAGTACTAAGTAACAAACTAGACACGGCAAAACCAGATACCAGAAACCCGGAAAAGATGAAGAAGATGAATTTTTTTAGAAAAAAATACGGATTTCGCATTTCCGATTAATTGAATCGTATCCGGAATTGGAAAAATTTCATGCCCAAAATCCGGAATCGGAAATCGGTAGAAAAATGCTAATCGGTTATGCCCTAGCAGTTATAATTGCTTTCAACAAGTTTCATGGCATGTCTCATGGAGTGATCAGCTTACAAGTTACGATGTCAAGCAAGGAACTGGCTGAACATCAATGAATAAACAAACATGGAAAATTCACATATACGTTATAAAAGGCTTTCTCTATAATCAAATGTTTAATATTTTGATAAAAATTTCAGTCAGTCTGCATTAAAACTTCAACAAGCCATGAAATTGTATCTTTGTCACTATTGTTAACAACAAGATGCCCTTAGGATGGTTCCCCGACCCAGTGGTCTACCTATTACAGGAAATTAAAAAAAAAAAAAAAAAAAAAAAAAAAAAAAATTAAAACTGACTTTGAGTTCTGAATTTGGACTCACCGATTTCTCTGCTTGCTCCTTTTCTTTCTGCAGACTTTGGGCTAGCTCAATGTCTCCAAGGACCTGCACAAAAAGTAGAATATTTCCATAAGAGAATGTGACATGTTCTCCTAAATATACACAAGCAACTGATGGAAATCAGATAACACTGGGTGCCCATGGCACAATGCTCAATTCAGCCTGAAATATAATATAACCAGCTATTACATTAATTAAATTATAGATCCAAGTCTAACATAGACTACCTACTTAAAAAGACATCTAGATGACAATTAATAACAACTTTATATTTCATGTAAAATGTTGTGGTTATTACTGAAAAACAATTAAATATTTAAATCTTAGAACTAAAAAGGTGATGGTCATGATGATGTGAAGATGAAAAAGAACTGGTGTGAGAGAACCCTTCAATTGCTATTCATTCAATCCAGAAACAATCACAAAATTTGTTCTCTGTGCTACATTTCACTGACGGACTCCAGTCCAACATACCTATTCGACCTCACCCATGTGTACAAAACAACACGATACTTACGCTCCTCTTCTGACAGTGGTATACCCATTATTCCCACTATGAAAACAAAGACATATGGACAACGTTCTTTTGCTTACCAGGGCCCAGCAATGTGGAACAAATTGCCCACTGAACTTAGACACAAAGATCCCATTCAATAGTGATCTTACAACTCACCTATTTGGACAGCAAGAACAAATTTAAAGACCTAATATTGTTTCCAACCTTAAATTCTAATTTCATGGTGTTTGTTTTTTGTAATCATATCGTTATATGCTTTTGTTTATATTATAGGTGTTGCCTAATGTTGTAAAGCCCTTAGAGCTTCTAAAGATTAGGGATTATACAAAATCCTCATTTTCATTATTATTTTTAGAGGAAGATACTCAACAATCAGAGTAAATAAGGCTCATAACTGATTAATTTTTTAACTAAAATGAATGTAATTGATTTGTTGTACAAAAGAAGTTACATGAAATGTTTGAGTTGATTCTCAGACCATGAAGAAGTCCCAGAGTAATGATGACAATGTTCGTTATGTAGAATATAGAATAAAGTACAACAATGATTTAATTGTCCAGCAATCTCAAGTAAGACCTACCAATAGCATATCCATCTTTTGCCTCAAAATTTCCACATCATTGATCACAGGTGGCACTTTCCTGCCAAAATCGTGAGGAATCACTGTGTAAAATCTGGATGACAACTCATTAAGCTTGGAGGTCTTCTTTGCATTCAGTTCCTTTTCTATCTCATCCAAAACTTCAAATCCTTTAGCAATCTGTGTCTTACTAAGCTTCCCCAATGGCATCTTCTTCACATCTAAAAGTAGTCATAAATCATCTAAAATTAGTCATAAATCACCTATAAGTAGTCATAAATCATCATTTAAATCATTTAAAATGGCAAATGGCATCTTCATTACATCAAAAAGTAGTCATTAGTTAATCTAAGTACCGCACTTTCCAGTCTATAAGTTGATGCATAGTATAAGTTGAATTCACCAATTTTGTAAATTTTTCATCCTTTATTCATATACAAGTCGATTTGGAGTGTAAGATGTGGTCAGGTCAATAACTTCGCTTTGTATTTTACACTAGTAACTTCCGGTTTCATAAATATTAATGTTATCACTTTATGATATTCCATATTACCGTCAATCATAAAATTGTATTATCAATGCTAATATGCTTGTGATTTTACTCCTGTACAAGGCACTGCTATATTCTGTTATCAAATTGACAGCTATATAAACAGTCCATGCCTGTTTTAATTATGATATCCATTGCAACAAGAGCTACATGGCTGTACATGTTATGTACATTATGAGGCGATCCATAGAGAAATCAGAAATGTGAAGAAAATTAAGAGACAAAACAGAAAAGGTACAAATGAAAAATAAATAAAAATACTTTTTTTTACTTTAACATATCTGTGAAAGGCAGTATCAAATTATTGTCTGTCTCCATTTCATTCCACAACTATTTCTTGTGAGCCACCATATTCTCACCTTTCTCTTCCACGAACTTTACAACTTCCAGTTTAAAGGTTACTGTGTAAGACTTGCATGATTTGACAGGAGGCATTGTGAGATAAGTTGTATTATTTGTAGCGGATATTAATATGAATGATTATGACTCAAAAGATTGATCAAAACATACTTAACTCATTAAAATGTGCCAGTACTACAGCAATGAAAACAATGCCCATGGCTAAATTCATTATTTACATCCAGAGAAGTCATTGGACATCATTTCCTGTCGTTCTTAATCAATGTGTAACATTATAAAATAGTTTGTACTATAATTCAACAGATTCTGTGAAACATTATTAAAATAGTTTGTACTATACTTACACAGATTCTGTGTAAAATTATAAAAATAGTTTGTACTATAATTACAGATTCTGTGTAACATTATTAAAATAGTTTGTACTATAATTACACAGATTCTGTGTAACATTATAGTTTGTACTATAATTACACAGATTCTGTGTAACATTATTAAAATAGTTTGTACTATAATTACACAGATTCTGTGTAACATTATAGTTTGTACTATAATTACACAGATTCTGTGTAACATTATTAAAATAGTCTGTACTGTAATTCAACAGATTCTGTGTAACATTATTAAAATAGTTTGTACTATAATTACACAGATTCTGTGTAACATTATTAAAATAGTTTGTACTATAATTACACAGATTCTGTGTAACATTATAGTTTGTACTATAATTACACAGATTCTTTGTAACATTATTAAAATAGTTTGAACCATGATTAAACAGATTCAAAACAGTTTCTTTGCATACCATGATTAAAATAGTTTCCCTTAATACAACAATTACAAAACAGCATCTCTGAAATGAAAATAATTTCCAACAATACAAAGAACAATATATGTATAAAAATACATAGATCAATTTCTGTATTATCCTCCTTTTTTAGTTTTAGTTTTCTTTGGTTTATGAATGGAGCTGAGTTTCATCATTTGTTATGAAACCTTCCTGCTTTTATACTGCAACCAATGTCAACCTAAAAATGGGATTAAGTTTAGAAAGCAAAAAAGGTATCCCAGGTATCAATAAGATTTGCCTTTATACTGCAACCAATGTCTTAAAAATGGGATTATTTTTAGAAAGGAAAATATATCAAGTATCAAGAAGATTTGTTAGCAGCAAAGAAAATTAAATGAATCATACATATAATTTGATAAGCATACTGAAAAACACTTGTTATTTATGCTTGCTATAAAGCTGGTTTAAGTGCTAACCCCATGAGTACAAAGATACGGACTGCATATTGCAAAAAATTTTCAGGAACAAATACTTATTTTTTAAAATTTTAATGCATATGTAACTATTTACAACATCTCCAACTTTCAGTATAGTAAGACAAAAACTTAATTATTTAATGCCAAAGTCGCATGTGGCATGTGTTACAATTTTTCATCTTCTAAATGGGCACCATGTTCCATTCTGAAGGTGCAAGAATGGAACAAACTCACACTCAGACACAGGCAGTTTATATAAGCCTTTTTACGACACCTTGCTTAGTTTTGAATTATTACCAAGTCCAATGTTACATCATCTTTCACTGCTGATCTGAATTATGTGCAATATAGTATAGTGAACTGTCTTCATTCTAGCACTAGAGTAATCCATTGTGATCTTACTCTCTGGAAAAAGTGTGCAAAATAAGTCACTAGCAACTGAAAGAGCAGTTAATTTCTTTAAAAACATTTAGTAAAATGAACATCTGATCAAATTGCATCAAAGTTCTCTCTGGTATTTAAAAATATTGTAAGTTCAGGCTGTGTTGTTGATGATGAAGCAGCAAGCTGATGTTTTTAAGCTTTTTCATTCTGTTTTACATTATGGGTGCCTCCATGCCAATAGCAAAATCACAATTACACAATTAAAAAAATGCAGTTTTCTCTTTTACAAGATGGATTCACAGATTATCTCATGGCATAATTGTCCTTCCAGATTTCTTCACTGAGAAAATTCTGAATCTTCTGTTTTCCATTTCAATACGTCAAAGAAGATGAATATTATGAAGATGAGTTACTGCTATAGTGGCAACTGCTTTGCACAATCCAATATCATGGTGGTTAAAGACTGGTTTAGTAGCCTTGATTTCCAATGAACCAATCATATTCTAGAACTCTATATCCCTATATGCATCTGATAAGTTACTCTCAGAATATAAATGGGTACCTGATCCAAACTGAAAATTGCAAGGAAATTTTTTAAATTAAAAACAATACATCCAATTTCAGATCCAAAATACAGGACAAACATGGGAATAATGGGCCAATTGGCAGCTATAAGCTGTCAACAACTACTATTTCAGTGGTGGTCAAATACCATATTGTTGGAGTGATATGCTTATGTGGATAAAAAAAAAAAATCAATGGGGATTTTTTAAATGTTCTACTCCTTAATTCATATGTAAGTAAACTGGAGTATAAGTCAAAGTTAAAACATTTAATTTTGCCTGACCTTTCCCAACCGTTTTAAATATCAATCCAGCAATGAATATTCTAATTTTCAGTTGATAAGTAGATACAGATGGAAAATCAAAGATCAGTATTTTCAAGGGAAAAAAGAACAAGGGATAATACAACTGCTGGTTCTTCCTTGATTTAATTTAATTGATATTGATATTTCATAAAGATACATGAAAACCATTTTACTTCATGTATATTGTAAAATAGACCTCCTTTTTGTCAAACCTGCCTTTGATTTAGCTAGTGAGTAAAAGAATTTAACCTTGAACTTAAAACTTTTCTGAGTTGAATACTAGAAATGATTTTGTTAGGGAATTGTGTGTGAACCAGTCTAAATATCTACCGTATTTACCGTATGTTTTCGGACACTGTATGTTTTCGGACACCGTTTTTTTCGGGGAAAAATCATATTTAAATGCCTTGTAAGTTTTCGGACGCTGCTCCGCTATAATTGTTTCTACAATTTATGTTTTCGGACACAATCTTGGATGATCTGCTTCGTCGTTTTAATGTAAAATTTACAGCGTGTTTGCCGTTAATTTAACTGATACAAAGTTCGCTTCATTTGGTCGCCAATTATTTAATGCGATCATGAACGTCCATGAACTAATATAATTTAAAATTATTAATTACATGTAATTCGGGATAGTGACAACACCTGCTGCATTAGTCGGACGTGTTACACGAGCTCTAAAGTGTATATCAACAACGGATTGTCTTGTTAAATCAAGATGTTCCAACGAAAAGTAACAGATCGGATATAGATTTCTCAAATCATATTGTGATATTTGCAGACCGGTATCGACATTTTGATCGCGTCACATATATGACAACATACGATGATACACGCGTGCTATTTTATTTTGATCAGACTCGTCATCTAGAGCAGCTTTCTTCGTAGGCGGTTGTTTTTGTGATGCTTCCTCAGAATCATTAATTCGATGTCGCTTCTGTGGACGGCCTACTGGTCTCTTTGAAAACGATTTTGGCAAGGGCGAGTCCCTCCAAGAACTAGGCAGTGCCTCCTCACTTGTTGCATAACGTATGATAAACTTATTCATCAAATTTATTACAGTACTAACAATATTATGTTTCACAACGATAGCTATCCAGTATACTAACTTTTGTATGTGGTGGGTATTTTATTTATACTTTTTATTTTAATAGTTTGATTCAGCTAACAAAAATATGATTGGTTGTCAGTATAGACATTGTTGCACACGAAACCACTTCATACAGGTGTGACAGTTATGGCTTTGATTAGAAACCATGACCCCTGCTTTATATCATTAAACAATACATCAGAGTCGGTATGGATTAGTAAAATTCATTGGCATTGTCCAACAAAACAAACCCCTTATCCCTGAGGCATTATATACAAAGGTTTAAACATAGTTATTGTTCTACAGGTAATAAACCTCTTGGTAGATGATATATTTGATTGTGGGTGCTAAATGTTAGGTACATCGTGTGCTCTTTTAATAAAATCCAGATGGCTGCCTTTTATTTCCGAACACATCTGTCAAAGAAATCCCACCAGTTATATTATTAACAATTAACACCCAGACACTTTGAAATCTCTGACATGCATCACTACAATCTTCGAGCAGTAGATCGTTTCCAGCCGGCAAGCTTTGCTCATTTTAATCTACCCTCGGCTAGGTGGAAAAAAAAGAAGAGAGAACCACAACAAATGCATCACCTTTATTTAAAACAAATATCAACATATTAATCACGCCGACGCGTATATTGCAAATTGCTTTTTATTTTTACCCTTCGTAGGCGTACATACAACACTCACCCCATTTGGAGCCTCTCACCCTTGGTGCTCTAAGAATAGCCATCATACATGTACCGGTGTTTCGACTCGCGATACTAAAATGTTTCTGCCCAAAATATCTTAAGAATTATAACTCCAAAATCTTTTTATTTAGTTTGTATTAATATCTTAATTACACAGAAATAAAGCTTGCGTGCGTTTGTAATGTAGATTTTAATGATCATTAGCAGAAGGTTAAACTGGATTGCAAGATTACTATGTTAATATGGCGGTTCTTTCGGAAAATACGTACACAATCGTGGCTCTAATACATGTATGGCTTTGTTTTCTGGGGGATGGACATGTATCAAATTGACAAAATAGGCAAGTAATGCCAATTTTTCATTAATTATCCTTTCCGTGGTGTTAGACAAAATACTTGTTTTACTTCATGGCAGCATCATGTGAGCTAACGGTAACTTCGTTATGGACGGGTAATGGGGGGGGGCGGCATAATTCTATCTTCAAATGTATGTTTTCGGACACCTAATCAAAGAATTTAATATGTATTCGGACAACAAAAAAAGTAATTATTTGTTGCAGTCCGAAAACATACGGTAAATACGGTATTATGTAATACTAATTAGTCTGCAGTTTATGTAGGTAATTTTGAACAGATTTTCAAGACACATTAACCATGTAAATAACACAATACGATACCCACCATAATTTTCATTCTAGAAAACTTACCAATATCAAAATTCTTCATTGCATCCTTAAACATGTCATTGTCAAAGATGAGCTTGATCAGTTCTTGTGTTTCTTTATCCAAAGTACATGCTTTCACTTTTTTCCCTGCTGTACTGGTTAATACTGTCTGAAATAAAATTTGATATTTCCCATGTCTGAACCACATATTGACAATCAATGTGAATCATGTATTGTTCTGTCTTCACATACTGTTACCTGATTATATGTTTTCACCTTAATAATATAATACCATGAATTATTGTATTTTCATGGGTAACAATTATATGGTTTGCTGAAGAGAAAAACTTACATTTTCATAAGTACTTTAAAAAGGCATTGTTAACACAAAAAAACATTTTGAAATTTGTGATTTGTAGAAACCAGAAATACACAAAATAGGTATCCACCCAAATAATAGCAAATGCATTTTTTTTAAAAATCATTCATAAAGAGACAAGTATTTGATCCATAAATTTACTATTATTCTCATATATAAAATCCATAGGCAAGTTCACTTTATAAAAAAAAAGTCTGGATGATTAAACAAAAGAAAACACCTTTAGATCATAAAATTACTACTGAATGTTTCCAGAAGCAAATTTTTTATGTAAATTATTTTTAAGAATAGGAATATAAATTTACTAACTCCTGAATCCAGCCTTCCAAAAGGACCAGCAACAAAAAGTCTCTTTACTGTCTGTATTATATAAACAAAGTGCAATAACCCTTGCTCATTACTTCCCCTTGACACCACCAGGTGCTAGTTTTAAACTGAGCAATGGATCGAAGAATCTGCTTGGATGGTATGAAGGTAGGATTGTGTTAAACTAATGTAATTTGGAATTAGTATTTTTCGAAAAACAATCTTTACACCATTTCCCCAATAACTTGCACCCTGATAACTCATGAATCTGGTCATATTGTAGCGAATGGCATGAATCTCAGTTTTAAAATAAGAAAATATTGAAAAAGTGGCTCTTTTGTGTTGAAATGGAAGAAAATCGTGATCAGAATTGGTAAATGAAAACTCGATATACCGTATTTCATGTTATTTTTTGTACCCTTTAATTTTTCGTACAAAATCAAGCCATAAAAATAATAATTAATTAATTCTATCATATTTTTTCGTACACAAAATTTAATATTTTTTTGGTCATCCTATTATTTTTCGTACATAAAACGATCTTCTGTGAAAATTTACTTTTCAAACAGATTCAAAAATATACCAAAGTTTGATTTAGGTATGTGAAATGACCAGGGTATTGTTTTGCTAAGAAAGTTACGAGTAATTACTAACTTTGGGCATGTTCTTAACTGAGGCAAAAGTCGTTAATTCATTTTCAAATGGTTGCGATATTTTGAAGAACGAGTGTATCACCAATCATTAATCCAGGCAAGGGTAAGTAATACATGTATATGTTAACATCTTATTTCCCACCTTATTTCCTTAAATCAAATATGCATATAACACTGCTTACTAAATAACATATTTATTCCTAATTATTTACGCGTGGGGGGGCACATATGCTATGTGATATGTTTCTTCAATCCATCTTTTAGTGTAATGATGGTAATTAATGCTTATATATACGGTACAGGCGTTTGACTCGTGTAAGTTTCATTGATGGGAATGTCGATCCTAGTATTCCTGTCACAAAAAAAAATAATTCAGCATTCGGTGATCATTTTTGTAATTCCGGAAGCATTTTACTACAAGCAGAGTATGTAAATTGCGTTGAAGATTCACGCAATATAACAATAGTTGTTTATAATCATGCATGTAGGTCACTGATAATTTCTTTTTTTTTTTTTTGTATTTAACTTCATATTTTTATATTTTTATTTGCATCATGTTTCAAACGGCGTCAGAAAAATGCGGATGTATCACTTAGATACACAAAACGACCAATTTATCCTTTGCCGAGTATATTTGGCATAAGAAATATAAACATAACTATTTGTTTCCTCAACAAACCCAAATTATCTGTTATCTTCACATAAATGTGTATCTGAGGCATCTAATAAAGAAAAGAAACCCTAAAGAAATATTCACCAATTATAAGTGTGTAGAAAGCCTGTTGCTCAGCTTAGTCAGAAAGGGCAACTGTTTTGTTAACTGAGAATCTATTCAAATTCATTTTATTGGCCTTCTTCGTCTTTTGTATCGGTGAAAAAATATAATGATTGATATATTTGTTCTTTTGTTGTCATTACAATTTATACTGCTATTCATTAACAGCTGGACAACGTCGTTAATGAGCGCTCTTGATTACACCATTCAAAGAAACGTGCGCATTTGAAAATAAGTTCAGAAGCCATTTGAGTTTATTTATCCAGTAAAATAATATATCAATACAGGAAGACGCTAAGACCACAGACCATTGGCAATTAATCGTATTAGCTCAATACAGTAATGCAGTAAAAAAAAAAATAAAAAAAAAAAAACATAACCCCAGTTATGTTTAATAATAAATGCAAAAGTCATTGACTCCGTAAGTTCGATTTATATATAAGGTAGTTAATATTTTAAAATCATTTGCCCTTTTTTTCAACTTGCTTCAGAACAAATATTTTTCTTGATCTAATGGGCTTGTTGTACTCATTTTCAATACCCCATGGGTAGCCTCAATTCCCTATGTAGAGCCTCCTTAATTTGATCTGTATAGGTGAATCTGGTCTTCAATCCAGTATTTAATGGAAAAGACCAAGCTAAAGGTCAAGCGTATTTAATTAACATGTACATTACCTCTGCATAGCCATATGACACAGTGACAATGGATCTCATAATTACAACCAAAACGATTTATTTATCCAGGTTTTAATTGACAATGGAATATAATAGTGCCCTTGTAGTGCTTACATAAAAAATAACTGATTTTGTACATTAGTTTTGTATGTTCGGTTGTCAAGTCATTGTGTTTTAAAGGCCTTATCAGGTATGATCCCTTTATTTTTCGAACACGGTCATTACAACAAAATGATAATTATTTATTTTACATATAATTTTTCGTACATTGAAATTAATAATTATTTTTTCGTGTACGAAAAATAACATTAAATACGGTATTACTCATTTTATCATTGAAATGTCTGATATGTTAGAATCAACATTGTGAAATTCAAAAGTTTTAATAAGAAATCATATTATTTTGTTAGAGTTTATTGGAAAAAATATTGTATTAATACACTGAAAAAAATATTATATGATGAAAGACCAATCAATGAAGAATTCTGATAAATGATAACTGTTCTTAGCTTTAAATCACAATGACTTACTGGTGCATCCACCACATCCTCCTCACTAGCCATCTCTATTAGGGTGTATTTTCCAGGAACTGGCTCAAAAGAGTCCCTGTTGGCCCATTTGTTCTTAGTCTTGTCAGAAAACTTCTTCTCAAAGTCCTTAATCGCTGAGGCCTTGTCTATGGGACCCTTCGTGGCATTAGCACCTGCCTCTCCCTGTACAAAACAATATAATTAACACACTGTAAATAGTGTGAATTGTTTAATTTGTGTGGGGAACCGACATTTCTCATTTTGTATTTAAAAACCCAATAAAAAAAATTGTATTATGTGAAAACTATAGGACTCCCTTGCTTGAGCCACAAAGAGTAGTACTGGTACCTACAAAAATTAATACCCTGACAAAATTAATACCCCGACAAAATTAATACCCTGACAAAAATTAATACCCCGACAAAAATAATGAGTTCACAGATCTAAAAATGACTCAACTGGACAAGCGATAAATAACCATGGACTAACTGATAACAGTGTATCATTGAGACTGTTAACATTTAAGAGATGCAAATAAAAGGTATTCATAAACTAATTATTATATCCTGATGAGTATATATTTAAGTAGATACACGTCTATGTCTATTTATTTTCATCCATACTTGACTAATTTTAATGGATCCCAAGTTAAAAACATCTGCAAGAAACCAGTCTTAGTTTATTGATCTTAGTTTATTGAAAATATTTAGCCTGATTTGCAAGTAAAATTAAAAAAAGCTTTTATAAATTGACATTATTGTCCTCTTAAATCCTTCACATTTTGTGTTCAGCTGGAGATAACTTTTGTAATTTTGACATCTTTATTTTTTATACTAAAAATCGTCACTGTACAGGGGACATGAGTTTCCAGATATTGTTCTGCCATTATTAAAAATGGGGCTGTGGTCTAAAAAACGGGTAATTTTCAAGTGTTAAAAGGTAAAATTTATTAGCTGATAATTTTATACACAGAAGTACTTAACAAATATTAGAAACAAAAAGATTGTTATGAGAAAATGTCTGATTTCTTATGTTTGTATAATCCTGTGGATTCACAGTGGTTTCTGGCATAAAGGACTAACCATTTTGTATGTGCTAGAAAACACAAACAATTCAATATGGTGCAAAGAAAGCAATTTTCCAGAAGATGTACAGATTAGACAATTTTTCACTAACTGTAAAAAAAAAAACAACAAGTTGTCCTCTCAAAATTGAGGACAAAATACCATCTCTGATGACTTATAATTTGTGTTTAAATTAGGAAAAGTGACCAATACATCTTCTAATCTTCATAATGCATTAAAACACTTCATTTTGTCATCAATATACAGACTGCTATATAAGTAAGGGTGTGGGTTATTGGGGGACCTTAATAACAAATATAAATCATTTCATCCTCACTGGGCATTAAGAAAACTGCAGGATGGGGAGTGAACAGATCTGTTTCATGGCTGAATACTCTTTTTAAAATCATGTTGGGAATAATTGTCACTAAAGCGCTTTTCTAATAAAGTTATTCATTTTTAATGTAAAAATGACTTATTTTCAAGCTGTCCAACCACTGAGAGGTTGTTAACAGTATTGCAACTGGTTTCAACAACCTTCTTTTTTATGTGAAACATTGTGCATTACACCACTGCTTTTGTTGTTGATGTAGTCTGGTTTCCTGATCTGTCTGCTCCCCACTTTCCTCTCTAACTGTTGTGGAATGCAACACAAGGACCATACTAAGCAGGGAACCAGACTAGTTAAACCTGATTAGTTATTGATTCAAACTCACAACAAGATTCTTTTATTTTAAAAACTGAACATTTAGTACATGAAATAAATATCATTAAAAGTCATTTTTGGGGGGTTTGATAATAAAATATTGGTGCCATGATTTCATTGCAAGTAATAGTGAAACTTCTGATATGTGAGGAAACCTCCCTGTGCCGATTCAGGAATTTCAAATTAATTAAAAAGTCTGAAACTAGATTTTCATAAATAAAATGTATATGTGAAACAGAATTTTATGTCAAGTATTCAATTTGTTTGGTTGACTTGCTATGACAATTGTGAATGATTATGCCAAGTTAAGATAGTGTTATTATACATGTATTATGTATACCCATAACATTGCAATAGTGTTCAATTAATCACTTGAAATGAGTTTACCTGACACTAGAATGGGACCGCTAGCCCTTATGCCAAGTCGGATTAGCATGCCTTTTAACTTCTCAATTAGTCCATCTCATTTATTAGATAAAAAAGACATAAAAAAGGTCATAATACAAGGTCAGCTTTTAATTCCATGCAAAAATACAACAAACACTTATGCAAATCAGGTATCAAAACACAGTTGGCACTTAATTAGGTTCTCACAGAAAAATGCGTGGACATAACTGTCATAATAGATTAACACTTTATGTTTGCATATAACAAGGTACAGTATATTTGTAATCATTACACTTAAACCAAACTAAAAGATATAACTAAAACAGGCATTTCTCTAGTTAATAAGACTCATTTCATTGGTATTTATTTACTAAAGTGCTGCCTCAAGCTGGTGCTAGTGACAATTTCACTGATCAAAATTTTGTTGCATACTGTTATTTACGGTGTACCAAGAATGTTGTTTAAAAAAGAAATTATAGCTAAATACAGGACTTCTTATTCTTATTAAAAGTAGATAATTTCATAATGTTGATTACAATTTCCAGGTCATATCAGTCATTTTCGATGATAAAACGTGTGATATATCAAGGTTTTAGTTACCTATTTTGATAGCGATTTTCTTCATGTTCATCAAAAAGTGGTCAATTTTTTAGGAAAAAAAAGGGATCCATGACAGACCCTGCATTATAAGCAAGTTTGCGACTTATCAGGGCATGAGTAATTGATGGAGTGGAGTACTTCATTTTGTCATCAACGCACTTCATTTTCAATTTATGATTTTGTCATTATAATATTACTTACTACAAATGTCATTCATTTATTCATCAAAATTGTAGTCACCAAAGGCAATGAATACAATTCTAAATTTGTATTTTTGTAAAACACTGATATTTATGATGTTTTAAAAAAATTCAACAATCATGTAATTTCTGCTTGACCAATCTGATACCAGGATATACATCTACTTACCACTCTGCCCCACCTGTTCCATGAATAATACATTGTCCCTACTTGGAGCACCTGGATCACATAGTACTTGTTGTTGTTGTGTCCAATATTGGTCTGATTTAGCATACAGTCATAGTCATCTACAACCTTAAGAAATCAAGTATAAACACTGTTAGAGTGATCATGAAATTCACCATTCACACAGGTACCTCCTACAATGTTATTTTGCTAGGATTTCCAGACTGGAATTAAATCCTACAATGTTATTTTGCTAGGATTTCCAGACTGGATTTAAATCCAGCAATGTTATTTTGCTAGGATTTCCAGACTGGAATTAAATCCTACAATGTTATTTTGCTAGGATTTCCAGACTGGATTTAAATCCAGCAATGTTATTTTGCTAGGATTTCCAGACTGGAATTAAATCCTACAATGTTTTATTGCTAGGATTTCTAAACTGGAATTAAATTCTACAATGTTAATTTGCTAGGATTTCTAAACTGGAATTAAATTCTACAATGTTAATTTGCTAGAATTTTTAAACTGGAATTAGATCCTGCTTTTTATTTTGCTGGGAATTCATGATGACTGGAATTTAATCCCATGAAAAATAAATCTGTAATATTCAGAAAGTGCAGTCCTGCACAGCTGCTTAACGAAAATGGGAAATGTTTTAAAGTTTGCATAAAACTATAAGTTATAAAGTGTTATTAATATAGGCAGTCATTTATTGCCTTTTAAAACCAAGTTGGTTTTGTACAAAAATAAATACAATGAAATACTGATTAAAACTGAAAACCAAGTCAATTTGCTAGAAAACAAATACAACTCTAGTTGACTAAATTTCAGGCATTTTGTGTATCCCATCATCTTATAATGTTATCTCTATCTGATTTGATATACACATGCATTTGTTTAAAATTAATATTGTTTTTCAGTTTTAAATTATTTTTTATTTTTCATTACATGCTATTGTAATGAAAATATATTCAACAGAGATGTTTTTTTAAGAAAATCGGTTGACCTAGATCCTGACCTTCATTCAAAGCTAGTGGCAACCATATAAACCAGTTTTATTTTAATTTAAATATAGATAAACACAAAACAGCCTTCAACACATGTCATCGTTTTCCATCTTTGATTTCATTACTAGAACTTTTGTAATTTAATTTGTGGATTCTTGGATCATTTTTGGATTTGATTCTTAAAACTATAAGTTCTTCTTCCTATTTTACAATAATTTCCAGGGAAATAATTTATTTGTTAAATTTTACAAAGCTTGTTGTTTTCACTCTTTCTTTGTTACCGTTTATTAGAAAATAATGTTGTTAAAATAATTGTTTCAGTAAATAACCTAATTCATGATGTAAGTACAAACAACTGTAATAATTTTTATCTAATAAGAATATAAAGCTTAATACTGGAAGTAAACAATTTCAATTAACAAATTTTCTAGGATGCCTCATAAAAATATGGAATTCATACCTGTTTTTATAAAGATTTTTTTTTAAAAATCCTACTAAAACATCATCTCTTGAAAAATTGAAGAAATATACAATTTAATTTGAGCAGATCCTGGCAGTCATGTGCGTGTTCAATTACTTGATAAATGATGTTGTAAACTTATACAGGCAGTGAACTAAACTAAGCCATTTACATGTAATAAATTTGCACTTGTAAGTTTTATATTCTCAAAACTCTTACAACCTCAAGCTCCAAAAAGCAATTCTAAACCTACATTCTGACCCAATGATAAAAAAATGACAGAATAACAGCATCCATTCTCACTGTTGCAGTGTTAGCATAAGGAAAATAAGAGTCTGGTTTATGTGCTTTCTTCTTTCCTATATCTGCTGCTTTCAAAGTTTCAATAGCATCCTTCAGAGTCTTTGGCTTCATTTCTTCCTCCTTCTGTTCTTCCTTTATCTTTTCTTCCTTCTTAGTCTTTTTTCCTCCAGCTTTAGAGGCTGCTGCTTTCCTTTTTGGTGGCATTTTCTGAAATGAGTTACACATACACATATACATATATAACACTGACAATAACATAAATGACTGAATTTGAAACTATAATCAGGGGACCAAATTTGAGTTAGTTTTCAACAGTTTTGAGTTTCTAAGTTAAAATACAAGTGAATGCTTCCATATAGCCTAACAAATAATTTATGAAGTCGTATATGTAAGTTCTTGCTTTTTTTTTTTTTTTTACCAATTTAACACACACACTCCCAGATGCATATATGTATGTGTAAACATTACAGCTGACCTCAAAATTTTTCCTTGTGGAATAATGCAATTTCTGAAATTAATTTACTTCCCATGTTACCTGGTTCAGTTTTTCTGTGAGTGAATAAAATGAAATTCATTATAACATACATGATTGCAAGGCTATAATAAAAACTTGTCTTCTATATGCAAGACAAAGTGATATGCTTGTTTGTAGTCTGAACACTTATGCCTATCCATGCAATGCACTATTCTTATCTCCAATGTAAATCTACATAAAAATAATATCTTATCAACAATCTTAAAGTTACTGAGCACAATGTACCCATGAGGTTCTTTACAGAAATATACTACAATATGACAAGGAAAAATCAGAGAGAGAGAGAGAGAGAGACAGAGAGACAGAGAGAGGCACAGGCACTTGGGTAAATTCATGTATACACTCACCATGTGTTCTATGGTGAGTGTATACATGAATTTACCCAGAATCAAGTGCCTGTGGAGAGAGGGGGTAAATAGTTGTAAGGTAATGCCGTTGGGATAGTCCTACGATGTAAGACGCCTCCCCTGATAATTATGTTGTATAGGTCAAAAGACAAACACAAACATCACGGGTGGCGTCTAGTACTAATAACCACAACAAATCAAGTTGAGGCTTCGACAGGGAGGCGTCTTGCATTGTTGAACTAGATTACATTTTCTTACTATAGAAGACAGTATAAATCACTGTTATAACAATAATCAATATGCTGTATTGCAACTGACCTGTACCTGCAAGTGTAACCACGCCAACAACCGGCTTGGGGGGGGGGGGAGGCCTTCAGAAAAATAGAGCAAAATAAATAAACAAAATTAAGATTAAAATGGACAAGAAGAGAATTCAACAATTTGTCGGAAAAGTTCGACTGCAAGCTGGTGTGACTGTCAACTAAATGGCAGCCATTACACCTGTTAAGTAAATCGTGCAAAATTAGTTTACAATAATACCTGTTTACTGTGTATCTACAACGCTGCCGTATTCCTCTCTACAACGATCAAGGCCGTAATGATAACGACTACCGATTGAGCAGGTATTTATTGACTGCAACATGTCTGGGCGAATCAACGGCGAACCAATCGTGCAGTGACGTCAGGCCGTACTTGCTACAGCTTGCTTCATCGTGAGCAGACATGGTCTCAGCTTGCCAAGACTTCTGATTTTGAATTATGTAATTTATAGCCATTTATTTATACAGCGATTCTGAGATTGACAGGTGCTTAATTAAGGTTATATAAATCCAGAAGAAAGAAAAACGAAAACAAAATATCTGCTATGGTCATGCTCTTCGGGTGAAAGACAATGATATTCCGAATGATGCACCCTCAATGTCTCAGAGTGGTAACAGGCTGATTCGGACCAGGCTTATTCGGTCCAAATTAATTTGAAATTATGGGCTGATTTGGACAATATTTCAGGCTGATTCGGATCAGATTTCAGGCTGATTCGGACCATGTGAAATATCAATAAGTTTTTTCTGAGATTTAAAAGTGACACTTACAACTCATATTTCCCAGGTACGTTGAGCAGTTCCAATATGCATTTTAGGAATCAATCATTAAATTGTATGCAGATTGTTGGGGACAAAAATTGCCAAAACAGTGTCCATGCATCAACATTTATTCATACATATTGATCTGAGTTTACATTAGTTGTTCCCACACATACAGGTCTGGGTAGGTTTGTGCCTTTGCTTAGATTTATGTAGAATTTATTTATACTGTATATTTTGCTATATATTAATAGTACCACATAAAACTTATATCTTAAAGAAGAAAGTGAGGTGTATGGAATATGTCTTTATCTTAAAGAAATCATATTTACGAAAACAACGAGTACCGTAAATGATTTTCTTTGGCTGCATTAATTAGGAATCATTTAACTGTATGAACATTACTATTGAAAGTGTATAAATAAACACTGGGATTAAATGTCCACACTTTTTGACAAAACATATGGCCAATAAATTATGTCATTATTCCTTTTTGTTGTTTACCAATTGTATGTAGAAATCAGTTTACTGATGGCTGTACAAGTACAGTTGATTGATTTAAGCTGTGGACAGTATAGGGCTTCATTTCAGAATAAAATGGGGACATCAGTTTTCAGCTCATTAGCATATATAACAGCTGTCAAATATGACTTATAAAAATGGCTGCATTTGATTAGTTTAAGTTCCGAAACCAGGAAAGATAAGGAATCTTACTGGATACGCCGTCTTAAAATATTGAAACCAAGCGGTTTAAACCAAGAAGATTAGAAAATGTCAGAGTTACACTTCTGTTTCGCATCAATATTCGAGGCTTTTGCAAAAGCAAGCCACGGCTGCTGTAGTATTAAAGTACAAAAAAGAAAATCTTTTCGCGAAAAAGAAGCTATATGTGCGAAAAATATTCATGTTTTATTTATTTCTTTATCAAAATTCAATAATACCTTTTTATTAAAAATGAAAGATAGTGACAAAACACGTTGACTAATGTATTTACAACATTAATAATGGTGACATTTTGGTCCTAGAATCAGTCAATTCGTACTGTGGTATATAATGGACTTGCAAAAATAAGAAATAAATTGGAAAAGAACTCGAGTTTTCTTTGTTACTTATAAAATTCCTTAAATCTCTTTCAAATAAAAGATAATGACATAACACTATATAGAAGGCAAACAACAGCAGCTACATCAGGTTAAACCTGCGGTGCGAGGTGAATTACAAACACACACACCTGCAACAGAACAAAACAACAACACACTTAAAAGGTAGTAGAAATACCAATAAATAAAACAATAATAAGGAATACGATAAGCAACGCAATGGAAGAGAATTGACAGATGTGTTGTAGTCTATCAATAAACGGGAAAAGAAACCAGACGGAGATCAAAAAACGGCGCAGACCACAGAATCAGTATTGAAGAGATGACATGGCACACCCTTTTGTACAAAGTGTCATGACAGTAATTACGGCACAACAAATTAAAGACATTAAAAGGTTTTGTTGTAAGGAACTAGCTTGTGTTTATTTATTGACGAAACTTTTATCCTAGGAGAGTTCCACATGACGCCTACTGTTTATAAAGACATGTCACTTGTAAAAGAATCGACCATGGATCATCCACTGTGTTTCGGACCGACTTCAATACACACAAATGCACCAGCAAAGAATTTTTCATCGTTCCTGTATTATATTGCAGATAACCTAAGTGATAATGAGCTTTCCAACTTAACTGTACAGTGGCGATAAACTGGCATTCAAAAATGCTATATCCAGATGTCTGCCGGCAAGTTCACAGGTTTTATGCACAAGTCATTTGAAAAAATATGCTTGCATGTACATGGAAGACTTTGTTGGATATACTTGACAACACAGACAATATATCATCACGGCCATCTTTGGTTAAAAGATGTTATCACTGAATCAACAATTTTGATGAAAAAGCGATATTAAAGTCTTTCAGAACCTCTTTTGACCAGGAATTGCTGCCACTTCTGGAGAAACTTGTAATATAACCAACTAAGAAAAGTCGAATTTCGTCTAACCGGCTAGAAAAAGTCGAATTTCGTCTAACTGACTAGTCAAAGTCGAATTTCGTCTAACTGGATTAATAAAAATTCGGAGAGTGCAAACCATATTTTTAAAGTCTGCGGTCGACTGGAAAATCCAGAATCTTGCAAAGTTCATTAATACGAAGTACGAAATTGTGCAAGGTGAAGAAGTAGAGAGGTGCAGAGCAATACTAAACATGGGTAATTACAAGTTAACATAAATGTTTTTGCACCATAACATAGATCTGGATAGATGGACAGATGTTTCTGAGGAAAAGCGGAAACGAAGAGTGGCTCGCCTTTTGTCAGATGCCTGGAAAACGAATTCTAATAATGTTGTGTCTACAGAAGGAACTTGAACGGTAGTAATATCAAACCATACGAAAAGATAAAGGGTGGAAAGATCAAGAACTCATTCAGCAAAAAGGAAATTGACAACAACCCAGTAACCGCTCTAGTAGCCTAGTGGGTTAGAGCGTCCGCCGCGGAAGTGCGATGTCGTGGGTTCGATCCCCGGACGAGTTATACCAAAGACTTATGGTACTAACAGCTGCCTCGCTTGGCGCTCAGCATTAAGAGGTAAGTGTTAGGACTTGTCGGCCAGGTGTTAGGATAATGTGACTGGGTGGGAAATCATGCTACATGTCTGCGGCATGATGCCCAAGTGCTAGACTTCACTATAAACTGCCTCACCGCAGATATCATAGCGATATGACTGAAAATTTATTAATCAACCAACTAAACAAACAACAACCCATTAACCTTTTAAATGACGGCCTCATTAGTGAAAGATAAACTCGTGTAACATCAAGTTAAAAGGAACCAATGTGTTCTTTTTTATGTGCGTCTAATCGTCCTCTTGTTTTTTTTTTCTCAAGTCATTTCATATATCGTATAGTCAATGTGTTTTGTTAAAATACTGGTGCTTTTTTTTTCTCCATTTCGCAAGTCATTCTACATACAGCAGTAGGTATTGACTGGTAATAGTGAATGGGGGCACAATAGGTTCTATGGGACTTCTATGTTAAATTTGGTCATTTGCACTATATGGTCTATGGGACTTCTATGTTAAATTTGGTCATTTGCACTATATGGTCTATGGGACTTTAACATTGGTGTGTTATTCTATGGTCAATGGAAATTTAACATAGGAAAATGGCTTAGGCCTGTCTAGGGTCAATAGGAATTGGAAAGAGGTGACGTCACGGTACTGGGCACTGGCAACAATGCTGCAAGTGGCTGACCTCTCTTGGGCGGATCAGTGTGACAAGGGGTCGATTAGAATATGCGTTATTCTAGGGACAAGAGAGAGAGAGAGAGAGAGAGAGAGAGAGAGAGAGAGAGAGAGAGAGAGAGACAGACAGAGAGAGAGAGAGAGAGAGAGAGAGAGAGAGAGAGAGAGATTATCTGTTATTTGTAATTGTATTTTGGACTTGACCTTGCACAAAATCAATTTCAGGTAGTTTTTATTTTGGTAAATAAATAACACAGCTAATAATATTATTATTATTTTTTTTTTATAAGAGTGTGAGTTAAATATTAGTATCATTATAAATAGAAGTGAACATATTTATTTGGGTTTGGGTCATGGTTATTGGAATGTTAGTGGAGTTTTTAAAAAAAAATCATTTTATTGGAAAAATTAATCATTTTAGCTTTTGAGGCAGAATCATCATTTTCAAAAAATTGATTTGTATTTAATTACTTACTACAATTATTATTCTCAGGAAATACAAAGTGCTTCTTTAGTTTTATTCTGGGACAGAAACATGAACTATGAGTAATAGTGAATGTAAGCAAAGACATCTTGGATAATATTATATGATTCATAAAAAGACTGTTGTCCATCACCATATGCAGGGGGCCTAAGTGGTAAATAGCACTTTCTGTTATGGATCAGTGCCATCTCACCTATCTGTGTGGGTTCGAGTCTCAAATTCAGCCAATGTGGGAAAGCTTGCCAGTAGCTTCTTGTGGGTCGGTGGTTCTTTCCTGGGTTCTTCCTCCACCATTAATACTGACCACCATGTATAGCCAATCTTGTGCTGAAAAATGGCGTTAAACCTTACAGTAACAATAACATCACCATATGCAGTGATAGAACTTCTTTGACTATTTTTGGGATTCAATTCATAATACTCAGAGTTCTTTATAATTTTCAATTTTAATTCTTTGAAAATAAATTATTTTGTTGAATTTCAAAAAACTTGTTGGTTTTTGCTCTTTTCTACTACTTCTTTTAAGACCATAGGGTTGCATTACACTAAAAGACTTATGATAATGTCCGGTTAGTCCTTTATAAAAGGTGCTGATTTGTCAGCCAGTATGACTGCTACAGTAGCCATCTTGAGTTACATTTTAGTATATCTGGTTTGTCATAAATCAAAATCCTGCCCGTGTGACATCTAATATGTACATCATATTGACTCTTTTTACCAATATACTTCTCACTTATTGACTACAGGTTTCCACTTTAAGTCTTATTACACTGTCCAGTTGGTTCTACATGAAATTGATGCCATTCATACATCAAGTGACCATCTTGAAAATGTTACTGTCATACATCTCCTGAATAGATGGTCATTTTGAAATGGAGTTTTTCACCAAAGTCTTTCTTGGTCCTAATTTAAAATGGTGTCTATTTAACAATCAACATGCCATTTGCCAAGGCAGCCATCTTAAAACTTTGTTATTGTTATTCCTCCTGAAAAGATAGTCCTATAAACACGAGATTTGTTTAATTAAATACTTATGAAATCTACTTGGTCTTAGATAAAGAATTTGTCATCCATTATGTCATCCACCCTAGCTGATCCAATTGTAGGATTCAAACCGTCTCCCTTTCTGTACAAAGTCCAACATGTTAACCATTGAGTCACCTGACCTCTATTAGCCATATTGATTATCCTCTATTAGCCATATTGATTAGCCTGTATTAGCCATATTGATTAGCCTCTATTAGCCATATTGATTAGCCTCTGTTAGCCATATTGATTAGCCTCTATTAGCCATATTGGTAAACCTCTATTAGCCATATTGGTAAGCCTCTATAGCCATATTGATTAGCCTCTATTAGCCATAGTGATTAGTCTCTGTTAGCCATATTGATTAGCCTCTATTAGCCATATTGGTAAGCCTTTATTAGCCATATTGATTAGCCTCTATTAGCCATATTGATTAGCCTCTATTAGCCATATTGATGTGGAAATGTGCAGACCTATTTTCTACTACCCTATATGCAAGCCAAGTTTGTCTTAGAAACTTACCCTAAAAGAAAAGTTTTTCTGCAAAAACTATTTTTCTTTGAGTCTCAAGGATCTTAAAATTTAACCACAACACCAAAAGACCTCTTTCATACCTTTAGTGAAAGGCATTTGCAAACATTAGTTATTGTATGTTCTCTAGACATAAAGGCACAAGAGAAGAATGATGCAGCTGTCGAATGTCATCACATAATCCAATAGAAATATGATATTCAAATCCTCAGATGTAATCACATAATGACAAACATTCTTTCAATAACTTTCATATGCTAACAGAATGCATAAGCAAAAACAGTGTATCTTCATTATGTAGTGTCCTTTACATTTCAAATAAACATCTCTGATTCAGAACAATTTTAACTCTTTACTATTTCAACATAATTCATAAATAAAATTAGTCATGTTCTGACTTTAAAATCTCACTGAAACAATCAGCTGCAAGAGTGCATGTCAGGTCAATTGTACCGTGATTTCCCACACTTGTTTATGCAACTGGCAGTGAATATGTACGTCATCTTGACGCGTTCATCTGTTTATTTCACCTTAGAGCAACCTTGTGAATAAATTCTTCTATGTAGTATGAACGTATTTTTACAAAAGTACTAACCAGTGAAATAAGCAATATAAAATTTAGCTTCATTGATTCAAACAGTTTATATAAATTAAAAAGATGATACATAATTCCACAACACACATTTGTCCAGGAAACAAGTTATGGGCTCTCAGCATCAATGCTGCATATAAAAATATGAGAATTAATTGGAGGGATACTTCAGGGAGACCAGCATAAAAAGAAAGAGAAACAACTGGATCTGTTAAATTTATTTTGAATGTCCACAAGAGACAGGCATTCATGTTAATATTTCTCGTGATGCTTGTGAGAAATGTGTAGAAGAACGTTTCATTTTCCCGAATGTAGTAAGATTCCAGGAGGATGTGAAAAATCTTTCAGGGACTCGTGCCATGTGAAATGGGTCTTGGGCCCTAACAACAACACTTGGAGTGAAAATAACATCCAGCATTACAGGGACTGTCTTCAATCTGTTAAAGTCTTTGCACACAATTTCATGGGATATGATAGACAATTTCTGTTGAAATATTATTCATAACACAGTACAAAACGTGCCATAGTTACCATGAATGGAGCCAAACCCATGTACATAAAAGTGGGACTAATACAATTTAAAAGATTCCATAATTTATTTTGGCCATGCCTTTGAGTAGAATGCCTAAAATGTTTGGAATGATAGAAATGGCCAAGGTTTTTTTTCTCCACTTTTTCAATATAGAAGCTAAACAACACGTTGTGCTACTGCATTTTTTTAAATACATTCTACAAACCTGAGAGTATGCACACAAAGCGAGAAGCATTTTACACTTGGTACAAAATTCACTCTTTAAAACCTCTTTGACTTCCAAGAAATGTTAAAATGTTGCTGATCCAATATGGACTGTTGATGCTTTTGCTGTGGAAAATTTCAATAATTATTTCTGGATCATGGAGTATAGATCCTTTGAAGGAAGCTACTAGACATCATACCCCCTCAATTCTACCCCTTGGCCAACTGTTGATACCCTCCCAAAGGTTTGCACTGGCTGCATTACTTGTTTGAAATTGAAGATAAATGGGTACAAAATTCTAGAAATGGTAGGGAAAAATAAAATTGGGAGTCTTTCTGTGGAGGCTGTGATTTAGAAAACTCCTACATTGTCAATGAATTCCAGAGATGCCTATTTCACAGATGCATAACTTGTTTCCCTCAATTAAACCTGAAAATTCCTTTCTCAGAATTGACCATGGAAGAGTTGTACAAACAGGCATACCTTTGATGCCTGAAGTTGAAAGAAAAAGATAAGTGGTAGAAATGTGGAAGCATGAGTACAATTGAAGTTTTAAAAACATCCAGAATTTTGCTGCATTACTGAAAGTTACAACATGGTACACAAGACTGCTACAAAAAGTAGTCTGCTCAAAATATATGATAATCAATTAACAAAAGGCCCAAGTGGGCCTGCTATCACTCACCTGAGTAGCTGACACATGCCAGCTTGTGAATACAAATACATATGTTATTTACTGTAAAATGAAAAGAACACATTAGACCACATAGTTACTACACTATCTACAAAATAATGTTGAGGTCTTTTATTTACCGTACTTTCCTCGACCAAATATTTATGAACACTTTCTTTGTACATAAAATACAAGTCACTTTTACAACCAAAATTGTCCCATGTATCTATCCAGGCCCTTCATGGAACTAGCTCCTGATTCATGACTCAGAAATTATTTATATTCTCGTCCTTCAAGTGTATACAGGGGAGTGTGTGTAGTCAGCATGGATTCCTAACTTTTCTTTAAAACCATGTGGCTTTTCTCTATGTGTCATAACTTTGATAACATTTAACCCAAGGGACATGTAGTGGTTAAAAAGCTCAAATTGTGACCAGGAGGCTACAAATTTAGTTGACAACTGATTAGTCTGAATTAATTACCCCCAAATTTCTCAGGAAGTTTGTTAGGGTCATTGTTTCTTTGCTCATAGTAATTAAATCTGGAAGTGTTTCAAAACATACAAAATGCTTGGAAAAGGTATAATACACAAATGTTTCAGGTATTTTGATAATACAGTATTAGCAACTGTGAAACTATATTTAACTAAATATACAAAACTTGATTCAAAATAGTCAATACAGTTCTGTGTGATCAAGATTTTGACAATAATTCTCTGCAAATAAATGTATAAAGTAAACCTGAATATAGATGTTACAAGAAATATGTTAGTCTTAAAGCAAAATCTTTTTGCATATAATAAAACATGTCAGTAAATGTTCACACTGAGATGCATTTATTGGTAAGCATCAGAGACACGTTTCATTCTTGAACCAAGAGGCTGAATTGAATATTATTATTTACCACACTGATCTTTTCCTTTGCAAAATCCTCTTCATTCACAAGACTGTAATAATTTATTGGCATTTTGTCTAAAGTACTAAAGATATTTTCCAAAAAGGACTGTCACCACATTTTTCAACATTTACATAGCCTTTATCTCTCTCTGACCTAAAACATGTGCACATGTTTCATGCGACAATTGTACTTGCTTTTAAAGTCTGTGCAATCATGTAATTTTGCAGTTGAGTGCAGATCTTATGAAAAATGCCAATAATGACCTTTTTTAGATTCAATTTACATGAGATATGTTACCCCTTTATGATTCGGGGACCCACGATTTATTTTCTTGGGTAGGGACACGGTTGGTAGAGTGTTGGATTCATAATCTATGGGTAATGAGTGTCAGACTTTCATAAACCACAGCACATGCCCCCTACCCACAGATTGCATCTCTAAACAAGTTTTGGCTTATGTCTATAAAACATAATAGCTGACCACTACACATTTGCTGCACTAACCACCCCTCCCAAAATAATTCTCCGGGCAACCTGGTAACTCCCACTTCTATGGCATGAATACACACACACACAAACACACACACACCAACCATTTTTGACAACATTAATGTCTAAGCAGTCAGATGAAATTGGTTTTAAAGTAAAAATGCTTTGAGAATTATTTGTAAACTACTAAATTGAGAGTTATCTTAAAATCCTCATTCAAACCTTTGGATAGATAACATTCTGAGTTGTTCATCCTAACATGTAACATATGGAAAGTTGTTGTTTTAGTTGTAGGATTTAACGCCATTTTTCAGCACACGATAGTCTTTAAATGGCAACCAGTATTAATGGTGGAGGAAGAATGTGGGAACCCCTGGAAAGAAACACCAACCCACGAGAAGCTACCAGCAAGTTTTCTCACATACCCACATTGACTGAATCTGAGACTTGAACCCATGCAGACAGAGGTGAGATGGCAGTGATCTGTAATAGAGAGCACTTTAGACCACTACAGAATGTGTATGAATAAGAGAAGGCAAAATAAATATAGATTATTTATATTCAAAAGAAATCTAAAATAAAAAAGACAAAGAAAAAAAAGACTTAAACATTTTAATAAAATCACAGCCTATGATTGGGTTTGAATTACTACTGTTTGGGACATGATTATTAACAGCTCAACTATTTTACCTCTGTACCATCACATCCACCCAATTACAAAAACAGACAATTTTCTATTGATAATAAATAACATATGGCCTGATAAGGTCCTTTAGGGTACATGTATTATATATGTATTCAAAACTTTGATCATCTGCTTGTTTTATTTTTAAAAGAACACAAAGATATTATGGACATCATTGCACTAGAAGTAAAGAAACTGTACAATATTCCTTTTCTTCCATAAATATTTCTTTGAAAATTGCTACAATCAATATTTTGTATTAAAATATCATGGTAGCTTACTGAGTAGGTCTGTTTTAAATTCTGTCCAGTAAATATTCATTAGAAAACTTTCTAAATCTTATTGGTTAACTGTCTTGGAAAGTTTAGTGAGGTATAAAAACCAGAATCTCTTTGTGAGACCTGGTGAATATACAGTAGTCCTCCTTTTTTGTAATGAAAAGTTAAACTTGTAAAGGAGTGACCTCTTCTGATGTAGCCATAATAGTACAAATGTACATCTTTGGCTTGAGGCAAAATTACATCTGACTATTCATGGACCCTCAAGAGGAACACAACTGCACATGGGATCGCTTGGAAGTGACTCGTGATGAATTTATGCAATGGTAAAGATATTATTTTAATGAATCTGTGGCACGATAAAACACACAAGAATGACCCTTACATTTTCTTGATATGTTATGGTCACTTAAAACAATTGTTGACACCCCACCAACATAACAAGACTCTTCTAAATGTTCACTATATTTCAAATCTCTCCATAAAAGACATGGAGCCCAAATAATTCATTCTGCTAAAAAGAAAATCACAACATAAGTCTCCTCTTTCTTCAGAACTCCATCATGAGGAGATATCGGATTCTGTTCTGACTCTCCTTGTAGATGAGATATTCACTTTGGTCAAAGCTAGAATTCTTGTAGGCTGGCTGAGCAATGGGCTTTCCCTGTGGCACCACTACCTTCTTCCCTTCTATTGTGAGAATGGTGTCCAAGGTTGGGTCTGAAACAAACATTTTTTCAGTATGAAATTGAAACCAAAGTTATTTTGTATGGGATTTTTATGACTTAAAAAAGAACAAAATTGAAAACACGTCTTATACAAACCTGTACAAGTATTTTGAAGTAATTTAAATGGTCTTTGAGCGAAAACTTGCAACTCTCTCAATCTGCACTATAAACCCCAAGGTCCAAATGTACAGGTGTAAGTTGTGACCTATTAAAACCTTTCACTATTCTCAAGTTCGCTCCACATCCAAGACTGTTATTTGCCTACATCAGTGCCTTTGAGAGTACTTAGTGTATCTTTGGAAAATGGTTGTATATATAAGATTTTTGATGTATATATGAAGTAAAATATAGTTTAAAATCATTTCTAACATGTTTGGAAACTATTAAAATATGGTGGAAATTAATATGTAACAGTTGTAATACAAGCTCCCAAAGATTTTCAAAAATAGTTTCTTCAAGGCTGTTTTTAAATTCCGCACAAATGTCACTCAATAAATACTATTCCTTTGAATTTATCTTTGTATATTATTCAGAATTCAAACACTGAGAGATTTCATGCTTCCAGAACTCATTAGTTTATGCTTCCAGAACTTGTTACTTCATACTTCCAGAACTCATTAGTTTTTGGTTCCTGGCATTTTTTTTTGTTTATACAGAAATTTGTCCTGAGCTTTAAACTACAAAAAGATCAGGTCAAAATATAAAAGAATTATGAAGGTAATTTTTATTTTCTTACCAGGTTCCGTCATTCCTTTGGCAACAATGCTATCATACCCTGCGGGGGCCTTTGTGAGATTGCCATTACCCATGATTATGTGGTGCTCTTTTCCAAGTGCAACTTCATTCAGCAACATGATTCCTGTATTCCCAAGCTTCCCTGCAGGTTCAACTGAAACAACGAATGAATCTTTCTTCTCAAAATTTCTGAATTCTGAATTTTTTTCTAGACTGCATTACATAATTGGATTTAAAAGATTCTGCAGAGAAATGTGTGAAGTGATGAATTTACTTCAATGTAAGTGAAGATCTTAGCTTACATGGCACTGCAACCTGATTTAAAGCTACATTCCCTTTCAAAACGATTAAAAATTTACAAAATTGGTTCTGTGTCTGTGTCTCCTAGACCAAAAGAAGAATAATGAATAAATATTTTCGAACTGTACACATGTGTTAAAGAAATAAAGGGAATCTTGGGTGTACATGTACAGGCAGATGAGATCTAAGAAACACCTCTCATTCGCTAACATGCACACAAACATAGACCACACTATAAGCTAGGGGAAAAGGTACCGTAATTGCGGGACCTCCAAAAATTGCCCAGACATACATTAACAGGAATGAGTTTACAGACATACATTTACAGGAATGAGTTTTAATAGCTGACTGACCATTAACTTTTTCCTAAAGAAATCATCACTTCCCAGTTTCTGCAAGGTATTCTTACCATTAAATGATGAAAATATACCAACTTCTGTTGAAAACATAAACATCAATATGTAATTAGTATTTTGTGTGGACAAGCTTCTAATGTAAATCTTCCTCAGTCATTACCATCCATGACAAGGGCAAGCAGATGGAGCATTGGGTGGAGTACTTAAGAGAGAAACCAGGTGACCAACAATGCCCTCAACACCATTGAAAACCTCCCACTCATTCCCAAACGGGGATGAGAAACCTGCTGTGGCAGAACTAAAGAAGGCCTTAGAGAAACTGTCCTGGCAGCTGTTAGTACCATTTTTGTAAGTCTTTGGTATGACTTGGCTTGGGATCGAAATCATGACCTAATAATATAAAGTCTTGAATAAAACTCAGTACAACTGAAGGCAATGACATGACTGTTATAGCCTATGGAGTGCTAATGTATCAACAGTCTCTAGCTGAATCAGGCTTGAATTCAGTATAAATTATAGTGAATGTCTTTATCCAAGAATTTTATCAGAGCACGTTTGTGTTTACAGAGAAAATAATCACTTGAAATCAATAATTTGAAGAAAATAAAATTCAGCTGAAACTGGTCAAAACATGATACAACTTGAAGGTGCTAGATGTTAAGGCCCAACTGACTAAATCCGCACAATCACGAGATTATTTAGTTCTCTACTTGACCTCAGGTCACAATTAGCTTTCTATAAAGTAAACATTACCTAATGGAAATAACCTTCCAGAATGATCTAATGAGCCTTGTTTACTTACAACATAATAAAATGTAAAATTCACTTAAGAATCTCCAAAACCAGGACCCAAATCAACATATTTACTCCTTGTTTACCTGGATAATAATCCTGATATTAAGTTCATGCACATAGAGAATAATTCAGCAATGTATTAGTTGTTGACACAAATAAAATAATAAAAAATTATAAGGTCAATCAGGTTAAGCAGAAATTAACTGTTTTGGACAATATTACCTTACAATAGCATGTAAAGAAATAAAAAATAATTATAAAAATAAAAAAAATAAACATTTAAATTAAATATTCATAACACCAGGATAGCAAAAAGCATGAGAGGGAGGATGTCAGTGGAGCTTTGTCTTTTTTTAATAAGATAAATGCTAGGAATGTGTTCAAATGCCCTGATACAGTGACCTAATTCTTTTTCAATAATTGCTTCATTCAGCAAAAACATTTTTAAAAAAGGTTGCTTGAATGTGCAGCCAACATTTCCAAACACTGACCTCAAATGCAAAACTTCACTGAATAATGTGGTCACATTGATTCTTTGTTTGGTCTGATAATTCATATTCACATAAAACATTGTAGGACTCCACATCTAATAATTCCTAAGAAACTTGATATTCAGAACATATCCAGGTGTGATGGACAGACAAATAGACATACAGACCTAAGGACTGATGGACAAAATTAACACCATATATCCATTCTTGGCTGGACATCTAAGAACAAAATAAATACAGATATCTGACCACCATAAAACCTTACCATAGTCAGCTGACTTTGAGTTTTCAGATGCAAAGTAGATTCCCTTCCCAACTCTTCCTCCACTGTGTGGCATGATACGCAGTCCACTCTTCAAGATGGCTACCACCACAGCCACACTTGTCCCATGCCACAGTAGCTTGCGTTCCTTTATGTTATCATGCTGTTTGAATCTATCTCCCTGGTAAATATGTTTAAAGTATCAGAATTTAGCTTTCTTAACCTGAAACTTCACCTATTGATCAATGTGTTTTGAAAATCCATGGTAAAGAAAATTTAGTCTTTTTCTTATCAAACATACTAATTTTATTTGACTTATTCTCTTCAGAAACTACAATCTGCAAACGTAACATGACCTAGCATCTTAGAGTGAATTGAATGGGCAGGATGAATGGAATGAATAATAAGTGCAGTATACATATATTTGGCAGACTGGTATTTAGGTAGATATTCATTTTGTTTAAGTTTATTTTAGTCTCATTCTAGAACATGAAAGAGTTACAGTAATAATTTTGTTTGAAAAAGTTATGAAAATAATAAAAAGTACTGTAATGATATTTCAAACGTAATGATACAGAGATAACATTATTATCATCCCATTTAGACACTTTATTAATCGTTCCTTAATCTTTATGATGAAAAAACTAGAATTTTGTTTATTAAGTTCCTATAAAAATATTTCTCTGCAGCAATGATATTAATGCAAACACAATATTTTATTGTTGTCTTAGAAATTACCCTGAGTAATGCAAACAATATTTTATTGTAGTTTTAGAAATTACCCAGAGTAATGCAAACAATATTTTATTGTAGTTTTAGAAATTACCCAGAGTAATGCAAACACAATATTTTATTGTTGTTTTAGAAATTATCCTGAGTAATGCAAACACAATATTTTATTGTAGTTTTAGAAATTACCCTGAGTAATGCAAACACAATATTTTACTGTAGTTTTAGAAATTACCCTGAGTAATGAAACTTAACCTACTCTTGGCAATTATTACTTAATCTGTACACCTTTTTAATCTGTACAATTTAATGCTGATGTCAATAATTATTACCATCTTCTGTGGATCTGTCATCAAAATGTTGCGCTCAGCTGAATAAACTTGTCAGTCATACCTTTCTATTCACAAGTATTTTCTTTCTGGTTTTTGGAGTTTTTGTTTTCAAGTCACTCATTTTGACTCATTTGATAGGTTTAAGCCAAAACTGGCAAAAAAGTTGTTAAGTGCTGTGAAACTTGAGTAAGCATCAGCATAAAAAGGTAAATATCATTGACTCGGGTCATATCTGAATACATTAATTTGTTTTCAAGGTTTAATTATTAATTTTATTTTATTTTTAAAAAAAATGAACGTGTTGTAATGTTATGTTGTGTAAATTTAAGTTCATTACTTATTTGCACCACTGACATCCTGCTGTATGAGTTATATTTTATTTTATCCTGAAACCACTTGCAAAACACAACCATGACAGTTTGCTTACTTCCTGAAAACCACATGCAAAACACAACTGTGACAGTTTGCTTACTTCCTGAAAACCACTTGCAAAACACAACCATGACAGTTTGCTTACTTCCTGAAAACCACATGCAAATCCCATTTTTGACAGTTTGCTTGCTTGTAAATCATATTATGAGAGTCTGAATTCCTGGAAACTATGTCTATGCCTTGCACAGAGTTCCCTTACTTTTTAAAAAATAAAATGTGCCAGTTCTTTTCTGTTTTTCCCTTGATAAAATTGATTTTCCAAGGTTTAAACATCACCAAAATCAAGCTGAATATAGAATTTGGAGGAATACAGTTAATAAAATGATACCTCAAGCAAAACAGATGCACTATAAAAAAAAGTGCTGGATGACAATAGAAATAAACAAGCAATCTTGAGTGTGTTTATAGAGATTGGTGAAGGGAAATGTAAGAGTAAAACTGAAATTGTATCACTCAATCATGAGGGCATTTATAATGGTAATACAACTGACATTTCAAATAAACAATAAAAAAAATTCATTCAAATTGCTGAAAACTTAAAGAACCCAGAACATCATCTGGTCATCTGGAACTCAAAACTCCCAAACAATATAAAGTTTGAAATTCCTGAAATGAGTCCAGAATTTGCATTTAAATATATTTTAATAAATGGATGATTTTAAAGTTACATGACTTTATATGCTTGAAAAAGGCTACTACAGGTAGCTGCTTCTTCAGTTGTAGAGTATAGGTTTCATTTGCAATGAAAACATTAGGTTTAATAAATTTTCACAAACATAAAAACTGCCAAGGTAACACCATTGCATAAAGTGGGAACAAAAGATGACATAAATAATTAAAGGCCCATCTCTATCCTTCCTTGTCTTTCAAAATTACTAGAACAACATGTACATGATTCTTTTGCAAACTATTAAAACACTTATGATCTTAATTATGATAATTAGTTTAGCTTTCAACAGAATCACTCCTGTGAAACTGTTCTTGTATCTTCAATTGATAAATGGCTGAAAGCATTAGATCAAGGAGAAATGGTAGACACTATTATTGTTGATTTTTTGTAAAGCTTTTGATCTTGTAGACCATGAAATTTTACTTGAAAAACTAAAAATCTATCAATGCAGTGAAAACTCCCTAAACTGGTTTACTTCTTACTTATCCAATAGAGTTCAAAAAGTATCTTTAAACGGTCTGCTTTCTAAAAGTAAAATATTAATTGTGGAATACCACATGGGTTCTATCCTCAGACCCTGTTATTCAGTCTATTTATCAATGACTTAACTCTTAAGATTATTTCTTCCACTAACCTCTGTGCAGATGATACTACACTGTCTGAGATTGGCAAAACCAAAATGGTACTTGAAAATAACTTACAAGATGCTCTAAACAGACTTAAATTATGATGCAAGGACAACAGTATGATCATAAATATAGAACAAAATGAAAGCCCTACTAGTTACAATGAAACAAAAATGAGCAAGGCTAAACAGCAAAATAATCCAGGACAATGTGAGCCTTATTATGAACTCTCATGATAAAATTCTTGGTGTATTCATAGCTAACAATCATTTTTGGTCTGTTCACATTTAATATCTTTCAAAAGAGGTTAAGTTGTATCTTTGGCTACTGAGGAAAATGAAAAGACACATTCCTTTTCAGTAATGGGTCATATTCAGCCATTCTGGACTATTGCAATGTAATCTGGGGTCATAACTCTAATTAAAACATAAAAATACTCTTAGGACTCCATAAGAGGGCTTGCCATTTAATTATAGATCAATGTATGGACAATTTCCAGGATCCCATATAACGATTTTAACAATACATGAGAGAATATTTCTTTAAAAGGCCAAATTGATGTATAAAGTATCCAGAAAACCCATTCCTGTCTATGTAAGCAATATCTTACATCACAGATGCTGGTGGTACTCTCAAATTTAAGGTCTGTTAGAAGTAAAACCTACATTATACCAACACCTAAGTTTATGATCCAATGAAAGTTTTGAACAATCTTCTCTATACTTACTTCTCCATCCCGGTCAACTCTCCAAATATACTTAATTTTTGGCCCGGATCGGCTCTTTGTTCTTTTTGTGTATGTCTCAAGTATCTATAAATATATACAAACTGATTGCTGTACTATTAATCTGAATTAGTATTGCTGAAAATTTGTCAATAAATTTAAATATCATCCTGGAGTGGTATCTGTCCAACAGCAAGGACTGTTAACAATTTTAACTGCCAGCAAGAGGAATCATTACATGGTTCAATAGTCAGACAACGGTTGACCCAAGAAAGCAGGTAATATTTATCATATAGAATTATATAACATTTAAGTCTTTATATCTTTAACATTTTTATCCCATTTTCAAATAAATTTAACACTTACCGGTATGACTCATTTTCAATTAAACATTTTGTTTTTCAAAATGGAAGCATGAGATTTAAGAAACAGATATGCAAAAAAATGGACAATACTCCCTCTGTTTTCTTTTCTAAGGTCTGTAAAATCAGAGTGTCATATAAGTATAAACTACCTGAAAATAAGGACACCTCAACAAAATGAACTTTTATTTATTCATTATCCTCATCCATTAGTTGTGGATACTGTGATATGCTTTAATTTGCTATCCACAACTGTATCTCCTCCTAAGCAACTGGGTGAAAATTCACCCAAATTCTAGTGGCATTGTTTGCCTATAAGGCATGAATCTGCAATAGGAGTACAATTTTTTGGTAACACCTTTGGAGTCCCTAAGAGGTGGTCAAAAACCAAATAAAGAAAAACTGCAATTACTATAATTAAAAAATATTGTGGACCAAATTTTATGCATGCAGTCACAGCATCAGGATGCATACTTCAATAAAAAAAAAAACTCTTGGTCATTGTTGGGGAGTGGGGGGCACAAGAAAATATGTAAAAATGATCATAATATTTACAAAAGCAAACAATGAGAGTAGCACTATATTTTGTCCTTTGAATTACCTAATATTTTCAAATACATTTGGAATGTTCAATAAAAGGAAACAGACACTGGCAGTTTCAGCTCTAAGTTGACATTGACATAGATTTTGCAAGTGGTTACGTAAAATATGTGGGGTAATTTAAAGTATCTACATAACATACCTGTACTTGACTGCACAAATCATGTGTTCAGTTGATCTTCAACTTGCAACATTTATTCCAATTCTTTCATGATTTAGGTTGAACAAAAACCACCATGTAATGGTTCTAGGATCAGTTTATCATATCACTTCTAAGTGTATGTTATGTGTTTCATAAGGTACTTTATAAGCATACCAACTTTTCTACCTTTGCTGAGATGGTCAATACAAATGACTACACTGCCGATGCAAATGACATCCAATAAAATGTTGTGGAATGTTGTAGCTGAAATAGATCTTTATTCTTTCAGCACTCAGAACACATAAAGAATCAGGTAAGCTGTATTACAGGGACAGTGTACTTCATCTTAAGGGCAATATCATGCAAGAGATATGACAAAATTGTCAATATTTTCTGTTTCATTTTGTAAAAAACTGAAAATAATCAGGACTCAAACATTTATTCTAAAAAAACACAAGGTAACATGATGCATATATATTTTAGTACATATTATTTTCTAAAATTTCAATCAAAGAAAACTGAATATGTTTCTGTCCACTATATAATCTCATCATGAAATCATTTTTTTGTCTTGTTATCTCAGTAGCAACAGACTCTCACTAGTTTATGCCCTTTTATGGAGATCCTTGATACTGGGTTGATTGTCACAAGCTAGATTTAAGAATGCTTCTTACTGTCAAGCAAAAATCAATACAGGAATTTAAACAGTAAACAGTGCATTATCAAGAATATCAACATAGCAAATAAAATGGGAAGAGATATAGGAAAAATTAGCATTTAAAATTTTAAGCAAATTTCAACAGAAAGTAAGTACATTAAAGCTCAGTTTAAACACTGAGTGACAGGTGACAAGATATTTCTAATTTAACCCATTATAAAATATATAAAAAATTAAATAGAATTATATAAATATGCATGGGTATTTCACATGGTTTTATCACACTAAAATATGATAATATAGAAATACATGGATCTATCACAATGAAATGTGATTATATACAAATACATGGTTTTATCACACTAAAATATGATAATATAGAAATACAATGAAATGCGATTTTATATAAATAATAAATGGATCTGTCATACTGAAATGTGATTATATGGAAATATAAAAGTTTGTCACACTTGAATGTGATTATAGAGAAATACATTGGTCTGTCACAACAGATTGTGATTATATGTTAATACATATGTTAATACATGAGTTTGTCAAACTGAAAGGTTCAAAACATTGTGCCGGTACTCTCAGTGTGATATCTTGTTAAGGAAGTCACCAAAACATGCCTTCTTTATTTTCATTGAATCATGCATGGCCAAATTTCAAGTGACATTAACTTGTCTTTAAAGAATTTTCTAAAGCATAATGTCATAAAAAACCTAACTATGTACAAAACAAACAAAATGCATTCCTATACCATTTAATTTATTTGTCTGCTAGACATTAAGTATGTTAACATACAAATCATGGAAGTTGACTGACTCATCCTGCATTTTAAAACACAAAAAACAAGACAGTCACTTACTTTGAATTCCTTTGATTTAGGTGTCAGCAGTTCCAGCTTGCATTTCAGCAGTCCATAATTGACATCCAGTGGATGGGGCACTTCATCCTCTGCCTAAAAATATAAGAAAAGAATGGCTCAGTTTCATATAAAGATATGTTTTATACATACAGTTGTCCACTTCTTATATAGCACATCTAAAGAAAAGCATATTCCAGATAAAGTATATATATATGACAAGACCAGGACTTCAAACCAGCTGATTTATAAATTTTGACCAGTGGATTGACTTCAAAGCTGCAGATTTTTCTATCAATCATAAACATCACTTATTGTAATGGGACTGAAAAGAAAACAAGTTGCTCTTTTTACATAATATGTATTTTCTTAATTCCATAATGAAACAGCAACTTTTGGAAATGATTCAGATTTAATGTGAAGTTGTACAATGACAGTAAATGAATACCAGTTTGTTATAGATATCTATATCATCTATTAAATTATAATATAGTTTTTTTAAAAGTAATTTGGGTTTATGACATTTATATTTTAACTCTTTAATTTAGTGGCTCGCTTGTACTGTAGTAAAAGGGCATGTACAATATGTGTGAAATTTCAGTTCATAAATCAAGGCTGTATTGCAAAGGTGAAGTCAACAACTATTTTTGTCAAAGTATGTCACACATTAGTTTAAACATAGGTAACGAAAACATCATGTGACACTAAGTGTACATTTGTCCTGTAGAGATATCATGCGTGCCCTAGTTGTTGATCGGCTCATATACCTAATTAGAGACAGTCACACCACAACTGTTAAGTTATTTTACAACATAATAATTTAAATGTTTGAAAATCTTAGTTCTCTGATTCAGATTTTGTTCATGCATATAGTGACTATATTAGAGAATTAAATCACTACATTTTTTATACATTTATTGGATTAGCAGAGTGGAAAACAACATTTTAAACTGACAGTACCTGTGGATTATGTAAAATTATTCAAGGACTTGAATATTTAAGTAATTTGACAGATTTTGTGAAATTATTCAAGGACTTTAGTCATGTTCTACTTTTACAGGATTACCTTGAAGTAAAAATTTTGGATTTACTGTCATTCATCAGTAAAGTTGACACACTAGCACATAAGCACAATAGAACCATCCTTCGGAATACCTTTGAATAGTTCCAGATTAATTTTATATTTATAGCAAAACTGAGGATAATATGCTAGGAATTCATACACTCTAAGTTATATTTAATTCTTTTGCTTTGTTTCACAATATTTATTTTTGGGCAATAAATTTATATTTAAAAAATTGAATGGTTGCTGGGTTTTAATTCGTCTTGGTAGCTAATTTAAGCCACTAGACATATCTCTGTATTATTAATTCAATGAAGAAGGAAGTTATATATATATATATATATATATATATATATATATATATATATATATATATATATATATATATATATATATATATATATATATATATATATATGCCTTGACTAAGTTGTGCTTTGAATATGTAAGAGTGACTTCCCTTACCAGCTGTGAAATGTAGAATTGATATAACAAGTGAACAAACTAATGTGAAATATTTATGTGCATATTGCTTATATTATAAATAGCAATTGTTTAAACGTTTGATACTTTTGAATCAATCTGTATTTCTGACATTCATTTTTAAGCTTTATGTAACAAAGTTAGGTAACTTTCTCTTACTGCAGAAAAATCACATCTTACATGAATTTAACTTGTGTGAATTTAACAATACACATTACATACCACTACACATGTGCCAATATTCTGACATTTCACACAACACCTCAAACTAGGACATAATTCTTATGCCCTCCCACTATCAGTTGCCATGTGTATCTCGTAATGCAAGCACTTCACCTCTCTGATTTGATTCTAGTGTTTAAAGCAGTAATATTTTTGTTCAACATTACCCAATAATGCAAGCCAACTACATGTAATTCATCTGGTGCTCAACCAAAGAAGCAGTGATCTGTACTAACTTTGCAGGAAAAAGTGGTTGTTCTGAACTTGCTGAAAGAAGGTATGTCAGTCTCAAACGTGCCACCCAAACATGGCTGCAACAAAAGCATCCCCACCATCAAAATTTGAGAGAAAGAAATTTGACAAGCCATTAAATAATGTGTGCTCCCATAACTGCAAAAGTGATGAGCCAAGTGAGTGATAAAACTTTAATTAAGACTGAAAAAGCAATAAACTTATGGTTCAAAGATATGAATCACAACACATACCTGTCAATGCCACTGTGTTGCGAGAAAATGTTCTTAGCCTTAATATGCATAGCTCAAGCCTAATGTGGAAGAGAGAGAGAAAGGCTTCTGGTTGTAAAGAAAGAGAACTGAAAGCCAATCAAGGCTGGCTTAACAGATTCAAAAAATGGTCTCAAAAGTATGTAAACTGCAGGTGAAGCTGCATCTGCCAATGAAGTGGCAGCAAAAGGATACCTCATTCTCCTGGATTGGTATCAAACCTTGATGATGCATTGACAGTGTTCTGCAGTGAAGATATGTAACAGATGTACACTCATAGAAAATACATTTATATGGTGGCTTCTATACAAATCCTGTACAGTATTTTATTGTCTGTTGAAGGGAATTTTAAAATTAATTTGGATTTTAGAACAATTTGGGTTTTATGCACCCCTCTTTGGAATGCAAAACTCATGTAAGATGTGATACTACTGTATTATAATATATTGTCAAATTAAAAATCCCTGAGAACAATTTCTTTACTCAAAAGCAATCTATGAAAACCATTGTTTTATTTCAATGTAACTAAAGAGAAAAAATTCCTCACAGAAACATTAAAATTTGTTGTACTGTAATTACTTAGACTATTCCAAGGCCAGAGTGATTCATAGGTAACATTCAGTTTTAAATAAATTTAAATAAAAAACTTGGAAAAATGTGTATAACTTCATTCCTTAATTTATCCCAGACCATTCAGTCTCATTATCTTTTAATAGTTTGATCCATTTTGTTTAGATTACGTGTCACTCATAAAAAGAAACAATGAAAAGAAAGAACTGGCATTTTGCTTCACAAAGAATCCATGAATGGAGTACTCCCATAATTTTAAACACTAGAGAGTACATATTTAAGTATTTCATTATTAAGTTTAATTTTAATATTTTAGTTTAATTTTAATTTTTGAGTTTACATTCATATTTTAGCATTTCAAAAATATTTTTAAAATGATATAAATGATGAAGTAGTCACATGGGATGTACCAATACTTACTGAGTGAAAACTAAATTAATAGACAAGTGCTGATATGTTGAATCCAGTGAATCGCCAAATTGGCATACATTTGTTTAAAGCAAAGAATCTCTAGAGTTTAAAAAGAAATTCTGGAATATGATCTTTGACCAATGAAATTTTGAATGCAAACCCAGATGACATCAGAGTCTAGAAGAGTGTTTATGATAAAAAAAAAAAGAAAAACCTTTAATTTATTGGAGTAATTACTTGTGTTATTTTCATTGGCTACTTTTTTAAATACAAAATACATTGTCAACGAATACAGCACATGAAAGAACATGCGACTGACTCTGAGAAGATAAGAAATGGTCTCACTGATTTCTTTGCTTGTTCCTTTTCTTTCTGCAGACTCTGGGCAAGCTCAATGTCTCCAAGGACCTGCATAAAGTATTGAATATTTCTATTAGAGAAAGTGAGGTGGTATCTAAAATGAAAGTATAAGATATACATGTATGTGCAAATCACAGAAATCATATTGGAAATATCCTGGATGTTGAAAACATCATAAAATTATCATAGATATTGGAAATTTTAAATTATCATGGATGTTGAAAATATCATAAAATTATCATGGATATTGAAATATAAAAAAATTATCATGGATACCAATGGACTGATGCTAGTTACAAATAGTATTGTATTAAAGGCAGTGACAAAATAAAAAACTAGGTCAGCATGGGTTGAATATGATTACAGTGTGACCCTGCTGTAACACAGTAGTTGGGAGCCATAAAACCTGACCACCTTATAGACCGAACCATGTTATAAGCAACCAGGTAAAATGATATATGTACCCCAAAAAATTTGCAGGGTGGGTGGGGTAGGTAATAAATGTGGGCAGTAAAATACGTGCTTCATTGGTACAGTTACCATCGTAAATCGATGCATATTAAATGAGAAATACACCTGTAGTAAAAACAGAGAAGGCATTGATAATATTTTACTTTATTTAAAGACCCACCGATTGGTACATATACATGTTTTCTGTTTGAATATACATGTATTATAGCATGAATAGAGTATCAACACCATGTACTCACCCACAAATCTCATCACATACATTGAATCCACGATACAAGTAATTGCATCGGAAAAATGCACACACACACATTTAAAATATTCCAGAATTTTGTCAAAGGTCATATAGTTCCGAATCCAGTGGATAAACATAGCACAATCATGTAACACATGATGAAGCACATTTACTTTTCACTATTTCCTGAGTTGGTAAAATTTAGTTTGCGTTTTAAGCTGCCATTGGTAGCTTTCGTAAGCACAAACTTTTTCCCTGCAAAAAGGAAACTTTCACGGCACAGTAAATGTGTTCCAGTCATGTTGGAAAATGAAAACATCCATCTGATTCCATTGCTTTTATTGTCTGGTGCTGACTTCCTTTGAAGAAAAGTTTATTGTTTTTATTGAAGATTGTAGTTGGCTTTCTTTGCTGAAAGGTGTTTGCTTTATTGAAGTCACCACTAAAGGACAGTGTTGGAGAACCAAACAAATGCCCTTTTCTTATTGTGGGCAGCAACATCAAATAATTGTATTACATGACTGAGACTGATTTGTTTCCTATTTGCTTGGTACGTTTTCATAAAAGTCAGTGCTTCAAAAGTAATGTTTCCTTTGAAATTTCAGCAAACTATTTTACCTGGCTACATTTATAAAAAGGGAACTGGCCGTTGTTTGGTCAGTTGTAGTTCGGTTTCTCCTGCCTACTGAATAGGCCAACAAGTAAGGTGGTTTTTTTTTTTACATTTGTGATAGAAGAGTATTGCTGCCTTCCACTCATGAGTCAGAAGTTTAACAAAGAGTCAACGGACAATAGAGACACAGGTGTTCTGGTCTGATGACAAGGATCAGTACAGAAAATGTGAGTGTTCTGAAGGATTTAATTTTGAGTGGTAAGAAGAGTAATTTTACTTACCATCCACACACAAATGTCAGTCTATGTAAATATATTAATTACTAGCGAATGGCCGAAAATTTGATGAATGATCAATTACCAGATATTGCCTCATCCCGTTAATCTCTGCTATCAGAAATGTCAACAACAAAAAATACAGCTATTTCACAACATAGAGTACTCATGCTCAATGTCAACATATGCAGATTGTGATATAAGAATGCACTATTAAGATAATTTATCAAATGTAAAATAAATTGTTTATGTAACCATAGATAAATTTCAGTGCATTCTATATCAAGTCTGTGACTTTCTTTTATAGGGCCTCTGAATTTCTCCACTCCAAACCAATATTTTTATATATAAGTTTAAATAGCCAACAATGTCACCAATAAAATAATTGCCAGATGGTATATTTTGCTGCCAAAAAGGAAAATAAAATGGCAGTTTGTGGAATTGGCCCTACATGGCTCTAAAGAAAGACTATTTTTTGTGTACAAGAAAAATACATATAAAATTTCAGGAGCCATGCCATTATCATCTTGTATTATTTAAATGTAATCTCTTCCCCAAAATGATAACAAAACTTTTTACTTGTTTTTGGTACTTTTAAGAAAGATTTTTTTTCATTTGTGAGAAAAATACATGTATCTAAAATTTTAGGTGCCATGCCATGATCTGCATGATCTCTTCCCCAAAATGATAACACACTTTTTATGTATTTTTCATACTTTAAAAAAAGAATTTTTGTGTGTGTGTGTGAGAGAAATACATGCATATAAAATTTTGGGAGCCACACAGTGACCGTGTTATATCTGAATTCATGTTATAATGGAGCATGCCAAATCCATCATTAGCTAAACAATATTCAAAATCACAAACTACAACTGTTAAGTAAATGTGTTTTTATTTTCCTTATAACTATTTTATAACTACAGCTGTGCAGTAACTGTATTTTTATTTTCCTTATAACTATTTTCAAACTGATAAGCAGCAACCTTCCATGAAATATCAGCAAAATTTATGATGAGAAATACTTTTTTGAAGAAACAAAACTAGTACCTCTGGCAAGAAAAAAAAAGATTACAAGGAACAAGAATTAATCATACAAGAAAAAGCTCTAAACACTGATGTAAAGCTAAAACTAATTTATATTTACTTAAAATGGACTTAAATAAATATGAAATATTTGCTTTTTAAATTGGAAAATTAAAATGTAGAGTTTATTCTTGAGCCCAATGGTTACACATATTAGGCTAAGGTACTAAATATATTTCATGACAATTGTTTCTTTAAAGATTTATTCTAAAATGAAAGTAAAATTATAATTTGATAGCGCAATATGTCCAGCAATCCCAGACCTACCAACAGCATGTCCATCTTTTGCCTCAGTGTTTCCACATCATTGATTACAGGTGGCACTTTCCTGCCAAAATCGTGAGGAATCACTGTGTAAAATCTGGATGACAACTCATTAAGCTTGGAGGTCTTCTTTGCATTCAGTTCCTTTTCTATCTCATCCAAAACTTCAAATCCTTTAGCAATCTGTGTCTTACTAAGCTTCCCCAATGGCATCTTCTTCACATCTAAAAGTGGTCATAAATCATCTAAAATTAGTCATAAATCATCTAAAAGTAGTCATAAATCATCATTTAAAATGACAAAAGGCATCTTCTTCACATCTAAATGTAGTCATAAATCCTCATTTAAAAAGGCAAATGGCATCTTCTTTCCATCTAAAAGTATCATAAGTCCTCATTTAAAATGGCAAATTGCATCTTCTTCACATCTAAATGTAGTCATAACCCATCAGAAGGTGTGTGCAAGATGGGTTGCTGTTTGGTTTGAAGTGCAGTTTTCTGGTGTATGAACAATGTACCAAAAAATGAATACAAGGTGGCTTTAAAATTTTGATATTCAGGCTGAAAAAGTGTGTACAATTGGGGTGGGTGGGTGATGTACAGTTGAACTGTTCAGTGATAAGAACTATGTTGTATGGTGCACATATACTCAGAACATTTTAAATACATGATGTATTGATAAAACCTGTCTTGAGAGACCACTGCTATGAGAGACAACCTGTTTTCAGAGACCAGAATTTCCATGCAGTTTATAATATAGTTTTGCAACCTGTTATGAGAGACCACCTGTCTTGAGAGATCATTATTTTTGGGCAGAAGGGGTGGTCTTTCAAGACAGGTTCTACTGTACTGAATATAGTAATAAACTTAAGAAGTGATGATGAAATTTTGCCAATAAAGTGTGAATTCTTTGTATTGGATAGAAAAAGATTGAGATATAGACAAAAGTTTAGAAGAAGTATGCTTCCATGTGTGAAAAAACTCCTTAATATCACTATAGATATAATAAAAGGCACAAATTGAAAAGAACATGACTAGTCTAGATTGAGCTTAAGTAATAACTTATGTATGGAAGGTATGTAGTGCAAAAATCTATCCAAGAGAAGATCACTCTTAGATGGACAACACTTTTTGGCAAACAACAATAATGGAATGGCTAGATTTGTGAGATAGTGGCTGTATTCCTAAGGTTTCATGATTGTGCAATGTATCTGAAAAACAAACTAACATTATATTGGCTGTTTCACTACTGTCCACAATAAAGAACATGTCTTAGAATTGGTACTGCTCAGTCAAAACCCATTGTTTATCATAATTAGTTTACTTAAAATGTTGTTACATGAAGATATAATTAATTTTGTTTTATCATGACAAATAAAGTTTCAGAAAATATAAAGATTAATATCATCATCATACATTCTCCATTTTCTTTTTCCTTCCTCGAGCTGATGGCTTATATATGTTATGAGACTATCCTCTTAAATTAAGCAACAGAAAAGATTGAAATGCAACAAGCTTGGTAAAATTTAACAAATAATTTAATTCCCTAAAATGTAAAGTGAAAATATAAAAAATATAAACTTATGGCATTGCAAATTAAATCCCACATAATCCTAGAGTTACAGATGCAAATTCTAATAATAAAAGTTCTGATAGAGAAAATCTAAATTAAGTTGAATGCTCTAGGTGTTGATGTACCTGTGGTGGCCTGTATTGTATTTTTGCACCATCAGTCTATTTTTGAAAAAAGTAATATAATTCCAGGTTTGAATTTAAAATAAATCAAAATGAATGTCTCTGTCAGTTTGTATGAGCACTCTTCATTTCCAGAGAAAAATCACTTGAACTGAATTATTGGATGAAATAAATTCCAGTCTAAATGAACTACTGGACACAACAATAATACAATTTGATTCTGCTAGATCTTAAAGCATGAATAAATAATGTTGCCAGTAGCAAGATTACACAGTCCTCTACTTAATCTTTGATCACAACATTTTCCATTTTAAAAAATTTATCAAGTGGAAAATAACCTTTTAAACTTTGTAATGTTTACCCCAAATAAATATAATTAGAAAGTATATTACTAAAATTATAATTTATAAGATGGACTGTGTCATATACACCAGGTAAATTGTAGGGTGATTCCAATAACCTTGACCCAAACCCAAATAAACATGTTCACTTCTATTAATAATGCTGATGATATTAAACCCATACATGTAGATAAAATTTTAGCTATGTATTAGTTGTTTACAGAATATTGAAAAACATAATTCTGGTCACATGGAAAATAAACAAAGTTAAGTCCAATATATGATGTTACATTATGGCACATAAAGAAATTTAAAAAAACTAACTAGCAAACAATGCAAATTAAATATACATAACATATAGCTGAATGGAACTAGAGTTGAATCTCATTCTTTGTGAGAAACCTCCCTGCTTGATATAGAAATCAATGTCAACAGACAATAGGACTTGCTTTATAAAGAAAATAATATCCCTTTGTTATCAATGATTTTTTTGGAAGCAGCCCAAAAAAACTCCCAAATCTTAAGTCTAATTTCTGCAGAGGGGCATTTGGGATCAGAGAAAATGAGCAGAGACTTAATACTGCAATCAATGTCAACAGGAATTGGGAGCTTTTTTGAAAAAGAAAAAAACGTCCCTCTGGTATCAATAATTTGTTAGATGCAACAAAGAAAAAAAATAGTAAATGAATCTTATGTATAATTTGATCAGAATACTCATTCTAGTACTAATAATAACGGCTATTATCAGTAGCCATATAAGTTACCAAACTTTTAGGGTGATATGTTGATATGGAGAGAAGTCAAATGGGATTTTTGTTTAATTCATATGAGAGTAGATGCAGAGTAATAGAAAAGACAGGTAAGAAATGATTGTCCACATGAAGCCACTGACCCAACCTCCAGTACAAAATATTGTATTTTTAAGTTGATAAGTTGATGTGGAGTGCATGGCAAAGGTCAAAACTATTGACTTGTGCAATGACTTCTACAACAGATTAATCTTTCTTGATTATATGTATCAACTACAGTAACTGTTGTTTCATACAGATAAATGAAAATATTTTACTTCATGCATTTTGTAACAAAAGACATTTTTGTCAAACCTACCTTTGATTTAGCAAAAAAGTTAAAAGACTTTAGCATTGAGCTAATTTTAACATTGAGCTTGATCTATGATGTGGATTTATCCGAAATTATGTATGGACAGATGGACACAGATACGGATGTCAAATGTTGGCTTTATTGAGCTTCAGCTACGTCAGGTTCAACCAAAGCATGAATATTGATAGGATTATAATAAAATGTCATGATAATTATAATTATTTATTGTGGGGGAATTTAATGCTTATTTCTATCACAGAATACTAATTAATCTTAAATTGATTCACTTTGAGCAAACTTTGCAAGATGCATTAACCATCTAAATAACACAATGTAATACCTGACAATAATTTTTTTTCTCCAGAAAACTTACCAATATCAAATTTCTTCATTGCATCACTAAACATATCATTGTCAAAGATGAGCTGTATCAGTTCCTGGGTTTCTTTATCCAGAGTACAATCTTTCACATTTTCATCCACTGTGCTCATTGATTCTGCCTGAAATAGAATTTGATATTTCTGTTACTTAAAGAAATGATGTATCTAATTTGATTATCAACAATATAAAATATCATTACATCTTTTTTATATGCTTATGTAACTGTAAATACAGTAGTAATACACTGCTTAATTGAAACTGTTCCTCATCAAGATGGCACCTCAACAATATAGACAGTTATCACAGTTTGTACATGTGATTCATTTCTTGACTTATGTCATGGGATAAACAGAAATGGACCACAAAGGTTGCTATGTTTTCTTCCTTCTAATTAAAAAAATACCCAGAATCAGGATAAACAAAGAAAAACATATAAGTATATATTTATGTTTGAGCCAAGGAATTTTTTTTATATATTTTTCAATCTTATACTTCTTTATATTACCTGGGTGCTCCAAGTCCATAAGTAAAGTTTACTAAATTAATTACCATATAAGGGTTGACAAAATCTTCTTTATATACAGGTAGCAATGTAGTTTTATGTACAGCATGATACAAATCTGTATTTATATTTAGTGTTAAATCAGAACCTTGAATGATACATGTACACCTTGAGATTGTAAGTGATGATACATTTGAAAAGTTTTAAAATCTGAATCCGAAATCTGAAAACAATGATGAATTTTATATGTATGCTTGCCATGCTACTTTCAACCACAGTCTAGGGGATAAAACGTAACTACAGGCTTAAGTAAGCATTACCTCCCTTGGAAAGCCTCACAGCATATCTAGTTTATAATTATACTGTATAATCAAAACTGTGAAAAGAAATAACCAAATATTTAACAAACTTTTCCTCAAAAAAATATCTCAAGGGAACACTTATATATCACTTTCTTTATCTCTGTATCCTTACAGTCAATAAATACCACAACTTCTTGAAAGCACCAATTAAGTTTCAAAAGCAAACATGCAATAATTTGAGTAAATGAAAAAAACACCCCTCTCCTTTAGCAATGTGTTTTTAATATGAAATATGGATGTTCCACCACATTGTCTGAAATGACCTGGAAGCAAAAGCTAATCATGGATTACAGACAATTCAATGGGCAAGTGTAAATAGTTCCTGCCACGGTCATAGTGGAGGACAAAAACAAGTAACATTTATACCAATGGCAACAAGAATCACAAAATCAGCAAATATTTAAACAGTGCATCATGGACAGGAGATTCTGAATTCTGAATGGTCTACAATAAATTGCTTACATGATGGCATTAGAATCAATCCAATAATCAGAAGATGGATTAAATTAACAAGACTGGACTTGTGAATCACTGGGTCCTGAGCTTCTGGACAAAATATGCATGAAATTGACTGAGGAAGAAATTTTCTACTGTTAAATGTGTCCACAAGACATGCCAAATTTTCTATAGTTAAATGTGTCACATGACATGCCAAATTTTCTACTGTTAAATGTGTCACATGACATGCCAAATTTTCTACTGTTAAATGTGTCACATGACATGCCAAATTTTCATCCATGATGAAGCTTTTATATATGTCTGATCAATCATCAATCATAGCCAACCTGCAAAACAGCTAATGGCTAGAGTTAGGTAAATAAGCAATAAGCTAGTGTGACTAATCAATGGTTAATTTTTCTCTAATATAACTACTTAAAGAAACCTATGTTTTTGATATGCACATGTAAGCACCTGCCAGAATTTGGGGAATAAACGATCCTGTTTGTTGTTTGAATAGCGTTTAAATCAGTGAAAACTGGAAAGTAGCCAAAGTTTTCACCGGAATTTTAGTTGGACAATACTGTTAAACCTCTAATATACAACAACAACAACAACAACAACAACAACAACAACAACAATAATAATAATAATAATAATAATAATAATAATAATAATAATAATAATAATAATATTAATAATAATAATGATATTAATAATAATAATAATAATAATAATAATAATAATAATAATAATAATAATACAAACTATAATAATAATAACAACTTCATTACACATGTATGTGACTTTGACCTGGCACTACTTGTACAGTATCAGTACATGTAGATACTTTTTTATGTCAACTTACAGCTATCCAGCTTTCTCCCTCACAAATTTAATCTGATCACTTAATTCCTGTTGAGGGTTGATGTGCTATGTAAAAAAGTCAATCCCAAACACAGCTGAGAAAACTCCTGAGTTTAGTATGAAAAGGACAGCATATATATATATATATATATATATATATATATATATATATATATATATATATATATATATATATATATATATATATCTGTTAATTCAAAGAACAGGAAAAAAAAAGAAAGAAACTAACTCATCGGAAAAACTAGTTTACAGATGGTAGAGTGCAGTATCATGTAGAAGTTATTGGACAATTACTGAAATATAGTTTATCTCAAATTTGATCTTATAATTTAATGACCATATACTTTTCATTTTCCTTTCTATCCTTTTGAAATTTAGGGACTCATCAATTTATGCCAGGGACTCTCAGAAATATGATGGGGATTCCTGAATTCCATGAGTAAAGTGTTCAAGTCTCTTCATCCTTAAACTCTGTTGAGAGCCATGTAGTTTAAATCACAATGACTTACTGGTGCATCCACCACATCCTCCTCATTAGCCATCTCTATTAGGGTGTATTTTCCAGGAACTGGCTTGAAAGAGTCCCTGTTAGCCCATTTGTTCCTAGTCTTGTCAGAAAACTTCTTCTCAAAGTCCTTTATAGCAGAATCCCTATCTGTGGGACCCTTCACGGCATTAGCGCCTACCTCTCCCTGTAAAATAAACATAATTGGCACCCATTCTGTAAATTGCCTGAAATTTCTTACTTTTATGGGGAAGCAACTTTTCTTTTATTAAATGATCCAATGAACAATTATCTTTCTGTGGAAATAATATGATCCATTGCCTAACCTACAAATATTAATATATAGTGCTACGAAAACATAATTTTACCATAACTATGTAGTTTAATTGGATGTACACCAAAAGTATTTGTATATTTTACTTAGTCTGATTTACTAGTGAAATAAACAATTTATTTTGTTCTTTCACAATATGTACTCAACTAGAGATAACTTTTCTGTTTTTTTTCATGTGTGTGTTTTGTACACAATTTGTCACACTACAGTGTAGATAAAGTTCCAAACTTATTATCATACATACTTTAACATCCCTAATGTCCAAAAACTTTGTATCTTTCCTACTGCACTGGTTATTAAATTAGGGTAGGTCGGGATATTTTCGTTAAAAAGCTCAATTAGATGAACCAATTATTTTTGGGAATTTAAAAAAAATCTGTTTTTTACCCAAGAGGGATAAAGTGCTAGGGTTGACAACAAAAAACAAGGATGGTCATTCAATTTGAAACTCAGATTTTTTGGCCTAATATTCCAAAACTGGTTTCATACTTGCAACTCACATTATGAAAAAGTATGGAAGTAAATAAGCAAATATTCAAATACTCAATGTCTGTCTTAATCAACGTTCCCTCTAATATTTTTCCTGCTGCACGGCATATATATTTTGCAGATAATCCTTGTGCGCAGAATTTTAAAACTGCTGTGCAGCATTTGCTAGTGAGCTGCATGGCTACACATCTGCACACCTGCACATAGCTTGTAATACATTGTTTTAAATTCAGTAATCTCTAACTATAGGATACATCACTGAAAGACATTGTATTTAAGAGAAAGGTTTGGATCTGCATAGGTAACTGATCAATAGAAATAGTGTGTACAAAATTTTTCAATATCTAGTGACCTAAAATTTATGTGTATCAAATGTTTGAGTTAAACATTTTAAAATAAGGTTTGATCCCAAGGTAAAAGGGGTAAGTGATTTTGTTGAATAAGTTGTCTTTAATCTGCCTGATTATATATTCCAAGAGCGAGAAGATTCCATCTAGATGTTAAGGAAATCTTTACAAATTCAACCAAATATTAAATACTTTTGATCTCGGTGTCATTCCTACCATCAAGGGAAAAATTAGTCCGAGTTCTACACCCCAACGAAAAAAAAAACAAATATAAAAAATGGGGTGTCAAGGGTCAGAGGAAACTCGGACTAGGGAAAAGTGAATAATACATGTTGGTTGTAATCTTTCATCTTTGTCCACTAAAATGTTAAATCCATGAAATTCTCACAATCTTGTTGTCTTATTACAAATCGTTATCAATACACAGTCTATTTTATCTTGCATTTGTGCTTGACCAGACTGATAACTGGATAGACATCTACTTACCACTCTGCCCCACCTGTTCCAGGAATAATACATTCTCCCTACTTGGAGCACCTGGATTATATAGTACTTGTTGTTGTTGTGTCCAATATTGGTCTGATTTAGCATACAGTCATAGTCATCTACAACCTTAAGAAATCAAATATAAACATTTTAAAGATGCTAAAAGCATTAGGGATATAAAAATACACAAAACTTTGCAATTTTAATCATCAATTTATAAGTAATAACCTGATTTACACTCTGGAACTCCAGCACTGTACTCATTTTAATGTTTCAAAACAAATGAGAGTTTTTTTATTAACACAATCACCATATTTACTAGTGCAAATCTTTTGTTTCCGACAATCGATGTAATGAAGTTCACACTTAATGATAAATTAAAAAATACTGTATTACTTTAAGAGCTACATCCTTTGAATACAAAGTTTGTGTGTTGCACCTTTCATTTCTTCTGTTTTTTTTTATATAATAAGAGTATTGGTTGTAGAAGACATTTTTTTTTAATGAAAATGGACAGATCCAGCAATTGGAAATGGCCAGTGAGTAACAAGATGACAATATTAGGGGCCCTCTGGCCTTCAGATTAGAAATTATTATTTAATGAATGAACTTATTAAGTTTTGTGTACTATTTTATCTTTGTTATTCTTCATTTTTAAAATCTCGGGGTGAGGATGGGGGTGGGAGTCTACAAACTGCTTTGAGTGAAGGCAAATACTATGATAACTGAATCTAATTAAGAATTTGACACATTGGGTAGGCTATGCCAAGGTTTGGAACTAATTGCTGTTTTTGAAATTTGATGAAATTCTTGTGAATGTAGCAACAAAACAAAATGATGCAAGGAGACCAAGTTTTTAGCATCATTATCATTTTCATGCTAATATATATATATATATATATATATATATATATATATATATATATATATATATATATATATATATATATATATATATATATATATATATATATATATATATATATATATATATATATATGACCAAAAAAATATAAGAATGTGACCAAAAAAGTACAGAAGATAAAGTGTAACTATTTGTCATACCATGAACCATAAGCTCAGATTCCCTAATTCTCAAAGCTGTGTTGTGACTCAATAACAGAAAATGAAAGTACATAAACAGCATCCATTATTCTTACAGTTGCTTTTTCAGACAAATGAAAATATTCATCTGGCTTGTGAGATTTCTTCTTTACTTTGTCAGTTGTCTTTAGCAATTGAATGGCATCCTTCAAAGTCCTTGGCTTCGTGTCTTCCTCCTTCACTTCTTCCTTCTTAGGTTTTTTGCCACCAGCTTTAGTGGCTGCTGCCTTCCTTTTTGGTGGCATTTTCTGAAATGGACCATAAAATGACGATTATGCACATAAATGCAGGTAGGTAGCTAGACAGCTACCTGCAGATATATAAATACATATATTGTAACATATATAATAATGCACACACAAGCGTGTGTGTGTGTGTGTGTGTGTGTGTGTGAGTATAGTTCACCTCAGAATTATCTCCTAGTTATTTGCCAAGAATGATGCTGAAAAAACAACCCTTGCAATTGACTGGACTATTCTGTTCACTGAACAGTTTGAGAACCTGATTTGTACAAAGAATAAAATGCAATTCATGTTAGAATGTCTGATTGCAGGGCTATCTTAAAGCCTTTTACTCCAATATATGACACTAGGTAATATACCTTTCTGTACATATTGTACAAATGTGCAATACAAAAAAATCATACAAAGAAGTTGTATTGTTATAATCTCCAATGTATGCATGTAAAATTACAGAAGAAATATTTTAACCAGTACATAGTTTTAACCATCTCAGCACAACGCACCCATAGCGGCCCCGAGTGGCCATAAAGCGCTGTCCGTTACGGACCACTGTCATCTCACATCTGTCTGCGTTTGTTCGAGTCTAAGATTCGGCAAATGTAGTTATGTGATAAAGCTTGCCAGTAGCTTCTCGTGGATCGGTGGTTCTTTCCCGGGTTTGTCTGGGTTCTTCCTCCACCATTAATACTGGCCGCCATGTATAGCCTATATTGTGCTGAAAATGGCGTTAAACCATAAAAAACAAAAAACAAAACAACGCACCCATGGTTTAAACAAAAAATACAAAACACCTTAATGATGTGTGTGTGTGTGTGTGTGTGTGTGTGTGTGTGTGTGTGTGTGAGAGAGAGAGAGAGAGAGAGAGAGAGAGAGAGAGAGAGAGAGGTCCTGTCATTGGGAAATACATTACATTTCGTTTACACTGCATTAAATTGTCAGGACATACATATTAATTGACCTACTTACTATAGATCTTCGCTTAGTACTCGTCTACACCACGCTCAAGACAAATGGTGATGGTTAACAGTTCATTTACTTGTGATCGTATGCACTTGCTGAAACTTGCCTTTTCGAGGGAAATAAGCATACAAATTATCTCGACGCCTTTACCGCGGTGTAATGACTAAATGGAGCTTAAGGTCGATATTCATTATGTGTAGCTTGAATTGCTATATAAAGACCCAATTGATCGTATATTTGCTTCGTACACGTTGCATATAGTATACCCCGATGTAAAGTTTGAATTAATAAGCATCGAACGTTAAAGAAAGTTTGATAAAATAACTTTGTATTCTTTTGATAGCTAACGTTGCAGAACGGAAACTCAACCAACTTTTTAGGACTTTAGAAATATATAACGAGGCATAAGTCGCTACATTAACAACTTGGATGAATGAATTCAATATTAAGTGAATGGAGAAAGTCTTGAAAATATATGACTTTATGTTAAACCAGATATTGAATTCAACTGAATATAAAATATATATGATACTAATAGTGCAGTTAAAAGTTAGAAACCTGAGCTAATTGCATGTATTGATATAACTAGTACTAATATTAGTCCCCCTACTCGTGGAGGGAGTACTAACATGAGCATATGAGTCAATGGAGCAAGCCGGGTGTGATTACTTTAGTGGTGATTTTTGTTGTTACGCCATTACATGATATGGATTAGTTTGTAGCATCAACCTCAACAAATCAAGCTGAAGCTACGACATCGTAGCTATGGTATAACATTATTGAAAGGCAATTTTCTCCTCAATGAACAGTGACTATTTGAAAGTTTTAGCAAGATATTCAATGTGTCTTGTGGTACATATTTGTTTGTTTGTTTTGTTATTATTTTGTAGTAGTAGTAGTAGTTGAATTATAGTGCTGTGCGCTCATAAAGAGCATGTAACACTATTTAATTCCAGCACAGCCGGATATTTAATTACTCCGGAGGGAAAGGAAGGAGAGTCACATCCCCCAGGCATTTATGTGCTCAATACCAAATTTACCATTGTTTTTAGGTGTGCTGAAGCACAGGGCCCCGTTGGTCAGGAGGCCCATCTTCTTGGCAAATTTTCCTCATAACTTAACTAGCACAGGGCCTAATTTGTTCTAACCTGAATGGAGCGCTATCATGAGTGGGAATTGTCCAACCACGCACTCATGATCTAAAGATTTCAGTTGATATCAACGCCAGTTGCAAGTGATCGGCAACTATGACGTCACATCAAGACACCTGGGTTTTGGCGAGTAAAAAATGTTTCACATCTTCGCTATTGTACGATGCCCGAGTAAGTCAATAGGGGCAAGAAACTTGGCAAGCTAGCCCTGGATGTTGTGTACTCCCAAAACGCCAGCCCGTACTTAACATTTATGATCACAATGGTACGTACTAAGCAGACCGCAAGAAAGTCAACATAGTGGATTGGGAATGATTATCTATCTACTATGAAAAATAGCAGAGTTGAACTGAGTTTTTTTACAGTGCGAGTACAAAAAAGGAGCACAAGAATTAAGCATGAATAAGATACCCAGAGAAGATTTTCCCGGTACAGCAGAAGTATTTGTGGCGCTGAAAACTTTGAACCTGGAGTATACTAAGAACCTGTATTCAATCAACCGGTGGGATATAAGGGCTACATAATTAGACCAAAGGGAAATCAACCAATAATCCCATATGTAGACATAGAGGTAGCAAAAGGTACAATTACAGTCAAAGAACCCACCCCATTACTCAGAAGAATAAAGAAGAAAACCGGAGACTTGCGAATATCTGACATCCCGCTGGAAATCCCTCTTGAAGCCGTAGTAGAACATTTTGAACAGAAACTTAAGATAAAAGCAATATCCTCAAGAATGTCAACAATCCCCTCAACAACAATCCTGGATGGGATCAGAGTAATCTAAATAGAGAAGGCGAAACTAAAAGATATAAAACGATCTTACTTTATATACGGTTTCCTGGCAAAGACATGGCACAAGGGGTGCATATATACCAGTAAATGCATCAGTTGTGGACAAGCAGGACACACCCTTAAAATGCCCGTCTAACAATATGCAAGAACCAAGGTAACTGCAACAGCAACAGCAAAACCTATAATAACAGCCACAAGAACAACAATAACCAATTGAACCGTTAAAGGGAGTGTACAAACCACCCCAACCCCCAAAAAGAAACACCATCAAAGACAACAGCAGGGCAATACAACCAATAGAACAACAGCAGGCGAAAATAGCCGCATATCAACCACAAAGCAAATTAAAACAAACAGGTCAAAAGAAACTGCAGCAAGAGCAGACAAGACAACAAGGATCCAAAATAACGAAACACCCAGTCGAAACCAATACAAACAATGACCCAAACACCCGCGATCAAAGAAAAACAATTAACAGAGAGACGACAGAAGAGAAATGCAGAAATGGAAAAACACGAGGCAACTGCAGCAACAGAAAAATATCAAACATATCAACTAAAGAATTAAGGGAAACAGAAATACCAGAAATGTGAGAGAGAGAGAGAGAGAGAGAGAGAGAGAGAGAGAGAGAGAGAGAGAGAGAGAGAGAGAGAAGGATAAGAGAGGACGAAGAACTAAGAATGACTCAAGAATATTTATATGACGAGTAGAATATATATATATATATATATATATATATATATATATATATATATATATATATATAAAACACTTAACATTTTTTAAAAAAAAGTTTTTAAAGCAAAATAAATTTTTAAAAATACACAGAACTATATAACAAACATCTACTTTTAGGCAGGAGGGCCTCCCCGAATAGTCTGCGCAGATCAACCGGGAGAGAGCACCCTCCAAAATAAAATAAAAAGTACTTCAAATCAAGTCCAGTTTTACTAATGCTTTCTTGTTTATGTGCAAATTTAAAAATTGTAAACCCTTCAGAGAAATTCAGAGGCGTTAGATGAAAATTGCGGCACATCAAAAGTATTTTTTCCAATGGAAGGTAACTGATACGACATTCCGAAATTTTAACATCAATCAATGCGTAAAAAATACATATATCTACCACTATTTTAATTACTTTTTATGCATCAATAAATTCCACTATCGACGGTAACCGTAAATGAGCTGAGATTTTCTTTAAAAAATTCTGAAAATATTAATTAAAATTTGTCTTAGAATAAATACTGTACTATAGTTTTGAAACTTTAGTTTCTTATCCAAACTAAAAGATTAAATCAAGACAAAGATGAACATAAGATCTATTTGATGCATTCACAGTGAAATTTAAAATCAAATCACCAACTCTCACTTTCTTCTTTCGTTCTTTCTGTCTATGATGAATGTTTACTTTGTATATGCTTCTTCTTCAGTTTCTTCAGCTGCCTGACCTTTTCGATTTTCTTTGCTGGATTTGGTTCTTTTTCATCTTCTGAATTTTTTCCTTTCCCTTTTCACATTCTTTGAAAATTCGAACTGCACATGTCCTTGTTCTTGACATTGATAACAGGTATCGTTGCTTTTGTCTCTCTTTTCCATGTCTTACAGGTTATTTTACTTGGACGTTATCAGTACCGTTCCTTGGCACCCCATGATTATGATCCTTAATTCTTGGTTTAGTTTTGGAGTTGCGATAATTTGTTTACAGAGCCATTGTAATCATACAAGTGTAAATAAAAAGATCATTTGCTTCATTCCAGTCATCGAGGTTACTAACTGAATGTTAATGAAAAAGACGAGTAGTTTGAAGATGTTAAAATTGTCCAATATTGATCAGCTGTTACCCAGATCTTCTAAAATTTGGGATGTTAGGACTTCTACCTAAAATCCTGTAGCTATACCTCGAATTTTATGGAACGAAGTCCACGAAAAGGTTAAAGACGTGCAGGATTACAACGCAGATTTGTAGGAAGCATCGCCTTTACCGATACTGCTTCAGGATATGTTGTTTCTGTAGTGAGATAACAATTAAATGTCTTCGATGTGCTCTATTCAGCATATTCTATATTGCAAACATGTAGAGATTCATATGAAACACAAAGAAAAATAGCATTAAATGAATAACTACAACTATATATAAACTAAGACGAATTATTGCATAAGGCCGTGTCGTGGTATGATAGAGACGTTTTGTCCCAACGCATTGTAAGATACTTCTGTGAAAACGATTTCTGGTCTCAATGTTTTACCAATTTCCATTGAAGGAAGTCAGTCACAGTGTTCACAACTTAGGTGGTTACCAAATACGAATAAAACAAGTGATTTCACTTGGACGATGCGATTCTCTTTATTTTTGGACGACACGTGTGACGTATTGTGTGGTAATGACAACATTTTTTGCATTTCGTTGACAGGAGATTCTTTACGGTAAATTTGTAAACATCACATGCAGAACATGACACCAAAACTTTAACTTTATCTTGACTCGTTGTGTTAAAAGTGGCGCGAATAGTGATGAATACGAGTTGCTTAACTCTGTATAAAACAAGACTTGTATATGTGTGTATAACGAGCTAGATGTACCATCATAGTTACGATTAAAAGGATATACTTGACTGGAAAAGTTTTGGGTCCGTGGAACGACGAGATATCTGCTTGTGCCAAAGAAGATATTATGCGTGAGTAATACAAGAAAAGAAAAACCAGAACTGTATTTTTGACATTTACATAATACATGCTATTGCACTATGAACGAATTAAACTCATACAATATATTTTGCCGTTGATGAGTCTCGGAATTTTTAAAACAACTGTTACGGCTGCATACATCGTTCTCACGTTCTCAGTATGAATTATTTTGATCATCAAAGTTGGTAATCTCTTGCCACCCCTTTAACATATTTACTCCAAACAGTTCAGGAAAAACCGCTTTCATTAAACGTGTGTTACTAATAGTGATAGTTGGCTTACACAATACTAAAAGATAGGCATGGGTAATATATTTCGTTTGAAGAAAAAATTCCATGAAAAGAGTGATTTACGTCAGAAATATCCAGTGATCTTCGATGATATGTTTGGAGATGATGAAGAAATTAAACTTTTTTATTTATAATACTCACAAAATATTTCACAAAAGTAATGTGCATCGCATCAACAGAGTAATGCACATTATACGTTGTTAGTTAAAAGTCTAAGAGACATGTCTTCATCTTAAGTGTTAGCAAAAACAGTAAGATAAACCATGAGTCAATTACGGACATGATGCTACTCAATTACCTCATGCTTATTTAATCCTCGAGATAAAAAAAACTGTCACAACTATTTGAGGTTTCGTACAAATTTGCTTAACAATTGGTGTCAAGAAGGAGCTCAAATCATTTACACGTCATCTTTGTTCACACCTGTCTAATACAATCTACGAAACACTATTCACTTCTTTTCTTTTATGACTTCCTTTCAATCACATCCTCCTGAAAAAAATTAGATCACAAAGATCAGATTCCGTTCTGTGTGGACAATATTTCCTTCATCAGTGAAGTCATGGCTTTATATTAGAACATTTTGTTTTGATTTTTTTATATTCTATAAAATATAATAAAATAGAAAGGTGATGAGAACAGTATGGCTATCTATTTTCTTTAGCACATAAACTTTAGTGTGCTCGATGGCAAACATACACTGTATTAAATCATTGGATGGCAAACATACACTGTATTAAATCATTGGATGACAAACATACACTGTATTAAATCATTGGATGGCAAACATACACTGTATTACATCATTGGATGGCAAACATACACTGTATTAAATCATTGGATGGCAAACATACACTGTATTAAATCATTGGAAGTCTAGTCTGATCCTAAAACATTGTCAGACCTGCAAATATATTCATGTTTAATGCTTTTGTAAATGAGGAAGAAGTTACTAGTATATGTCCTCCATCTTTATTAAGTTTGTCGATAGTTCAGTTAGCAGGGATGGATGATGAAAAATAATGTTTATGGAACAAGAAACATCAGTTAGCTTATTTTGTTTCTATGCAACAAATAATCTTTGTTTCTATGCAACAAATAATCTCTTTTAGACATATTATTTCATATTCTCTTTGTCGATCGGTGTAAGGAAGAAAAGATGTTTTCATTCACATCCATGTACTGCAGTTAACCTTTGGCGTAGTGTGATATTATGTTTGCGATTTCATCTTTACCATTTAACATTCTATCTGTTTCGTTGGGTAGTGCATGTGGGTCTTTGAGTAGTATCTAGTTTTGTTCTTGATAATAATACAAAATTGGATGTTGCTATTAAACTAGAGTGTTGCAAAGTAGATTAATACGTATTGGTCACTACATTTAATGTGTTGGATAGTACTCAAAACGTGAGTGTTGGATTATACTTAAAAGATTTAGTGTTTGATAGTACTCAAATGTGGGTGTTGCATAGTACTGAAAACATGAGTGGGTGTTGGATAGTACTGAAAACATTGGTGTATGATATTAATAAAAACGTGGGTGTTGGATAGTCCTTAATAGTCTGGTACTGGATAGTACCCCCAAAAAGGCATTTAATAGTACTAAAAAAAGTGGCTCAAAACATTGCTTCTGCAGAAAGGTCATACTCACGAGTTTGTCAATTAAATTTTGAAAAGAATGACAAGTCTGCCTCTGGGTTAGGTTCTTTCCGAAGTAAAGATTTTGATATTGGCAAAAACAGAGCGTTTATGTTGATTTCTACTTTCTTTACATAATTGACTCGTGGATCTTTCAATGAGTTTTCATATCACTAGTGACTTTTGGATTTAAGAAGGGATCTTTGTCTATACCTGATGGCATTCAGCTCAAAATTCTACCTATGGTTTGTCCGTAAAAATGATGACATGATGCAGGGGCTGTTAATGCTTGCAAATCCTTGCGGTTCTTTGATGTTGTGGAGAAACGAGGCAGAACACTGGCCATTAGATTTGGTTACTGGCGAACCGTAAGTGTATCGCCTCTTGGATCTGTGTCATGGGTGGGCTTTATGATCCCAACTCCGCTTGATGTTTTGGTTACACCTGATTGCTCCCAGTCCTTTCAAAATCATTGTTGGTAACAGGCTAGTGTTTCCGTATTTCTTTTCTTTCTTCTCTTTCTCTTCAGGTTCTTGGGGTCATCAACCATAACTTGGTTGTAGAGTAATTTCACAATTTAATTAGTGGACTTAAGTCCTTGTCATAATTACGTTACTAATAAGCGATTCATTGGCATCGACATGATAAAATCAATTCTCAGCATGCACCCTCCTAATCAATTGAGACAGTTAAATTAATTCTCACAATTCGAATCAGAGTAATATGTGAAATTCCTACAAGACTTCAATTAATACAAGACAAATGGATGCAAACTATTACATTTTAACTCACGGAAAATTGATGTATAAAATTCATAAAGAATTAATATTACAGACTTATATCAATGTGCTCGTTTCCTATGAAGTCGAATTTCCATTTTCCGTGTCCTCAACTTTCAGACACTCGAACCTTGGACAATTCATTTAACGATAAAACGTTTCTGTTAATTTCCTCAAGCTCTCTCGACAAAAAACTTGGATTGGCGAACTTTGTAAGAAAGAAAAATTATTTGAAACATTGAATTTTTCCTGGGAAACGCACACCCAAGTTTAGCTTAGCCAGTCCAGATTTACTTTCTCTAACCACCACCATTTGAATATACCATTAAAATCATAAGAATTCTCTCAAGTCCGCCTTTATTACTAGCTATCCGGGAAAATGTAATTTTATGACACTTTTTTCAAATATCTCACGATTCCCCAAAATTTGGCTCTAGATTGTCTCAACTTGTTATTTTCTGCTATTGGACATTTTCGTTAACATTGGCCGTCTTCCATCTTTCTGACCTTTATCGAATGAACTCTATTTAAAATTATCTTATGCTCTATACAAAAGAGGGTAACTATTACAAGCTACCAAGTTATTGTGGGCCTAACGCTTTTGTCAAAACTTAATGGTTACCTGTCACGCTGACCACGACATAATGTATTGCAAAAGTATCTTTCTATTACGGATCACTGCCATCTCACCTCTGTATGCGTTGGTTCGAATGTCAAATTCGGCCATTGTGGGCATGTGAGAAAGCTTGCCAGTAGCGTCTCATGGGTCGGTGGTTCTTTCCGGGGGTTTTCCCGGGTTCTTCAACCACCATTAATACCGGCCGCCATGTATAGCCTTTCGTGTGCTAAAAAATGGCGTTAAACCCTACATCTCTCATGAAACCAAGTAACAACAATCATTTTGCGGGCCACAGAATACAGTTTGGCGGACTGCGCATTTGAGACCTCTGAATTACTGAATAGTTTTTCCATGCTATAACATCCCGAAAAATCTATGCTGCCATATGACAAACATAATTCAGATGCAGGTAGTATTCTAATATAATCAGACAACTTGATGTTTCATCTTTTTATAACCATTTGATTAGATCCGTTTCACTAAATTACAAAAAGGGCTATTCATGAAATTCTTTAAAATACTTCATGGTTTCGTATTATCAGCAGAGTACTGCTTTCTGTGTCTTTTTTCATTTGGAAAGAAGCAAAGAGAAAGAAGTTAAAGAATAGCCCCTCACTTTATTAATGTTGTGACTATACTGACCATATACTGCAAGTTTTACTTGAAATAACCGTGCAATCAGTGCACTTCTACAAGTGATTGTTTGTTGAATGTTTAGTTATTTTTGGCTTATCCATACTACATATCGAGTCAAGGTCAAGGGAAGTAATCAGTTGGTGTGTGTGTGTCTCTATGTATGTATGTATGTATGTATGTATGTATGTATGTATGTATGTATGTATGTATGTATGTATGTATGTATGTATGTATCTACAGTTGGAGAACGGCAAGGCTGTCTCCTGTCACTCACACTTTTCAACATCTACTTGGAGCGTATCATGAGCGAAGCCCTGGAAAACCATTGTGGGACAGTCAGCATTGGAGGAAGTAACACCACCAACCTCCGCTTTGCAGACGACATTGATGGGCTGGCAGGCACTGAAGATGAGCTTGCCACATTAGCGAAAAACCTCGATGAAACATCTTCCAGATTTGACATGGAGATAAGTGCTGAGAAGACAAAGATGACAAATAGTGGCAAATAAATCTCAACCAAGATTAAAATCCGAGGACAGGAACTGGAAACAGTGAGCCAATTCAAATATCTTGGTTCCATAATCACGGAAGAGGGATCAAGAGCAAAAATTTTGTCATGAGCAGCACAAACAACGGCAGCTATGTCAAAGCCAAGACCCATCTGGAGAGACAAGAATATGTCTGAAAACTAAAATCAGACTATTGAGAGCACTAGTCATCTCAATCTTTCTGTATTCATGCGAGGCCTGGACCCTGACAGCAGAATTGCAACGAAGAATCCAGGCATTTGAAATGAGATGCTACAGAACCATCCTTGGAATATCGTACATGGACCACATCACAAATGAAAAGGTGCGTAACACCATCAGGCACAAAGTAGGCCATTATGAAGACTTCCTCACCACTGTCAAAAAGAGAAAGCTGAAATGGTATGGCCATGTCACTAGAGCCAACAGTACATCCACAACAGTATTACAGGGTAGTGTTCAAGGTGGTAGAAGGAGATGTAGACAGAGAAAAAAGTGGAGTGACAACATCACAGAATGGACCAGAAAAGTTTCGCTGAGACACAGGCATTGGCACATGATCGAGACAAGTGGAGGGATCTGGTCAGATGTTCAGCAGCACAGTGACTCAACGACCACATTATGTCAAGAGACTGATGATGATGATGATGTATATATGATGTAAATATGTAAAGGATTTAATAGCATGTCATCACAATACTATCATCTATGCATGTAATGTTAAAGAACTGACCAAGTCTTTATAAAATAACGCCTTTCAAAAAAGGTAAGAATGTAAAATGACCAAATGAAAGATAAACTGTAAAAAATTTAAAATTCTAAAAAGGTACAGTAGTCCCCTTTTTGAACGACCCCTGAATCAGCAGCCACCTGCTTCTTATGGCTAGAAGCTTGGCACCGATGAGTTTGTATTCAAAAGTACCCCTCAAGAGCAGTCACCCCTCTAACATTTTAGTACAAAAATGTAAAATGCTCCCCTCACGAGCGGCCAAATGTATCCAGAACCAATATTTAATTCATATCATGATGTAAGATAAGTAATCAGATTATCTCTATCATCAATAAATGTCTCCCAATGTCAAGTTTCCATTAGTAAAAGATGTGTTGACTAAAGTACAAGTAACATTACGATTAATATTATATCAGTCTTTAAAAGCTGATGTTTACAGGAAATGGGCTCAATAATGTTATTCTAGACTTTTGGGCTTCACACATCGAGTTCTTCTCTTCGATGATTATAATTGGACATAATTGTTAAGATCATAAAAAGGGCAACATAGTCTAAAAATAGATTTTGTGCATTAACACACAGAGAACCTTGAACATGACAAAGACCGAAAAATCATGTGACAATACATGTATCACTTCTTCTATAAAGAAGGCATTTCGTCCACTAGACAAATGTTTTCTCTGCATAATAAAATAGCAGTTATCAACAACCAAATAAATCATTACCAAACAATAACATGGCACCACGTAAATGGAAATGTATTATTTCAGAAGAAAGTCAGTAAATTTAAAGATAATTATGTATGTACCACGATTTTAATGTTGGTTTTGAATGGTTCTGCAATGTGCATGACAACAATATCTGCTCGCATATCTCAGTTACATCAAGAATAAGAACTATTAGTGTATATGCAGGTGAAATAAGTCTATTATTGCAACAAGAAGAATCTTTTAATAATTAATGTTACTTTTAAATCAAGATATTAAATGCTATGAAGTATGTTGTTTTCTTTTTACATACATTACATATGCTTCTAAGACAAATTTTAGTCCCCCTCTGGAAAGGCCACCTATCTTATAAAGCCACTTTTCGGGTGCAGAAGAGGTGGCCGTATAAGAGGGTGACCACTGTATATAAAATAAATGATAAAATAAAAACAAACTTATAGTCAGAATTTGAATCAAATCTCACAAATAGTCTAAGTTATGCATTCAGTAATTTTTGGTAAATTTAATTCTTCATTAATTTTAACAGTAAACTGCAGGAATCTGATTGGGTTAAACATAACCAAAGAATTGGATTCAAATCATTAATATGCATAAATATTACCCAAAACACAGATTCTCTGAATCTTGATGAACGCAGCTGGTGTGCATTTCTTAAAAGGAAATGTCATAAACAGGGCTAAAAATTGTAAATAATGCCATATCGCACATATTGGAAAATCCAAGGAAGATAACTGCTTGGATGCAATAGTGAATCCTACCATATGCTGGGATGCCCGTCACTCCGTCCCTTACTGATTCATATAAACTCCATACTGAAAGGGAATTCCAAGTGAGAATAAAAAATACTTTATGGATATCCGTAATCAAAAGTATTTACTGTTGTCTAAGTATTTTAATTTGTCTGACCACAACATAGGATGTTGTTAAAATATCAGATAGTAGAAATTATTAAATTTGATCCAGAGCTCTCCAGTAGCACTAATTTTAAGAAAGAGAGAGAACTTTATTGGATATACCAATGAAATACTCTACAGCCAGTAGGGATCAACTTGGTCTAAATGGTAGTACAGGCATTTTTAACACAGTGGAAAATCCAGTTTGTGAAAAAGTTAACACATGTTTAGATCAATTCAGTCCTTTAAATTTTAGTTCCTGCCCACCTGATTTTCTTTGACTGGGACTTAAGGATATATCCAGGTTAAATTTGGACAGCTTCACTGATATATACACTGTTCCTTACTCAACCTGTATTAGCTAACTCACTGAATCTATATGGCTTTTAACTGAACTTTTTGAAGAAACCAATTTTCTTCCTTTAGTAAATGGTTTCGAGGTTTGATGTTTTCAATCCAAAATCAATAGGCTTCATCCTTACTCCATGTGTAAGTCATCCACAAAATTTGGTCAAGGTTTGTGATGTACAACTAATGTTATTGTGTAGAAACCATTTTCTTCTTTTAGTTAACGACTTTGACCATTTACCATTAAATCCAAAAAATAAATTAAGACTTCATATAAAAAATGCAATCAATGCACCAAGTTTAGTCCAGGAATGTTATGTAGAACTACTGTTTTGGTGCAGAAACCATACTATTCTTTCAGTCACAAAGGTCTTGAAATTTGATCCTGAAATTAATAGGCTTCTTGCATGACATCCATGAAGTTGGGTAATTGTAAATGGGTAGAGAACTCAAGTTATTGTGTGGAACTAATTTTTTTTAACCATTTGACCTTGAAATCAATAGGGTTTTTCCATATCACAAGTCCAAGGTATTCACAAGTTAGCTTTGGTAACTGTCGATGGTGTACAACTCAAGTTAAAGTGCATCATCATTCTTCTTCTAGTCACTCTGACCTTGACTTTTGACCCCAAATTTGATAAGTGTCATCCTATTGATTGGTGGACACCAAGTTGTTGTGCATGAACAAAATTAGTAACAAAAAGATGAATTATGAACAACATAATAACATAATGTTACAGTAGGCATGCGTACATGCATACACACACATTAAATACCTTTTAAAGATGCAAAAAAAAAGAATGCATATCTTTAATATCTACTCCATAACATAAATTATTTATAGATTTATGATAAAATTGCTTCTGGAAGAGGGCATAAAACAAAAAACAGGTGGAGAAAGAAGTAACCATTACGAAGTTTAATGATGAAATAAATGAAACAGATGAGACCAATAAAGTGTACATAAACATGATAGCACTTTAACAGATGATTTGCTATTTTAACAGGTCAGAATGAGCATGTGTACGGTATGTGTGATACAATGGAGCTCAAAGTATGTAACAAATCACAAAAAGTATATTTTGTATATGTATGTACATGCACACATTCAAATTCTGAATGATAATCAGTTACATTTAAATACTGTAATTGAATAGGTTCCTATGCCAAATTCTTTCCTTAGTTTTGTCCAGGTAGGTTTTTGCCACTGATTTATACTCTTCAATCAGGTTAAATTTATTCTGTGAGGTCAATTCAATTCTATGATGCTAAGCTGTTTTAACCTCTTGGCATGCATACAATGAAATCTAATGATAAATGTGGTCCAGCGTGTGTCAGGAATGTAACAGCTAAAATTCATTTTAAAGTCTGAAGTCCATTTGTCTTGTTTTAATTTACAGTGCACAAATGACATTAAGGATCGAATGTTGGGGGTTTTGAACAAAAGGGGTTTCAGTATACTGGCATTAAAATGATGATATTAAAGAAGGATCACATATATTTTTTATCTTGAGGCAATCTAGTATAGAGAGATTTCAGTTTTATTAGGTTTCACTGTATGTATACAGATACATACACATATATATGCACCAGCATATACCCTTAGGAGAGCAATCAGTGGCAGTCTTGGTCTTGCTGCTATGGACTCCCTAGTACAATGAACTTTTCCACTTCAAAAACATTTTTTAACATAATTTCGTATTCTTCAAAGAATGTTTACAATCAATACATAGGAAAAAATGTAAATTGGTTTCCAATAAATGTAAATGAAAAGTTTAGTTTTTCTTGAAATGTCCAAATTCTTGTGATATTAATAATTTCCTAATTAGTTGAGTGCATAATATAAGAAATACAATTTGCATTTGGACAGACATTATCCTAACCAGATACAGATATTTTTCAAACTCATGGCAGTTAGATACTGATTTTGTGTGCATACTTTACCTTATTCCAAATGTTTGCAATCTTGTCCTAAATCAAAGCCAAAAGTAATAACAGATGCTAAATGACAAGGACAGGACATATCAACAAAAAATTCCTAAATGGTGACTCTTTTCCATACTTAATCTTTACTGCACTGAATATAATATTACATATTGATGCATTAAAAGAATCAAAAGATTTGTCAATTAAACCAGTACACATGCTCAAAATGTGTTTAATATAATCATCAATATCACCACTATTTTTTTTATAACTATACAGCGGAACTTAATCAGATGTCTTTAATAACTTCTTCTAATTCTTCTTTGGTGCAGACATGGAACATTTTCTCTGGAGTCACTGTGGCCATCTGTAAATGGAGATAAAAAAAATGAAACAATGTTAGTGAAAGCTCAAGCTTAACATTTATTGGGGCTTTCTCATTTATTACATCTATGCAAATGCAATTTCATTGTGAAAGAGTTACAGTAAAATGTTTTTAACAAGAAAGACCTTAATGTATACATTATCTTTTATGTTCTGAATTACATAAATTTTGAAAACACATTCCCCCCAAAAACTCAAAGGTTGCACTGCACTGATGCATTGTATGGTGCAATACCATTATATTTCATCCCATCCAGAAGTTATCATCACAGTGTGTCACTTTCATCCCGACTAGACAGCAAAGAATTCCATCGGCTGTATAGCAGCGGTAAGAATTTCACTTTTTAGATTTCCAAGAGATTACTGTTATTTGCAGCAGCATTAAAACTCCTACACTACAATTTTTAAAGGGTAAATTGTTCACACTGCCACCTTCCTTTGTATGAATATCAAAGAGAGGTAAAGCATGATCCAAAGCAAAAATTTTATCTTTGTCCATGGCACAATCCAGATTTCATGCAATTGTGTTTAGAAAGAAAGAAAACATTATGCATACCTCTACATTTGTTGAGTTTAACTTCTCTTCCATAACTTGCTTTAATATTGTTAGTGCTGCTTTACAGGCTTCCTTTAATGTAATTGACTGAAAAATAAAATCCAAAATTGCTGATAAGGACAAATTTTCTCAGACTCATTTTGCAGTAAAAATGCTAAACAATATTACTGCAATTAAGATTTTAGTTTTGCAAATATAACATGACCAATACTCAAACTTCAAACCATGACAATTAAAGTTATCAGTTACCTGACATAACATTTTTCTGCCAACCACGGCACATTCAGTACTGGCAAAGAAACATTGCAAATAGTCGACACATTTCCCAGTCAAGCTGTCTGCAGGTACTTGCATTAGTGTTAGCCTAGGTATACATGTTATTTGTCCAACCTTGAAAATCTTCCATAGCCAAGGTTCTGATATGATAACCCTATTTACACCTTGTCAGATTGAACAGACATATTGGTACTTTGTCCAAGCAACATCTATTGGATTTCATGGGTTGCCTCCCTTAATATATAAAGGCAACTAATAATAAGCGTGGTGCTTGTAAGTCAGCCAAAAATGGTGGAGGCAACTAACCTAAAAAGGACACTTTGAAAATTTAACATTTAAAGTATGACTATTTACCAGAGGGAAGACATTACAGGTCGATTTGAGTGAAAGGTATTTGTGCAAACACATGCCGGTAGTGGAAAATTGCTTCATTTTTATCAGTCTATTCAAGTTGTGTGCTACCCTTGTAAAAATCATGCATGACCTGTATTCAAATTTGACAATTTAATTTTGATTACATGTGGTGGCTTGCAGCCACATCCAATGAAATTCACAGATCCGAAGCACATAAATATTTACTCAATATGCCAAGAGGTAGATTGGGGTTATCACACTGGAACCTTGGCTAGTGAAGAAGAACTTTGCTCTGCTTGGTGGTTTGAACTGGATGAAGTACTTATCATTAACATTCTAAGTACACATAATCAAAAGACTGATTTAAAGAAAGTAGAGATGAGTTAAATATACTGCAAATATTTGTAAAAGCCCAAAAATTTGGAAGAATGAAAAGAAAGCAGAGAGATAGAGAGAAAAAAATAATTCAGGAATGCAATTGACATGAAAGATGCTTTTGGATCACAAATTCATTGGGTTTTATACTGAATTATATGGATAAACTTTTTGAAAGCAGCTAAGCTTTTTTTGTTACACACAACATCTACCATGAAAAGCCTTTTATATATTCATATATTCTGAGTATCAATTATGTGTAACTACAATTTTATTTTAACCTTCCAAAAAATTATATCAGTTAAACCGAATAACATCTGTGGATGATTTTAGGTGTTTACATGAATGCTAATTGCTTCAGTTCATTAAGAAAGGTCAAGTAACTTGTATGTTATGGCTAAATGTAACTCAAGTCTACTGGCTACACCCATGTTACATCTAGCTGGCAACAACCTGACTGGGAAACATGTCAAGATGCTAAAATATCTGTTTCACCACCTCTGGAATGGATACAGTGGGGGAGAACACAGCTGTGTCAGCAGATTCGCATGCTTTATCGGTAAAGTATGCCAGCCTGAAGCCTGAGTTCATCTCTTTACACACCCTTCCAAGGTGTCATCCCAAAAAACTAAAATGTTCACTATGTTCAATGCAAACAGTTTAAGCATTGCTCAGTAGAGTGTTTAAAATTATTAAAGATAATAAAGTCAACCTAGCTTAATCAAAAATTAAATTAACAAAGGACAGCAGGTCATATTGCTAAACAAAAGGAAAAATATAAGGAAAACTATCTAATACTAATTATAAAGGAAAAAAGTGATATACGACCCGTATTTCCAAGTTATACAAATAACAAACAATTCACAATAAATGAATTCTGAGTTGTAATTGTCATGAAGATGAATAAAAATGAGGAAAGGATATTTCAGCTAAATTCCTACTCTACCTAGAATGTGGTGTGAAATATTAAAATGCAAGGTGGAACAAATTGCAAATGGCTCTTGAGAGCTACACTTGAACAGAAAAACTTCTTGATCAGGGATAATTCCACATGACAAAGATGACACACAAATTACTTAAAATCGCTGTGTTAACAAATGAAATAAGGTACTTCTTCAAAGCAAATAATGCAGCCATTAATGTCTGTGACCAAAATAAGAATGAAAAACAGTGCACATGGGAATGATATCAGTTGCTGGACCAATGGAAACATAGTATTCTACAATCTTTTGGTTTACCCTGTGGCAGGATGTATTCTTATCTTAAAGTCATGGTATTTTCCATCAAGAAAAGAGCCAGGTATGCAAAAACATATACCTCATATTAAAAATGTCATTTCTGGCAATAAAGAAGTGCAGAAAATTAGTCTGATTTTAGGCAAAATATCTATTAAATATGTATCAACTAAAACTATTTTTAAAAAAAAGAGATGTTTGTGAAATGGATCATGGGTTTTACCTACCTTATGATAAACCTCTTGCAGGGCCTGCTGTGCACCCTCAGACCCTGAACCTATGGCCTTGGCATCATACTGGATGAAGGTCCCTGACGGGTCCACATGGTACCTAAAATGGACAGAAAGACACTTTTTGATAAAAATTACATAAACCTTAAAAACAAGTTTAAAGTGAGATCTTCATACTTTGGTGGACATCCATTTAATACAAGTATTTACATAACTTAAATGTTGAAATGACTATGTATGAAAATTATAATGTGACTGTTTGTGTTTTGAGGAGAAATCAAATGGCCATCAGTACTTTTGGGTACAGGACATCAAATATCCCCAGCCATATCATTATAACATACTGAAGGTATACCACCAGTACAAGTGTCCAAGTAACTACACTAATAAAACAATATATAATTTCAAAATACAAGCCAGACATTACAAATACAGTTTATAAATGAATATATTACATAATATCCAAGATAAAGCAAAGCTTAACACACACATCGACTAGAGTCCATCTTAAGACTTTTAACACCCAAATATTGAAATTCTTTCCACATGGCCTGAAAAAGATATCATGTGATGCTGCACTTGTGTCTTCATATTCAGAGGATTCTGTTACTTTTTGTTTAGTTTTTTTTTGTTGCCTTTTTCTAATCCATCTGTGAAATTTTTAAAAGGAGATATTTTTGCTCTCATTTATGCATCAACTAAAATAAAATATACCTTTTAGCGCCAAATATCTTTAGACTGTTTCTGCAGTAAGTATGCATTTGAACAAAGAATCTGCACGTAAGGATTAAAATTAGAAAACCAGTCTGTTCTCTCTTCACTAAGCCATACAGATGCTATAAATAGAATTTGAGGTCGAAAGTTTGAAAGAAGAACCAGGTTTGCTATAAATAGAACATGATACTGTTATGAAAGTGCACGCAAGTCCATAGACAAGCATACTCATATTGTAGTTACATAAAAGTTGTCTCTTCTAAAATACGGTCTGTGGGATTAATGGAATGTTAATAAAAATGAGAAAACAAATAATTGATTTTTTAAAAGTTGGATATACCGAAAAAGAGTAATCCATATTTGTTTACGTGTAACGCGTAATTTAGTGAAAAAAAGTGTAATGATTATGCCAAAAGCGTAATGGTTGGCATGTATGCTGCCATTACCTTAAAACTGGAAAAGCAATAACTATGTCTCATTTGTCAAACAAAAAAGACAAAGAGGAGTGTGCAATGACAGAAAGAAGATTCTTTATTTCCTGCAAACAGTCACACAGCCCTTAAATGCCAAAATAATGTCAAAGTTCTATTTCCCTTGGTTCAGTGCTCTAGATCTGGGTATAGTGGGGGAAAAAAAATTTGGTTTGTTTTTGTGTTATAAAACACAGCATGACAAAAAGGTTATTTAGTGCCATAGGCAATCAGAGGAAAGTGCCTGTACAAAGACACACCAAGGTAGCTGACCCAGAAGTGGTAAGACAATGATATAAATTACATATCTAGTTCTATGTTAAAACAACTCTCGTACCCTTGATCTAAGTTGCCTGAATGTATTCATTTAAACTAATAATGCTGTAAGATATATTCCATTTCATTTTTAACTTACATGAATCAATATTAAAGTTTATTATGCTACATATTCCTGACAAAGCTACAGTAAATATGATCTTGATGGCAAAGAAGCATGACTACAACATGTTGGTATTTTCTGAAGATATAACATCTTTTTTCCTTACTGTGCTATGTTCATGTCAGCAGTATTAAGTTTTTCAAAATAACTACATTTCCTAATGTGCTGTTTTACTGTCCATACTTGCTTGTAAGTCAAATCAAACTTCACAGACCCAGATATGCTATCGAACAATGCACCTGCACATCTAGTTATATGCTGTTTCTTAGGAGTAATCAGAAGAACACACAAAATAGACCTAATCTTTCAGCACCACATGATAAAGCAGATCAGCGTGTATATTATCTGCAGTTGGACTAGAGTTATGAGTACACACAGCAAATAAAATTGAGTGCATTCATCAAATTCACTTTAATTATAGGTAGGTCAAAAACAATTTTGTTCTTCACATTGTTCAATTACTGCATTAAGTCTTTTCATCTAGCTCAATTTCTGCCATCAAGCTACTTATAGTCAAGTCACTTCAAGGTATATACCTCAAGATGTGTACCTCTGTTAAAGACTGGTCACAGAGACCTGCAATTTACATTTCCAAAAGAACATAAAGTTAACTGTTTGCAATCATGTATTGAGGTTGAGGGAAGATGTACTAATCAGAGACCAACCTCCTAATTATGCAAAATACTGCATGAATTACAAAGTTCTAACATGCATGAATTACAAAGATCTAACAAAGATGAAACAGGATAAGTTCTCAATTGGAGTATTATTAATGTAGAAATCAAACCATGATAAATATATATACAACAGGAATTTCACGTCTTCCCCAGCTTCATCATGTGGATTTCTATATCCTGTATTTCACTGATGATATTCCTCTGTGCTTATATTTAACAAACACTACATATTAGCGATAATTTTAGCTACCCTGCTCCACTGTGAGTTGACTGCAGTGACCACTGGACCAGTACTACTATTCTCATACAATACATTTGCATGTTAAGATCTGTCTTGCTTTATTATTCTGATGATTTTAATGGGAACCACAAAGACCATTTGCAGCAGCACTGACATATTTGAGTCTACATCACTAGCAGTTGTGTGTGTTTGACTACCCTAGGAAATAAGATACTGTATAACTCTGTCACAGTTAGTATTTAATATTAGATGTGACTCATACCTTGAGGTCAACTGAATTTTAATATGGAATTTCACTTGGGAACTCCACAGAGGAATATTCATCTACAAACCAACTGTGATAGTATATAGTATACTAAAGTAACATTCTTCATCTGAAATAATATTATACATAAAAAATACCAACACAAACATTAATGGGAAGTATCATGGAAGCTATAGCTGTAGTTAACCCAAGATTTTTTTTATCCATAAAAATACTGTATTCAATACATGTAGAACCCTTTTTAGAATGTAGAATGTACTTACAATTGGGGTCCTTTGTCATCTATTCCAGCAAACAGTAAGGCTACTCCAAAAGGTCGACTCTGGATAAAATTTAAGTACATACTATTAAACATATACTGGATATATTTAAGTATGAGAAAATCAATGCTTTCTTAAGGAAAGAATGTGATCAGAATAAGAATTATGGAAAGATAAACTTTTAATTTTGGTGCTCAATGTAAATATGAGGGTTATATTAATTAACCAACCAACAATTCTCATTAACAAAGTCACTAAGTAAATGCTAAATGTTATATAGCTAAATAATATCTTAAAAGACAATTACTTAAAATTATTTATATTAAAAGAATGTGGAAAAGATATTCTAAATATAAAAAAGATTTAATTTTGTACAGATCACATACATTTGCTTGTACAGGCTTAATTTCAAATTAATATCTTGCATTAGTAGCTCAACAAATGAAACAAACACCTTTTTACACTTCAACAGTTACTTATGTCACTGATATCAGATTGTATCCTGATTCTAACGCAAGAACACCTCACTCACCCCACCCCATGATAATTATATGATTACTGACCATGACACCAGGATCAGCATCATCATCTCCAAACTGCAAAGCAATATTGCTTACTGCCTGAGTCACACTTTCCACTGACATCTTCTCATTGAATGTAAACCAGTGATTCTGGGGATGGAAAAGACGATACAAATTGAAAACTTCTCTGTATTTATCTATATATCTATCTAGAGAGAATGAAAGAGTTATCTCCCTTGACAACACAACAAGATTTACATTTAATCGAGGAGCTTAAAGCAACTTCTTGCTGAAAAAGAACTTGGAAGAGTTTCAGTCTCAAATAACATGAATTTATACAAACTGTCTCTGGGTCAATTCCTTTTGCAAACAAAAGAGTATTGTGAATGCCACACTCGATGCTAGAGTGTGTGTGTGTGTGTGATTTGGATTTTTAATGTAGCTTTAACAATTTGTCAGTCAAATGGCTATGATGTTTGCAGTGTGTCTGTTAATAGTGATGTCTAGAACTGGGGCATCATTCTACAGACATGCAGCATGATGTGCAATCTAGTCACATTATCCTGACACCAGGCCAACCAGTCCTAACACTAACCTCTTAATGCTGAGCACCTAGCAAGGCAGCTATTAGTACCATTTTTATAAATCTTTGGTATGACTTGGCCAGGGTTTAAACCCACGTGCTCCTGTATCTGAAGCGGATGCTCTAGCCACGAGACCACAAGAGCGGTCACTATATACCCGACATATACTGAATAAAACACTATACACCTGACCCATATTGAATGACACACAATATGTAAGACCCGTATTAAATGAAACACTATATGCTGGACCCATATTGAATGACACGCTACATGCCTGACCCATATCGAAAGACACAGTATATGCCTGACCGAAATTGAATGACACACAATATGCCCAACTCATATTTCATAGTTCTCTAAGTAGCATTAGTTGGGAATGGCTGACTGTTGTGATACGGACAAACAGGTCTCAATTATTTTGACCTTTGGTTATACTATGCAATCGTGATGAAAACTTAACATGCAGCAACCATTAGATTTACCATGCCCTCTGACAATTAAATCCTGTTATCTACATGTTTCTTTTGCAAGCCATCCCAAAAGCTGTGCAAAACCCATTTTTGCTTTACCCATAATGACCCTGACCTTCATGGTTCATGGGGAAAAACCCAGGACCAAATTTAAAAACTTGTCAAGGGGTTTTCATGGGCTTGTTCTAATAATGTATGGGCTTGCTTAAATTAACTACTTTAAAGTCTGATTCTGAAGCCTATTTTACTATATTTATGCTGTCCATCTTCTTGATTATAAAATAAAGTGTAAAAACTTCGTGTTAAAATATAAACATCAAAATATCATTGATAATGTCAATGCTCAACAAAAACTTGCAAGTACTAATTTGATAGTTGCATGTGCATATTGTCAAATCATTATAATGTATTCTTTGATGCCATGTTCAATCTCTGCATTTTATATGTACAGGGATTGCATCATGTCATCCAGTTTCCCTTTCAGATTTTTTAATTCCATTCATCAAATGATATCCTTTTGCCTGACAATCTAACTCAATGGTGACTCTTAATTGCCCTGAGATTTCAGCCTTCTCACTGAGACTGTTGGATTTAACTGTGATTTAATGGGAGAATATATGACCCAAATGCTGGTTTTGATCCATCTGGTGGAAGCAGGGGGACTTGTAGCCCACATATCCTTTTTCTCTGAATTTGCCTTTACAAAAGACATTATTAATGACTTATCTGAAGATTCCAAAGTGTTCACTAATGATTGGCATATTTTGCAATGAAACAGCATACTGACCCAGTTTTCTGAAATGTATTAATTTATAACAAAAAGAGCACAATGTCACGGACTTATTACCTCTGAGCTCTATAATCCCTGAGTTTTTGGGATCTGAGATCTCTATTTGCGAGTGAACATGCATTTCCTAATAGCTGAAGCAGCTAAGTCAATGCTGGCCAGGCTTTATCTGAAACTTGTGCTAATTGGTTATAGAAAAAAAATAACACATTCTGGCAATACAAGATGGGATAATACCTAAGGTACCTGAATATATTTTATGTGATAAACTGAAGGGTAAGAATAATCATTAACATTTACTTTTCTTCTAAACAATTGGTAAAAATGAAACACTTAATAGTACCTAGTTAAATATTAGGAAAATTGACTGACTTTTAAAAGGGCTGTCAAAGCAAGTTCAAGGATTATTCAAGGGTCTTTTCCATTTCTTCCAATTTTCAAGGGACCTCAAATTAAAGGTTTTACAAGATCTTCGCCAACCACTGACCTCTGACTTTGTGAACTCAGAGTCTCTTCCCTTCCATATCTTATAGTTATACACATACACAAATGAAACTTGAATGGTATATTTTAATGCAAACATTTATCTTCTGTCAGTGAGCTTGACCTTTCACCTTATCTCATAGGTTTCCTTCTTACAAAATGTGCGAGTTATACAAAATCAATTAGTGAAGGTACATGACTGAAGACTGAAATTTGTGTGTGATAACCATTTTTCATTCTTCAGTCTCTTAGGCCTTGACCTTCAATCATTTTTTACTACAAAAGAAACAAGTTCATTGACCAATGACAATTTGTCAACAAAAAAAGCTAGTCTGAGATTTGTTTTTTCAAAACATATATTCTACTGCGGACCAGAGAAAGTTAAAGTGTGAAAAAGGAAAAACAAAATTGGGAAAAGGTTTGAAACTGCAGTAATGGCATGAAAATATAACCAGGTTATCTAAATATGAATATTAATATGTCTACAAAGTTTTATTTGACCATATCAAGTCATTTTTGCTTTTTTGCACACAAGTGTTTTTCTTCTTGAAAGTTCATGTCCATAAAGTTACAAATAAATAAAACCTGTTAGTCTACTCATGTCATCTACATAAAATACAAAGTTTAATTTGTCAATATTTCTTAGGCAAGAGAGACGGACAGCAGAGAATAAATAGTAAATGTAGACTGACCTGTGCTTCTACTCGAGCTTTGTCAATAAGTGTCCTTGAGTCAGCTATTAAACCACTCATCGCACAACCTGAAACAATTCAATTAGTATTAAATTAATAATGTACCATACATGTATTTCATAATGTAAAGTCTTCACTAGTTACAGACTTCTTGGTAGCAGTAGTTAACAGTATTCAACACTGAAACCAACTGTCTTGTATTAACAGTCATGGGAAAAACATTCTTGACCCTGCCTGGATGCAATCCCATGCCTCTGCCTAGTTGCCAAGGTTATATTCATCATTTTCATTTAAAATCAACTAAATGCAGTGAAAGGTGTTGGAATGAATGTTGTTACTGATATGACCATCAATTCTGGAGAAGTTGTATAACCAAATGTTCAAGACGGCTACCAACATGGCTATTTCCTAGGTCTGACCTATGCGATCTTCAGTTAGGACCAGCTACAACTTTTATCAATGTGAACATCCATTTACATCAGTAGCAATAATATAATTGTAATGACTTTGAAGCATGATTTCATTAGGACTAAATAGACAGCAGGAAGAATGTGTGTAAATGTTTACAGCAATCCTCTTAGTTGTCGTTGTAGGGTTTAACGCCATTTTTCAGCACATGATAGGCTATACATGGCGACCAGTACTATTGGTGGAGGAAGAACCAGGGAAAACCCCAGAAAAAAACACCGACCCATGAGAAGCCACTGGCAAGCTTTCTCACATAACTACATTAGTCGAATCTTAGACTCGAACCCATGTAGACAGAGGTAAGACGGCAGTGATCTGTAACGGCAAGCGCTTTAGACCACTCGGGGCCCCTAATCCTCTTAGTAGTTTAGGTCAAGTAACAAACCTGTGCTAATGAACATATGCCAGACCAACAGGCAACCATAAAAGCATTTTTGATCTTTAAACAGTAGTGCTAACAAAGCATTGATATTTGTCACTACTTAAATTATTTGAAAATTAACTGTCAATTATTATCTAGAAAGATTGGTGAAATTTTTAACTTGAAATGTCAGGCAGTTTGTATACAACTGTCACTTAAAAAAATAATGTAATACCCTTGTTATATGTATACACACCTTAGCAGTGTAAACTATGCACCAGAGAACTACCATTGTTGTTATAATTTGACCTCAACCTATCATGCATTAATGCGACTCAGGCTGTCAGATAAAGCCATGTTAGACAAAAAAGATACTGCTTGATGTCAACCTTCATTCTACTTATTTCATCATCGAAGAAAATTACATATTTTCTTTCAAACATAAGTGATATTAAAAAAAGACTAGACTGCATGTATTTTTTCTTCTGATCTACAGGATTACAAGACTATACACAGTACAATATTTTCTTTCTCCACCCATTGTGGAAGAGCAGTTGATCCCTTCTGTGCTTGCTTCACACTGAAGTGCTGTGGTTTTGTGATAAGTACCTTGTAACTCACCACCATATTTCCACAGACACATACTGCAGAGAGGTTAGAAGACATGTGTCAGATATCATGGAATCGTAACATTTTGGAAAAGGGGGCAATTTTTCTTGTTTCAAAGCCAGATAAAACCGTCAGCTAGTTGTGGGATCAAGGCACTTAAAGGATTGATGTTAATGACTATGCACCAGTTCCTGAACACATGACACTTTCCTTTATAATCTGTCAAGTGAAGAGCTTTCATGATCTCAAGATTCATTCATAATCAAAAGTCTAAATTCTTTCTTTTGCCAGGCTGTCCAGACGAGAGCCAGATACGAAGATGAAGACAGTCTAGACAGGCAGAAGACATTCAACAGCAGCTTGGCCAGAATCTTCCAGGGTACATCTATCACTAGACTGAGTAGATCTTCGACCCAGGACTTGTCTCATCTGAGATCTATCAGAACTGTCCTTCATGCATGACATCCCAACTTCTGTTTTACTTTAAGCATCATAATTGTAGGTGGGAAGGCAAAGGCTACAGTCAGTCCACATCCCAATCTTTTGGGACTGGAATGGGCGAGGTAGTCAATTTGTAATTCCACTTTGGCACAAAAAAATCAACCACATGATGCCTCAATGAGTTTAAATCTGATGAAAGACTGATTGATGGAGCGACCATTTTGTCAAAATGAATTGAACCTTTCTGGAGCCTGGTCAGTGAGTCTGCCAGGAACAGGTCTGATTTGTAATTTGTATCTTGATAAGCAGTTGGCAGCAGAAACAAGACAAACCTGAATGCACAGGTCAACATAATCAGGACTTTTTACCTGGAGACAGTCCTTCCAAAACTGAAAGGCATTAAAGACCATCTTTAATTTAAGTCAGCTGAGATGCAGAAGCTTATCACTTGGCCCCCATGTGCCATGGACCAAAATTAAATCAGGCAATAGGAATGCTCCCCATCTGGATATACTGTATCTACTGTCAATTCTAACTATGGCTTCTCCAGTGTAATCTTGGTCTTGAGCCAACCATGGTCCACGAGAAAACCAAGATGATTCAAAAGGGAAAGGAGATCATTTATTCCCTTTGAGAAGAATAGAACTTACCATGTGTTTCTGGAGAATATTATCCAAGTACGCTACCACTGCAGTCAACTGGAACTGGGTGATCAAATAATCCATGATTCTGAGAAAGTTCGAGGAGTCATGATTTGTGATTTGGATTTTTTTTAGCATAGCTTTAACAATTTTTCAGTGATATCACTATGAGGTCTTTACGTGGCAGTTCATAATGATGTCCAGCACCGGGGCATCATACTGCAGACACGTAGCATTATATCCCACCCAGTCACATAATCCTGACACCAGGCTGACCAGTCCTAACACTAACCTCTTAATGTTGAGCGCCAAGCGAGCCTGCTGTTAATAAAAAAAATTCCAAGTCTTTGGTATGACTCAGCTGGGGATCAAACCCACAACCTCTCACATCCAAGGTGGTTGCTCTAACAACTAGGCCACCGAAGTGGTACAGGAGTTGATGTTTCGACCAAACAGAAGAACTTGAAACAGACACACTTTGTCACATTAAGCAAAATAAAGAAATTTCAGCAACTCTGGGTAGATATGGATATGAAATTATGGATTGGTCACATCAAGAATTATGGCAGAGTTTTTCCTTCCAATAGAGAGTTGTAATGATCTCACGGTCTCCAACTTCAACAGATGAGTGTACTGAGGTGACTCGTGCAATGATCAGCCTGAACTTGCCACTAGTCTTTTGTGTACTTTAAATGCTTTGAATAAAATTGCTGATATTTTCTCCCAATCTCTGCTGCCACTTTTTGTTGAAGAGTGACCTTATATCCTGTTGTATAGTTTTGTCCTTCACCCAATTTGATTATATCTCCTTTAAAGGGGAGAGGGTGAAAGGAGAGGGTTGGATAAATGAAATCTGAAGAAACTTTGATCACCTATTTGTTTTGAGGAAAAAATGAAACTTGATTTGCAAGAGTTTGGTACTAACATCTAATCTGTTTGTGGGTAGTGGATCAGTGCTGTTTGGATCTGGCAGTAATGCACACAAGTATTCCATCTTTCTCTCATGTTCCATGCCATATAGTATTTTTCAAAAAAATATATGTGCAAATATATACCTGTAGTTAAAAACATCTTTGTTAACAACTGAACTTGCAATTGTCCATGCATCTGCTTTCAACAGACATGTTTATGAAGGGATCCACATTTTATTAAAAGAATGGATCAAACATTTTTGGTTGTTGTTATTTTAACAGTGGCTTCACCTACCATCTGGTATTGTTTATTCTGTATTTTTAAAAAAATAACCTAAAGTATTGTCGAAATTGCACTACAGATGAATGTGTCTTTAACAGTCATTAGCAGTTTTATATCATCACTCTCTTTAGCTCTATCTTGCATATATGAACTTAACAATTTAGTATTCTCATTAAATAAAAAATGTCCCAAGTCAGTAATTAATTTCCCCCCAGTTAAATCATAATAGTGAGGATTCATTTTTAGCAATAAGCAGCATCCTGCTATGCAGTTGTCAGTGACCACTTACAATCTACTCTTTCTCGCGCAATTAATACATTCATGATACAATTATCTTTACTCTCATCAGACTTGTGATGTTCAGAATTCATGTTTTTATATGATCAGCAAACATCAGTTATGTCAACTTCTACATTAATGTATTTTAGTGACCTTTTACTAAATAATTTATCTTTTAATAATCAACAATTTCATTTCAAACTGCTGAAGCTAAAACATTTGTTTATAGAGCTTGTATACTAAAAACATTTTTTTTTAAAAAAAAAATTATCAAAGAATAAGGAACTGAAGCTTATCTCTTGCAACATGTAATTCAAACATTACTTAGTTGTACATTGTATCTATTTTGCAATACTTGTTCTCTTTTTATGAGAATGAATAGTGACTTGCATCAATTTTTCTATTCAGTCAACTAATGTCTACACCATGACTCGATGGTATAGGTCCCCAAGGTTCCAGTATCAGCACGGAGTGGATTCCCTTATTTCTCTCCAAGCTCTGTCTATACCTGATTCATTAAGAAACAAAAACTTGCATGAACTGCATTATTGTAACTGAACATATCTACCTATGTGGCTATCAACTTCCAGTATCTTCTCTATGCTGGAGGGCTCTATGAGAGGGGAGGTAACTCTTTTCTCCACTGCCAGAACAAGTCCTTCATTTGTTTGGATTCCAATTGCCGTGGATCCAAGCTGGATTTAAAAATTACAGTCAACTTTTGACAATGAAATACTAAACTTAGCACAGACAAATTTATTGTCAAACACTTGTGGTTTTAGTTATTTACTGAACTGAACAAGAAAATAAACAAAATACCAAATGCATTAATGTAATAAATGTGATGTTGTTCTTAACAGGAAGCTTGAAAGAAGATTCTGTAAGAAAAATTATATCTTTGAACTGAAACTTTAGAAATTTTCAACATTATAGTGCACCATATTTGGTGACATTAAATTTGTTTTCTTTTTAAAATTGCAAATATTGGCACCCCAAAAGAAAAATATACACATGCTTTTCGTCCCTAGCTGTATAGTACTTGTCATGATAAAATATACATCACAAGTAATAAATGTGTAGAACCCTCAATGTAACATTTGGCGTAAATTTCAAAAGGTATAAAATGACTTAGACATTTACATATCGTACTAAAAAAGTTAATATTTTGCCTTTAGCATGGACCCTCTCATGGGTCAATAAACAGACAGACTAAGAGAGACAGAAAAGTGACACAATGATTATCATTCTTACACATTCCATAAGCAGAGTCAAATAATTAAATCTGGTTTGGAAAGAAGTTCTTTCTTGGTTATTTTTATAATGGCTTTTTTAAATACTGGCTATTGCATTTGGTTTTGTTCTTTTTTAATTTTCCGAATAATACAGCCTCACTGTCCAAAAACTGAATAGTGTTCAGTTTTATAAGTCACTTGATCACTGTAATATCAAAATTATACCTGTAGAAAATATTAAATTATATTTTTAATTTTAATTTTTCTTTTAAATGCACACATACACAATGCTTGCATCACAATTTCACATTGCATGGATTCACATTAAAGAAATTATACAACATGTATCTCACAATCTAGCCATTTTAAAACCACATTTACTTTGATGGCTTCAATAGCATACTCCACTTGGAAGAGCCGGCCTTCAGGGGAAAAGGTATTCACACCTCTGTCATATTCTGATCTTGTTAAGAACATGTCTGTTTAACCTGAAAAAGGTGTAATGATGAAAAATAAATGGCAAACAATCTTGTATATAAACGTTTTAGTCTGCTATTATCATTTCAATTATTTCATCTATAAATAATGCATACAATTCTCTGCAGAATTTGTCAGTAGTAGATTGTCTTCTCCAGAAATATCTAATGTGTTAAATTTAAATTCAATGAAAAGTACTTTAATGAATAGCAATACCAATGAGTCAAATTCACATAATTGTTTTGTCAATACTTGTTGATAGTGCAAGGATGTTGGCTAGTTAAATGTAGAGTCAAATCTACTTATGACATATTTTGCACTTCGTACACCACTTCCTAGATAATTCGAGTGTGACGGGGTCCACAAACATAGACTGCACTATAAGCAAGGATGTGTGTTACAGAGAGACCTCTAAAAAAATTGAAAAACTTTGCTTCAACATCGAGAAAACCATGAGGAGGATGGCGGCATTAGGGAACTGGGCTGTTTAATGATTTAACCATCATTTTACAATCACATTGATAATAATTTTTAATAATGTACTTTTTCTAATTAAGTTGTTTGCTATTCCGTTCAAATATTATTTTCAAAATATCCAACATTTAAAGATCATTCAACTGGTTTTAAAAAACCCATCAACATTGAGGATGACATAAAATAAACAGATACAGAAAGTGCGCACCACAACTTGGATTCTTATCTAAGGTAAATTTGTTTCAAGGAAGAAGTCAATAGCTAATAATAAATAAAAAAAACTATGTAAGGTTATTAAAGCATGTACTTGTGCACAACTAAGATTCAACAGCACCGGTGGCCTAGTTGTTAAGAGTGTTCACAGCAGAAGTGGGAGGTCGTGGTTCAATCCCCTGCCAAGTCATACCAAAGACTTACAAAAATGGTACTAATAGCTGTCTCACTTGACACTCAGCATTAAGAGGTTAGTGTTAGGACTGCTTGGCATGGTGTCAGGATAATATGACTGGGTGGGACATCATGCTACATGTCTGTGGCATGATGCCCCAGTACTAGATTAATAATAAATGGCCTCACTGCAGATATTGTAGCGGTATGACTGAAAAATTGTTAAAGCTCCATTAAAAATCCTAATCAAACAAACAAACATATCCAATTCAACTACAAATAACTGATACCCTGATCTGCTACTACATAATGTGCTGACAGATCTGTGTTTATGAAGTCTGTTAGGACTAATCATTAGAATAAAAGACATAAACCCTGATCTGATGGTACATGATGTGATGATATTAGAGTTCATGTTGTTTGCAGCTTGATGTGACTTGTACACGGATAGATACACTAAAAGAAAGCCATAAGCAGAGAAAATTTAAAAAAATAATATTTCATTATGGGAGTATAGCATACTTTAATAAAGAAAAAGCAATCGTTTTAAATGAGTTTTTGTTTGCCAGTATTTACACTACGGAGAAAAGCTATCAGATGACACTTTCCAACGAGTACAGTTGGAAATCCTATTAAAAAAAAACGATCATCACCAATTCAGAGTCTCTGGAAAAGTCTGACTCTAAACTTGCCAAAATCTTTTTTTTTTCTTTTTGATTACTGAGTACTGAAACCAAGTGATATTCTTGAGAAAGTACAACATAGTCAATTAGGTAATAATAATAAAAATGAGGACTTTGTATAGCGCCTAATCTTTCGAAGCTCTAAGCGCTTTACACCATCTATAACAATATGACTACACTACAGAAAAACAAAATGACAAAAACAATGAAATCGGAAAACATAAAAACAAGCTGAAAACATATAAGATACCAAACATTATTAGGCCTCTAAGTTTGTCCCTGCATTCGAAACAGGTGAGCTTTAAGAGCACTCTTAAAAGGGACCACTGTGTCTTTGTGTCTAATTTCAATGGGCAAATCGTTTCATGATGCTGGGCTCTGGTATGCAAAAGAACATAGTCCATATGACTTCCTTTTCACAGTGGGAACAATGAGTATACGACTGTCAGAAGAAGAGCGTAAGGATCTAGCTGGTGTATACACATGTGTGAGGCTGGATATGTATGTTGGACTGGAGTCTATCAGTGAAACATAGCACAGAGAACAAATTTTGTGTTTGATTCTGTATCGAATTGTGTGTTTTGAACTTTTTGAAGTTTCTGTAGTAAATATTGTGACGAACCAGACAGAATTGAGTTACAATAGTCCAGTCTTGAAAGTACTAATGAACACACAAGTGTTTTAGTGGCATCAACTGAAAGATATTTACGAATGGAACTGATGCGTCTCAGTTCAAGATATGCAGCCTTGCATATGTTCATGACATGTTGGTGCAATGTGAGAGTACTGTCAAGAGTAACACGTAGGTTTCATACTGACTGAGAATTTAATGTTGGTGTTGCTGATATTTATTATCTGAGGTAAAGGATGTGAATGAGAAAGTCTTTGTGTTGTGATCAGAATAGCCTCAGTTTTATCATCATTCATCTGCAGCGTGTAACATGTCATCCATGATATCACATCAGAAATGCACCTCTCTACTCCATGGATGGTAGCATCAACTTCAGTTGGGTGGCTAGACTTGAATATTTGGGTGTCATCAGTGTACAATTGGTGAGACACTGGGTGATGATCTATGACACTTGAGAGCGGCTGAGTGTATAGAATGAAGAGAACATGTCCAATAACAGATCCCTGTGGAACACCACAACATACGTCAACTGGGCTGGAATGTATTCCATTTGCACATATAATTTGTGTCCAGTTAACAGGTAACACAACTATGCTTAAGAAAACATGTTACAAGATACATATACCTGTCTGATTGGCACCATTTGATTTAGATCCAATTATGTATGACACAAACTGTAATGAAAATCTCATATCACCCTGGCTATCCACACAGAAGCAGCTACAAAAAGATTTTAATGATCACATCATAGTGGCCATATTTAGCTGTCAGCTGACCATTTTTATTAGGATACACAAAGTATTTTTGTGTGCAAACACAAGTAGCTACAGTTATTCATTATGATGAAAAAAAGTCACAACAAGATTTTCAAGATGACCACCATCTTACTATATTGTTTACCAAATCAGCATCCTTTTTATTAGGACCAAGCAAACATGATAACAAGTCTTTTGGTGAAAACTCATGCAGCTATGGCCATTCAAAATAGCATTAGGAAAATTTGGTGGCCATGTTGGAGGACAAATCAAGATCATTTTGATTTCAAACCAAATCTTATGGTGAAAACTTTTCACCACACATTAATATGGAGGAATAGCAATAAGAATTTGTCATGGTAGTCATATTGGATGTTAAATCAGTCAACTTTTCATTCAGGATGAAGTATACATCATATGAAGTATTTTAGTTAAAACCCTATACCAGCAATTCAGGGCAAGTAGTGGTAATAAAATTTTTAAAGCCTCAATAAAACCATTATGTGCAAAATATAGTAAATGCCAAATCATCTGAATTATATTAAATCTTGAAAAAATATTGGTCCTAAACATCATTGGGTTCCATTAACCCTTAAAGTGCTGCATTGTTTTGCAGTAAAAGGTCCCTCAGTGCTGAATTGTTTCAGGGGAGAAAAGAAGAAAACTGCAGTCTTTAAATTGCATGTATTTCATTAAATATACACTATTGATAGACAAACCCTATATAAAAAATGATGGTGCGTGTCTATACTTTAAGATTAGCATCAACACACATGTGTAGGTTTAACATATTTGCAGGTACAGGTGTAAATACAGGTAAAATGACAAGTTACAATTGTATTTCATCAGTATTTTTGTTTGTTTTTGATGGAAAAGTTCAAATATATCTAAGAAATGTTATATTCTTTAGTAGTCCAACCATGCACATATTATGCCTGTCACAAAGTTTTATATAAATTGTGAAAATCACAGGTAAAGGCAGGGTGACAGTTTTGCAAAAATCAACTCCATTAATGTCAGAGGTATGTTTAAACTCTCTAGTCAGCAATTAATGTTCATGAAAAACTATCACCTGTTATTTATTATAATATCATCAAACTGAGGTCCATATCTGGTGATTAAACCTCAGCAAAGGCTTTATTTTTGTTCAATCATTGGGCTGATTTTGTGTGAAGAGTCACCTTAATTGTTCTCATTGTCTGACAGGTGTAAATTGCTTGGAATAGCTTGAAATCTATCCCATACTTATTTTTTTGCTGAAGTATGCGGTTGATATCACATCATCAATAGCCCATTAGGAATCGAGAACAGACATATGTACAAACCAATTGTTTTAATCGATGCGGAAACGTTATAAATGCTCAGGTGTTGACAGGCCGCCATTTGTTCATGCGACTTTTTCCTTCAAGTCTGCCCCATGAACTCTCTGATCTGCATTATGATTTGTTTGATCTACTATCAGATGCAATAACTCATCATCTAAGAAAAAGTCTTCAATAGTCCGTAGGTTCATTATTCACCATCTTGACATTTAATTTTAAATTACCAGTGAATGGGGGTTGACAGGCGCGCCATCATTACACGTCAAGCGAGCATGTACATCCGACTCCAGTTCCACGTAAATTACTGGCTCAAAATCATTCATGTGTATTTCCATCAATACCTCGCTTGCTCCAATAATGTCATTTTTCTCAAATTATTCAAAATCACTATTAGCATCACTATCAGAAGCGAATATTTGTTGCAAGAAATCACCTTCACCTTCGTATTCAGCGTCGGCCATTTTTAGCTTTGCACAATTACCATGTGTTTAGAAGCGAGCATTTGTAAAATTACTTCGTTAATAATATAGTAAAGTACTGCAGAATGCTCGTTTCGGGCCTTTTTAAACCAATCAAATATAGTTTTACAGGCATTTATGGTAAGATGAAGTTATAGAATGCAATCAGTGTTGCTCACCTCGAGCGCGACTATAGTCGCGACACGCACTACGGGACCACAAACAACAGCGCGACTATAGTCGCGACACGCACTTTAAGGGTTAAAAGTAGATATATTCATGTTTCAATACATATATGAGTAATGTAATTTTTCCCTTGAACTGAGACATCCTGCCATTTTCCATATCTGTCCACATTAATCCGTTGATCGACAACATCCTTGGGTCAACCAATTTCAATCAAAGCACGCACACAAGACTTGATGACATTACTGCCATAAGCAAAAGAAGATAACACTATGCAATGTCATATTGTTTTTAGCATAAGTTTACTCTTCAACATATATTCCAACTGATCACCACTATGCAATGGAATCTTATTTTTATCTAATGAATGCTTTTTCATCTCAGATCAGTTTAAAAAAGGCTGGCCTGCCTCACTTCATTTACTTTGAAATCAAACTGTGCACTGTATACAAAAGCTGATTAGTCATAAATGAAATTTGTTGAATTTATCACATCACTGATTTTTAAGCACTCTGGAAAAAGATTGGAATTACATGTACCAGTGACTTCATTGAATGAATAAATTGGTGGTACCTCTTAATTCTAATCTGAATGTTTGAATGTCGCTTAAACCTAACATCGTGATTATTTCAAAAAATGGATTATATCAAATAGATTTTTTAACATATTTATTTCTATCCACACTGGAAGAATAGCAAAATTCATGATAAACGGTGGCACTGGTGCTTTAATATTAATGCCAATTAGTGAATGTAGTGACCACATTAGATGTCCAGCTGCATGTCTGGTGGGAACCATTTTCATTCAGGACCAACACATAGTGATAGTCTTTTAGTAGAAAAATGAAAATTAATAAAACAATTCATACCATTCCAAATGCTTGATTCCGCACAACAAATTCTAAACTACATCACTGTTAGGTCCTGTTATGTGTTCTAAAAGTTTCAAATACATATAATTCTATATTAATGTCCACGAAGAGAAAAATTTGTGAAATTTCTAGCATGAATTCAGATAACCACCTGCTTGCTTTTGATAAATGATGTTGCATTAATATATCACTCTTTCTAACAGGTGACTTCTGTATAGAATACAGTGGGACCCCGCTATAACCCGAATTCGGATATAACCCGGTCGTGGCATGGCTCCCGAAATTTCGGGTAATTTAATACAGGTATTTTTCTCAAAGACCCAAAAAAAAAAAAATTTTTTTTTAAGTATGAAAAAAAAAAATACGTCAAGAGTTTAATTATCATTCTCATATTCGTCTAAACAGTGCGAAAAAGAACGTGTAGAAAATGTATTATCAAATTTCTTCTAGTTTTGTGCCAAAATAAACGTAGGAAATACGAACCAATTGCTGGGCCTACTGAGAACTTTGATCTTTGTTTATTGTTGAAAAATTACAGCTCATAAGTGTCAATATTATAATTAATGATTCCTAAGTAATGAAGCCATCGTGTCTACTTTGTGTTTGTCTTGAATGCATTCTGAATACAATCGTTGCTTTAATAATCTCCGATATATGTTCTCTTAATTTCATACACAACTAAGCAATAGCCAATGCGGGGGTTGATAAAAGATTCTCACCAGAATGTATACATCAATCAATTTAAGTACATTGTTTATCATCAAAGTGAACTGCCGAGCTAAACATTGACATAATTCAATGGTTAAAATACAGCCAGTTCGCCTGCTGTATTAGAGTACATCAAAAGAACATGACGCAATAGCTGGGCGGCAAGTTCACAGGACTTTGACTAGCAGCTTGGGTGGGAAAATGTGCTGAAATTTACAATGACTGAATTCTGAGACAGAATGATCCTGAGATGTACATGTAGTTATTGTAATACACTTTAGCTTCCATTATTTAATCTACGGACATGTACTATTTCATTATTCATTACGTACACCCGTTATGTAATTTTTGTTATTTTCTTTTCATTGAATTCAGTCACATCATGATCTGTGACAAAATTATTGAATATTTTACATCCTTGTGTGGATATTTTCGATGGAAATATTTGTATTATGGATTCAGAGTATGTTACAAGATTCGCTGGTGAGTACACGGTGTTGATACTCTTTTCATGCAATAGATTATACATGTATATATAAATTAGACACGTGTATGTACCAATGCATGGTTCTCTGAATAAAGTAATATATTAAATCTGCAATTTCTGTTACTACAGCAAATGTTTTTCTCATTTAATATATATTGATCAAAAATGGTAATTGTGCCATGCATTTTCGCACCCGTCTTTATGTAACCCCCCCCCCAATTAAATCCAAAAATGTGTTGGTATTGTACATGGTTGCTTATAACACTGGTCGGATTCTATGGCTCCCAACTACCTTGTTATAGCGGGGTCCCACTGTATTTGTAATAGGTATAAAAATAAAACAGAATTTTTACAGTGCATACTACATGTACCGTATTTTCCAGCCTAAAAGTCGAAACCTTTGACTTTAAAGTCAGGATTTCATTTTATACTCCGAATCGACTTAAATATGGATTACATCATTGACATTGCATAGAGTTACACATGGATTACTGTACCCGGTATGCTAATCAAATTGCTCTATAATTGGCATAATCGAAACAGGTCACATAGAAGTACAAATTCTTGTTAAATTACAATCACCGGTACAAAATTCACTGGGTTGCACAGCACATTTAGGGTCTGTACTCGTTAGTGTACTGTACAAATTCAAAACATATTGTTTGTTCATAAAAAGATATAAAATTATTTTGTTTTTTCATCCCTTTTAACCATACCTCATTCTTCTTTATCACATTTTAGCAACTGGTCCATTGATATTTGATTTTCAAGATTACTGTTGGACACACATGCGATTATGGGCATAGCTTTGACACTGATCTAATTGAATCTACAAAGGGATGTAATCCATATTAACTCTAGCATTCTATGATTATTTATAAAATACAGTAAATTATGCTTTCTACTGAATCCCCCAAACCATATGTTTATAACTGTATTTGACAAAGTTTTTCAAATAAATATGGTGCAGGAGAGAGAGAGAGAGAGAGAGAGAGAGAGAGAGAGAGAGAGAGAGAGATGACAAAAATTGTCTGTGTACAAGACTCTTTTTTATTCAGGGCAATTTTTATTTGTAGTTTTTGCAAAGAGAAAAAGACTATTTTGAGGTACCAGATGATTGTGATAATCCTCATGTATTACGACCCACTTCCATTATCAATAAACACAGCTAAATCAATAATTCATTCTTATTTTAATTATGATGTACATCGTCACAATAACCACATGGCTATGCAGTGTTATTGACCTGGAAATTAAACAATCTTAGTGCTTTGGTTAATTATTCAAACCAGACTGAGGGCAAGAGTCGACAAAATAGGTCAAATCAGCGGGGCTGCCAGTAGGGAAATTGGGCTTTCTTAAAGGAAATTAAAATCTGTCAATGTTCTAGTGACGCCGTTGTCCACATAAGAAAAATTGTTAAAATTCATTAAAAATTCTAATCAAACAAAAAAACGGTGAACAGCTAACACTATGAAATATGCTATTTTCAAACACTAAAATAAAAAGAAACTCTAGTGAATAACTAAATAATTTCATCAATAGGGCGACAATACTTTAGTTTTTCACCCATGAGAATAATTCAATATATGCAAGAAAATTTCTATTTCAGGCGGACGTGAAGGAGCATTGTCTAAGATTTAACATCAATGACTTGCAAAAATGAAATTAAGGTAAATTAGTTGCAAAAAGAAACGTATATAGCAGATCAACCATTCAGTCTGTGCTTTAGGAATATTTATCTTCTAATTAATGCCATCCTCTCACCCAAAAAAGCAAGAGAGAAAATCATGACGATGTATTTGCACGATTCAGGGGAGGGGTGGGGGTGAAGCCCCTGCTAACTAAAACTGATTTTCAACGGTGACATATGCAAGAAAATCGACGAATTCCATGTTGATTGAATATTACCTAAATGTTAATAAGTGAGCTATACAAATATTTTTGCCTGCAAAATATTATTACCATCTTACCAATGAAAATGGAGCCGAGAACTAAAATGAGACAGCAAATAACAGTACACAATGGTCGAGGCGGAAGTAGGTGCCGGTAATCAAACAAGGTCCGAGGTAATGCAAGTTTATCATTAGAATCACCAAAATATTGTTAATCATATAACATTGGATTATAACTAGAAAAACATATAATATTTTAATATATTTTGTGGAATTAATAATACCTGCAAATAATTATGGAACGCACATGGTACTTTTGTCTAATCGAAAAAAAGTGCATCCTTGACTGCACATAAGTTTCAAGATGGAGGCAGCAGGACAGGTATTTAATCAGCCAAATTTATCTTTTTGATACAAACTACATTTTTCTATTGCGATGCTGAAGTGAATTAAACATTTCGCAGGGATCTTTTATAAACAATTCAAGTAAAATATAAATTACAATTATTCATGATATTGCTATGGGTGCACAATTATAATCTTCTGATACTGTGTATCGAAAGCGAGACCTAGGCTATTTTTGGGATATAATTCACTCAACATTAACAATCACGGCCACATGAGTCATACGATAGTAGCTAAACTTTTTCACTTTTAATGTTTTCTGACAACTACTTGTAGCTATGCTATGTTGTTTATTGATAAGCATTTTGTTTTTAAAAAGGAAAGGGGAAGCATTCATTAAGGTTATCGTGGTGTCGTCATTATTTTTTTTTGGCCCATTCACATGCCGGCCCGGCGGCCGCACGATTAACTCCAAACCACATAAAACATGCCCAAATCCTCTCCAAATATGATGTAAATTAAACGAAGCATACTCAACACAACAAAGCATGGGAAACGGTATGATTTTCTTTAGAAACAGACAACTCAATCGTCTATTGGATATAAACATGGAAACAACGGAGACAAATGTTATTATATTCATCGCCAGTGCTGGTTATCAAGTCAAACTGAAAAACCGAAATACACATTTATTTACATGTTCTCTCAGTATATATCGGTTTCCATACACAAATTATTTGGTTTTTTTTAATAATAATATAAAGCAAAATAAAATAGCTTCTGAAATTTCGTATGACATTGCAGTTACAAACAACTTACCCACGTTAAAAGTTTAGTCTATTCAAAATTTAGCTTTTATCATGTTTTGATTTTTTAAAATCAAATGTGAAATTTGTTCTGTGTAGTATACAGTAGAGTAACTGTGATTTCTCTTATGTCAGAATCGCTTCCTGGACATAGTCATTTGTGTGAAGTTCACCTAAAATTTCTATTAAATCATCAGCTTGATTTTTATTTCCTGGTTTTGAATTTTGGTTCTCAATAAATTATGTCTTGAAGTTGCTTTGAAAATTTTGGTGCAGTAAGATGTCTTCCTTATTCATCTGTAAATATCTATATGATGCCTTTGTGTCCCCTATACCATGCACAGCTTCTCTTAGAATGTTTGGATTTGTTTTCTGATTGGGCTCATTACGCTTGCTGTTTCCATGTGGTTGGTTAATTTTTAAAGAGCTTTCCCCACAGTATTCTACCACAGCACATTTTGGAATAAAATAGATTTGACTGGGTACCTTAATTATAGTTGCTGTACGTTTTTTTTAAACTTTTCATCCCCTTTAACCTTTGTGTACTATCTGTGGATTCAAAGTACCTGTTCAGTTTGTGGTTCAGTTGGAATATATGTAATATTCTTTTTTTGTACTTGTTTAATACATATTGTGTCTTTTTATATAAACCAGATGCAGTCTATTTTCTGATGAAAGTAAATCCATCTGGTTCACAGTAGTTCCTGCATACATACTAACTAATAACATTTAATCAGATGTTTCATTTCTTTTCCTTTCAATATTTTAAATGGTCTGAATCGACCTGTAATATTGCCACAGTCCGAATCAGCCATGATGAAAATCAGCCAGTATTCATCATTTACATGTGATTTTCAATAACATTATTAAACTTTATAGCTGTTAAAGAGATATTTTTCTTAGCACAAGAATGTTTCCACATAAATGCTAGACACATCATTGAGAGTTGTAAAAAATATATGACTACAAAGCATATTTGTTTAAAACAAATATTGTGTTCTGTTCTGTCTATCTGCTTCTTGCAAATTTGGGCACCAAATTTTAGCAAATGGAGATGTTTTATCTGGTAGATGATGTGGCAACCCAAACAATAAACATCCATTGAACAGTGATAGTGATATATTGCTGTTCAAAATTTTCACCATTTATAACTGTTAACTTAGTCATTTTTCTCACTGTCTCAAGATGTTGCAGTAGACTGATGAAGTCGGATCTCAATTCATCCAAAGAATGACAGGAGAAACACTCATAATCCAAATCCAATTGTCCCCATTGTCTTAGTTCGTCACTCATGGACTGTCAAAATAATAAACATGTGCAAAATGTTTTGTACAATAAGAGTCCAGGGATAGATACAAGTACTACTGGTTTTACTAATAAAACTTGGTATGAGTGAGAGAAAAAAATACTTTTTAAGACAAGTACAAATAAAATATTTTGATTTCCTTCGTAAGCCCAATATTGTCATGTTAAAATTAAAAATAAAAATGTCACTTCATGCTTCACTGCATACCATCTTGCTTCATTCAGTGTTTTTTTCTTCCACAAACAAATTTATATTTTTTCTGTGAACTATACATTTACAGTCCCCCCCCCCCTGCAGTGGACAATCAAGCAATTTAATATACAGATTAATTATAGGTCCACAAGGTAACCATATGTTTGAGATTGTTTGGCTCCAATGACACAAGCATGCATGTTACTATGTGTAAAATTAGAGGTTACATTTTACAGTACATGTATGTGGAAAAGGTAAGGAAAAACTGTTTGCTGTATGTGAAATTAATTGATACATGTTACTGCATTTGAAATTTAATGATACATGATGTATGTGGAATTGATACATGCTACTGTATGTAAAATGAATTGATACACATCACTATGGGAAATATATTATTAAAATTTAATGTATGTGAAACTAATTAATACGTGTTACTGCAGGTGAAATTTAATGATACATGTTGCCAAATGTGAAATTTAATGTTACTATCCTTTGGATGATTCCGGTTTTGGTCCACCTTCAGTTTCGATGGAGACTCAAAACGGAGACACATTGAATGTTAAAGTGGTCAAGTCTTTGCCAGCTAAAGGCGTATTACAGTGGAACCTGTCTTGAAAGACCATTCCTTCTGCCAAAACATAATGATCTCTCATGACAGGTGATCTCTCATAACAGGTCATAACACTATATAATTAATAAATCTGTACATGGAGAACCTGGTCTCTCAAGACATGTGGTCTCATAGCAGTGGTCACTCAAGACAGGTTTTACTGTAGCTGTTTAGCTAGATATATGAAATACAGCAAATGAAAAGACGAGCAATTTAATCTTCAGTGTATTGTATTATGTAAACATTTGCTCATTTGTTGCAGTTTTCTGCTTATTTTGGATAACACCATTGGCTCAGACAAGGTTAACAATCTGGTAAGGTCAGTTGTTATGATATCAGAAAGACATGTTCAACAGCATGTTAACCAAGGTTGCATTATTATTGGTTAGTTTTTGTTTACCTGATTGGTGATAGTCCTCATCATTGTTCTACTTAAGAGATGATGTACCATTACTATGTCAAGGTCTTCTCGAGTCGGTCTGAATTTTTATCATCACTATCATTATCAATAACTGTTGACATTGTCACAACAGTAAATCCTGTCTTGAGAAACCTATCCTTTGCCAACAAAAAGAAATCTCTCAAGACAGATAGTTTTTAATAACAGGTTTCTGCAGTGGACCCCAGTTTCCAAGGTCAAAATTTAACACTGCTCAAAAAGGAAAGAATATCCACAATCACTGTACATATATTATTTTCTTTATTTGTACTTATTAAAATATTGCACATGTTCATCTGAAAAAAACTTTATTTCGCAATATAGATATATTTGTGTCATAAAACATTCAGGCTACTATCAGAAGATATGTACATGTATTAACATGTGAATAGGAAAATTATCTTTGTTAATTAGTGTATACCCTGAGGGTTCAAGACTGAGGGTCAAGAATCTCTTTGGTCTCTAAAACTTGGGATCAGACTGAGTAATAAACAAATTTTGGTATCAAAACTAGATGTCAAATTAAAAATGTCAGGGTCTCTAAAGAGCAAATTAGAAAGGGAAACTATTAATAATACAGTAAAATCTATCTTGAGACACAAAGATCTCCATGCAGCTTACTGATTATATAGTGTTGCAACTTGTGAGAGACAACCTGTACTGAGAGATAATTTGTTTTGTAAAAGGGGTGGTCTTTCAAGACAGGTTTTGATGTATATCCTGATTTTAAATTAACTCTGCTTCTTTCACTGACATTAATTCTTTCCTCCAGTGCTATAATTAGTCAGTTGCAGAATAATTTTAGTTTTTGGAAGTGACATTGTTATTAAGATGTAAATGTCATCAGTGATCAGTTGTAATAATGACTAGCAGTTTTGTCAGGCTTTGTGTGTGGGATTGTATAGGTGATAAATGAAACAAAGCAACAAGCCACATATTTTTCTTTCTTTGCAGGTTGCTGGCTCAGTTGGCTTCAACTTTGCAGTTTTTAAAGAACCTCGTGGGTTTATCAAACCAATCCAGTGGGTAAGTTCTCCTGTTACTCGAACTCTACTTGCGTCATTTTTTTTTTTGTTTTCGCATAATACTCTGTTACAGCCTGCAGTCTTCTTTTCATTACCTCATTTGCTTTTACAAGGAAGGCTGTAAAGGGCAACACAGTGCTCACAGTGATGATAATTTAGTCTTTGTCTAGTGGCAACCTTTCTTGTACGGAAGAAGGAAGTGGAGTATCACACATATTGTCTCTAGGACCCTGTAAATTGAAGGCAATGATGTACAGGCAATTGTGGAATGGTGTAATTGGGTGAATGTATTGGACATTGGATAAGTTGTTAAAGTAAAGTTCTTTTGCTTAATTTTGTTTAGTTCTGCAGGACATAAACCAGAATAACTTATGGGATGTCCTATTGTTGTACATCAGCAAAAATTAGTTTTTGCTTCACCTCCCAAACAGAATGTAGGAATGCCATGAAATTTTAAATACACATTTATCATAAGGTCTAGTTCATTCGAAATGAAAATGATGCCATATCCAATATGGCCACCACAATGGCTGTCTTTAAACTCTTATAACTACCTATCCTAAATGGATGGTCATTTGGTATCAGCATGGGTTTTTCACTGAAGAACTTGTTATAACGTCTTGTGGTCAAAATTATGCCAGTATGATGGCTTGATGTGTGGGTTATCATGACTGTAGCATCAAACAAAGTAACAAGCTTTGCAGACATCCAGTATGGCAGCTATCTTGAAAATTTTGTTGTCACTATTATGTTAAAATGAAAGGTTACAACGACATGGGATTTTCACGAGAAGACTTCTTGTACTTTGTAGTTTAGTCCTTAATAAAAATGTTTCCAGTCTGACATCTCAGGGCCATAGTGGTGTTGATAAGTCTTTAAACCCTTTAGCTTCTATAGCTGTTGTGCAGTTTCACTACTACTGAGTGCTATCACATCAGTTACTGAGACTACTGAGTGCTATCACATCGGTTACTGAGACTACTGAGTGCTATCACATCAGTTACTGAGACTACTGAGTGCTATCACATCAGTTACTGAGACTACTGAGTGCTATCACATCAGTTACTGAGACTACTGAGTGCTATCACATCAGTTACTGAGACTACTGAGTGCTATCACATCAGTTACTGAGACTACTGAGTGCTATCACATCAGTTACTGAGACTACTGAGTGCTATCACATCAGTTACTGAGACTACTGAGTGCTATCACATCAGTTACTGAGACTACTGAGTGATATCACATCAGTTACTGAGACTACTGAGTGCTATCACATCAGTTACTGAGACTACTGAGTGCTATCACATCAGTTACTGAGACTACTGAGGCTGGTTGCTAGGCTAAATACTAGAGCATCATTGAGGCTGACTCATTGACTGGTTACATTTATATTTAATATTTCATTAGTTTTTGCTGGATTTCAGTGATATAAAAAAACAGCTTTCCTAGTATAGACTGTTATTCATATATTTCCACTTTATTCCTGCATCCCATCATACAGGAAATCCCAGTCATGTAAACTGTTTTGGAATCCCACAAGATAAATCCAATATATACATATGTACATATAAAAAACATGAATGAAATCTACACTGATTACAAAGTTGAGAGTGTTACCTCTTCAAAATGTCATTATCCACATGTATATACACACTGTACTACATTCTGTTTTGGTCAGCAACATCCACACCCCCATGCCCCTTTGTTTTTTTGAATAATCATCTGCAAAGTTTGTGCAAGTTACTTATATTCATCGGTCGGTTGTTTCTCTTCAAGATACACTAAATTGCTGTGTGGGATTCATGTTATTAAATAAAATATGGATAATTTTCTACTCTTTCCTGTCAACAGAAACTAGAGTCTTATTTTGGATGATTTTTATATCCCCTGGCTTTTTAAACCATTAATTTTTTTTTAAGGTTCTGGCATTGCTTTCCTAGTTTCTTGGACTGTCTCACAACTACATAGTCCAAATGTTCAAATAATTCGGAATTTGAATAGAAATTGTCAATATATATATATATGGTGGTTTTTATTTATTATTTTTCTAGTAAGGTCTTTCACATCTTTTGATTCTAATCCTTCTTCTGTCACTCTTCCTTTCTGTCCATTGGGGTTTCCAACATACACTTGAAATTCATGAATGTAGCTGCTTTGGGAATGGTTTCTTTCCCACTTTAATGCCAGATTTTGTGGGTTGGGCAGGCAGGTATTGCTTAAATGACTGCCTGCCTTTATAAGCAATCATGCCGTCATCAATTGACAGGTGTTTAGGAGATTAATAATTTTCCAGGCATTTATGCAAGACTGTCATAGAAAGGTCTTGTATGGAAAAGTCATGTCCTAGTTGGCCTCTGGTGGGTTGACGCTTGTGTCATTTGCATGGAAATATTTCCCTATTTTGTCCAATCTTTCTTGTCATGATTTTTGTTATTCCTGGTATTCCAAAATATACAGATATCATCCAGGCAATGGAATATTTGGGTATCTGCATAATACTCATGACGATGTATATTGCAAGATATGCCCACATCTCAGTAATGCTGGTTTCATATAATTTCAGGTCTTGCTTATGGTCCCCCATTTTCTTGGCATATTCATTTGCCTTTTGCACAAGTTTTTACACCAGACATTCAGAAGAAAAAAAACCGTTAGAAATAAATCTTTCTCATTGCTTAGTGGTCTAAGCTCAATTGTTGAACAAACATGAGAATCAAAATCATTGATCTCGAACATGGCAAAGTCATCATTCCATTGTGCAAGTGAGACTTTGTCTTTCTTGTCATCCGATTCAAAATCACTTACAACTGGTGTTGAAATGGGACCAATATCTGATCCATTTTCTATGAGTGATCCATTAAACTCTTTGATATCGCTTGCACTGAACCCTTCAAAGTTGCTCATATGTGAATCAGAATCCATCTTTGTTTATCTCAACTACACTTGTTTAGAAAAGCGCAGGAAAGCCCTTACAGTGAGTGTGTCAGCTTTCAAACTTGTATCAGAATGTTGAGAAACAAGTCTTCTCATTGTTTAGGATAATCAAAAGTATGTAAACTTCTGTCATTTCAAACAATCAACGTTTAGTTAACATGGTGGTTATGTCTGCATAGATGCGATACTGGGGTTTTGAGAACTGCTGAACTATATGAACATTAGCGACACTGAGGTAGTAAACGAGACTTATTGACACTGCATATATGCGTCATTGGGGATTCTGGAGCTATTATTTGGTGATGCTTAGAAGCAGTAGTTGTAGCTAAAAGGTTAATCACCACTCCTGAGAGCTTCTTGAGTTAGGCACAGGCTGTCTACATTTTCTATATCAATCTTGTCCCATGCAAACTATGTAATTTAATGAAAAATAAAATTTTAAACACTTACAATGATTTGTGCCACACATTTCCACCAAGTACATTTAATACACAGGAATCAATATTTTTATTCACATATTCATAATAAAAAAATATACTTCAGGGTATCTGTTGTTTTTGCAATGTATATTAGACTACTTTTCTCGCACTATTTTGCACAAGAATGTGTCCACTATTGTATTTCAGACTTGGTAATTTTTAATGATACTGCCTGAAGCAATCTCTGTCAACACACAATTTAACTGGAATTGCATTACACTAAAAAACATGTCCCAAGAAATACCTTCATTTATGCAAGTGATGAAGGTGACCATTTGGGATCAGGCTTCTCTTTAATTTGTTTTCCAGTGTTACAGTATCTGTTTGTCGGAAGAAAGAAAAGAAACAAATTTCTATCTCCTTTGCATTTTCGTCTAAAATAAATGTTGGACCTGGCCTGAAACTGCTGTAAAGTCGTCCACATTTACCGATATCGCGTGTTCTAACAAGATTTGATCATCATGCATTTCATCCTCAGACTCAGATAAATCTGAAATATCAGGTGTCGAAACATGACTTATACTAATGTCTGATCCTTCATCTTGAAATCAATGGCATTTGCAATTAGAACTGCCCTACCCGCGATTGCATAAATCAGGGGAACAAAGGAATGGTTAGAGCCATGTGTATATGTTAGACACCATGGCTATAGCGGGTCATCTTTGTAAAGGTATGAGAACCCAGCTTTTTTGGGTGTGAAAAGTTGCATATAGATGTTGAAAACTTTGTTCAAGAACAAAATACCCTTATAGGCATCATAATCTCACCACGTTGACAGACGCAGACATGAGTTTTCTCCGTTTTAAAATGGAATTCCGCTTTTCTCCTGACTTGAATCCTATTTTTCTTGATATAGTCCATTTTTTAAAAATAATGTCCGATCCATTTTTTTCCCCGGTTTTTAACAGTTCTTTTCAGTCCCATTCTACAACAACCCTTGTAACGTATTCGCTCCATATATAAGTTAGCCCGCGACTCTCATAAAGAGTATTCTGATTGGTCAAAAGTTTAAATTCATCCAATGAATCTTCATGTAAAGGAATGGCGTCTTAGTTGTTGAGAGAGACGATGACATGAAAAGTTTAAAGGTTTTTAAAAAAAAACCGGAAGGGAATGGCTGGAACAAATTGTTGATGGAAATTTAGTTGGTCAGTTTATAAGAAAACTGAATGCTCGAGGACTGGCATTTTATGCCTTCTGCAATATATACATTACAGAAGTCATTGTTGAAAGAGCCTGGAACCGCATCTACAAATGAAGCAACATACGGAAAAAATGAAGCCCGCTGTCAGAATATGTTGCCAATACAAGCTGGAGCTTGAAAGCAAAATGGTTCTCGTTGAAAAGGAAAAGAAACAATTGCACATTGAGCCAGCAAAATCATTGGTAACAAAAAGGAAGACAAAAGAAATCTTTCTTAAAGCCGCAAAAAAAGAGCTCAACTGGCATATCAACAGGTTGTGTTCAGTGGACAAAATAACAAGTGAATATATGGGATTATTTGTATATTGATGATGTTTTGGTTGTTTATTTTACATATTTGTTATGAAAAGAGAGAAGTGTAATATGTTGGCAACAAAAAAATGCCTAATTATTGACTTAATTACGATGTGAACACTGACAATCACATGAAATAACTTGCGTACCAGGAGTATTGGAGAACAAATTCATGTGACAATAAATATTGTAAAATTATTCAAATTTTTGGTAAGTTTGTTAGTTTTTCAAATGATTATTTTGTTAAATATTATGGTCACAAGTTGCACCAGGAGCCGATTATCATGCGTGTAAAATGCATTTTTAGTCCCGGGGGAGGGGGGGGGCGTTGACCCCCAAAACCACTGCCACTCGAGACCCGGTTGGGGAACTACCCCCAAACCACCCTTTTCACATTTTCATATTTTTTTTAAAAAGGTCAAAATCATACATATTCCCCTACATCACCACCTGACCTGGTGTATGGGGCATTATCTTAAATTATTTTGCGTCCTGATCTCTACATGTGTTCCCTACACAACACACACACACCTGCACACACAGACACTTACATTCACAATTATTGTACACAAAGTCATACTCTCATACAAACCACAAGATGTTTGAGATTGCCTTTAAAAAATAAAAATAAAAAAATCATGTAACCAAAAGTTGATAATAGGGTCCGCATTATCTTAAATTATTTTGCGTCCTGATCTCTACATGTGTTCCCTACACAACACACACACACCTGCACACACAGACACTTACATTCACAATTATTGTACACAAAGTCATACTCTCATACAAACCACAAGATGTTTGAGATTGCCTTTAAAAAATAAAAATAAAAAAATCATGTAACCAAAAGTTGATAATAGGGTCCGGTTTTTTTTAAACTCGTCACTTCTGTTATTCACTTTGGTGACATATTTTTCCAGCGTTTAAACAATTTTTATAATAGGTGAGATTTGGGATTTTTTATGCACAACGTGATCTTTATATAACATATTTTGCAAGCAAAATTAGAAGTTAATAAGATCATCAAAGTTGTTATTTCCTATAATGACATCTTTTCGTCTAATTCTAAAATTTGGGTCATAAGTTTGGATCCATTCTACCAACAGTTTCCAAAAGTTTTCAGTAACTGAACAGTCATAAAATAAGTGCTCAATTTTTTCTATTCTCTCATTACAAAAGGTACATTTATCATTATCACTTAAATTAATCTTTTTTAGAAACTGGTTTGTAGCAATATTTCTGCGGAGAAATCTAAAATTAAAGCTAATCAGTTTTGTGTCTTTTGTACAAAATCTAGCCAAAACAAAATAGTTGGTCCATTCATTTGCACCATTTGCACACTCTATATGTCTGGAACAAGTTTCATGTTTACCATTTGGCTTTTTTATTTTGGTTCTTATCAGGTCTTTATAGATAAATTTATTCCTTGATCGTACCCTGAGGAGAGATGTTTTGTCCAAAACTACAAGAAAACTATTTCCACTTTCAAAAAAATTTTAATTTTTTTTTTCCACAGCACCGAGATCTTTGAGATAAGAGCAAAGTACTGTATGAAATTATTTGTTTTTGTTTTTTGTTTTATTTCATCAAAACATAATAGAGATCCTTGTGCATCAAAAAGATGTTGAATAACTTTAAGTACAACACTGTTCTCCACCTTGTGTATGATTTAAAATTTTCTATAGTCACGAAATTAAGAATATCTTGAGACAAGTATTCATGGACAGTAGATGGTTCGTTTTTCCATTGTGATAACGCATAAATAACATCACGCCAAAATATATTTTTAATTAATTTAGAAGTTACTTTTAATTTAGTTTTTTCTAATGAAAATAACAGAGTACCTCCAAATTTTCCAAATATTTGTTCAGAAAACAGTTTTTGCCATAAGCCATCTTCGTTTATTAAGAGACACATAATCCAGGAAAGTTTTATATAACACACAAATGAGTGCAAGTGAATCATATTTAATCCCCCTTCCTTAAAAGAAGATATAAGTGTGTCTCTTTTAACACTCTTAGTTTTACAGTTTTGTTGTATCCAATCCAAATTGCTTTCAATTTCATGATATTGCAGTACAGACCTGACACCAAGGCAAAATCATTTAAAATCTGCATGGTTGTCATCAAGGACAAATGAGAACCATCTAATAATAGAAAAGCATCATTAGCCTACTGCCCTAATTTGAACTCCATTTCATTATAGAGAATGCCTGTAATATCTGTGTTTTTCTTTAGTTCTTTTGCAAGAAGTTCAATTCCTATTATAAAAAAATAGGGTTTTAAAGGGTCTCCCTGGCGACAATCTCTCTCCAAATTAACTTTGTTTGTTTGATTAGGATTTTTAATGTAGCTTTAACAATTTTTCAGTAATATTGCTACGATGTCTGCAGTGAGGCAGTTTATAGTATCTAGCACTGGGACATCATGCCGCAGATATGTAGCATGATGTCCCACCCAGTCACATTATCCTGACACCAGGCCAACCGGTCCTAACACTAACCTCTTAATGCTGAGTGCCAAGCGAGGCAGCTGTTAGTGCTGTTTTTGTAAGTCTTTGGTACGTCTCTGCCAGGGATTAAACCCACGATCTCCTGCTTCTGTGGCGGACACTCTAACCACTAGGCCACCAGAGCGGTTAGGAACTTAGTTATTCCCCAAACATCATGCTGGTAGGTTAAAAAGCAATATTCCAGGAAAGCCATTTGTAATTTGTTTGGAAAACTTAAGAAATTCTAAGAAATACAAAGCTTTGTAAAAGAAGCTATTAGGTGACAGACTTCCGGTATAGTTCAGTCCTGATACTCTGGGAGGGAGACAGAATAAAGACTAGTGGAGAAGTTGATTGTGATTGAAGGAAGGAAAATGAATTGAGGAAGAGAAATTGGAGAATCAGCCGTCAAAGAGGAGGAGTTAGGGGTAAAATTGGAAGGAGAGAAGGAAATTGGCAATTCATTCTACATTGCTGGGCTCTGGAATGCAAAAGAACGTTGTTGATATGACTTCATTGTCATAATGGGAATAATGAGTGTTGATTGTCAGAAGAGGAGTGTAAGTATCTTGCTGGTGAGTACACATGGGTGATGCCGGCTGGGTATGCTGGATTGGAGTCTGTCAGTGAAACATAGCACAGAGTACAAATTTTGTGTATTATTCTGGATCGAAAGGATAGCCAGTGTAGGGTTCAGAACATTGGGGAGTTGTACTCAGAGATCATGGTACTCTAAAGATGATCCAAGCAGCTGTTTTTTTAAGTTTCTGGAGTAGATATTGAGATGAACCAGACAGAATTGAGTTAAAATAGTCCAGTCTTGAAAGTACTAATGAACACAAAGTGTTTTAGTGGCATCAGCTGAAATATATTTGTGAATGGAGCTGATGCATCTCAGCTCAAGATTTGCAGCCTTGCATATGTTTATGACATGTTGGTGCAATGTGAGAGAGTACTGTCTCTAGTAACACCTAAATTTTGTACTGACTGTGGGAATTTAATGTTTTTGCTGATATTTATTGTTTGAGTTAAAGGATGTGAATGAGAAAATCTTTGTGTTGTGATCAGAATGGACTCAGTTTTATCATCATTCATCTGCAGCTTGTTACATGTCGTCCAGTTGACTAAGTTGGATTTGAACCACAGTATGGCTGTATTGTGAATGCCAAATACATGCTGGAGATGGTGAATTAATAAATCATGGTCTATTTTGTCAAATGCTGCAGACAAATCAAGGAGGGTGAGGACTGTAATCTTAACGCTATCCAAAGCAGAGAGAATGTCATTAAATACTTTCAGAAGAGTAGTTTCAGTTCTGTGGCAAGGGCGATATGCAGACTGTACATTGCTAAAAATACTTCGAATTCAGATGAGATACAAGTTGTGTTTGAACAACTTTCTAAGATTTTTGAAAGAAGAAAAATGGCTTCTGCAAAACAACTTTAGTTCTTAACCATCAACACATGCATATAGTTATCAAACATTGGTGTGCTTGCAGATGAAGTAAGGGAGAACCATATTGATTTGGGGCCTGAAAGCTTAAAGGTCAGAAGTAGTATGACTATAGAAAAAGGGTTTCTGCAGAATAATTTGAGTTCTCCATCATCTATAGTTATCAGATTGTGTGGATGTCTTGCACTTGATATAAGGAAGAACACTGTTGATTTAGGGGTCAAATGTTACTGTGTCTCGAAGAACAAAAGAAGTGGTTTGTACCCAGTAACGTTTAACTCTGCATGACATTTCTAAGCCAGACTTTACATACAGCTTGTGCTTTGGGTAAGGAAGAAGGCTATGGATTATGAGGTCAAAGGTGAAGGTTACTGTCAGAAAGAAAAGAAATAATCTTAATAACATCAATTCCAAATCAAAGACCCAGGCCAAACTTTGCAGATAGTTTGAATTGAAGGTAAGGAAGAAATCAATTAATTTCAGGGAAAGAAAAGGCAAAGATCATAGTCATTCTGGCTAAAGAAAAGAAATAAAATAGTTTCTGAGCAAAAATTTAAGTTATTTCAGTGTAGGGCTATTGAGATGGAATATAGTGTGTGCACAGAATATAGGGCATATGACTGTTTCATGTAGAGAGGGGAAATTTCACACCAAAATTTTTAGATCTAGATCCTACACACAGAGACAAACCAAGACTTGCATGACCATTTCCACTGTAGTGATTGTGGTAATGTTGTATCAAGAGTCATTTATGGTATGCTATACTCCCGCACTTGATGATCACAGAATGGGTGATTACTCCCACACTGTATTTTTATCACTAATAAAAATTTCATGACATAATGATGCTACATGTAATTGCATATTTTATATATTTTTTTCCATCACATGTATTTGAAACACATTTTATTTTTCAATGGTTACAGGGAAATTCAAACTCAAAATTACTAGAAGTACAATTTTTAAATTCATCATTATAAGCCAGTTGACTGCATTCAGTGTACATTGAGCATGACCTTGAATTTTTTCATGACATAAGAATATTGGTGACTACTTTGATTAGTATTTAGTTTTATTTTCTTTTGGCCAAGGAACTACTTTATCCAGCATGCTTGTAGTATGACACACATTTTAATTTGCCTTTTCTTCCTAGCAACAGATAAACTAAACTGTTTTATTGGTTTATAGATGGGAAAAGAACCATCATTAGTCAGCAGGGATGAGGTTGGCTTAAAGTATGAATAAAGTTCTGGCAGTAATACAAGAAATATCTTATATATTCGTTTATGAGTCAAGTCAAATCTGCAAACAACCAATTTCATGATCTGCCGTAGCATAATGTGCTTGCAAACCTGGGTATGTGTTGTTTGTTCTACTGATTACTTCTAAACAAAACTGCACAGACCCAGATCTTCTTGTGTGTTATGCAACAGCAGATCTGGGTCTGTGCATTTTGCAGTTGGACTTACTTTATAAACGAATATATGTGGTACTGTTTTTTTTGCTCAGTAGAGAAAGTTGTAATTACACAAAGCTCAGACCTCACTAAGGTTATTATGCAACATCCAATAAGATTTTAGCACATTTCCCCCAGGATTTCAGGCTTTAATACAACTAATGAAATCTCATACAACCCTAAAATTATTTGTAAAAAAAATAATAACCAATGCATGTCTGGTTCTTCTCTTTCTTCAGATTACTGTATTTTATACCATACTATTACTTTATTAGCATGTCATTGTTGAAAAGACTGAGTAGGATTGTCCAGACTACATGTCATATTTTGAATGCATTGATTTTAGCATGGAGCAGCTCTGTTTTCCAAAGCTTGCACATATACATGTATTGCAGTAACCATGTCGATGAAAGTATACGTGTATTTAATTTATGATTTGCCTAAGCTGGCTTTAAAAGAAACAAGTATTTTTTGTTTTGTTTTCTAAAAGCATTGTATCACCTAGAGGTGCAAGACTGAGAGTCTAAAAACACCATGATCTCAAAACTGGGGGTCAGACTGAGTTAAAAAGAAACTTTGATGTAAAAAAACCTGGGGGTCAAATAAAAAATTTGGAGGTCTCTGAAGTGCAAATGAGGGTAAAGGGAAACTGGTTTTCTTAAAGATAATAAAAAGCTCAGCATCATTTTGTTTTCTGCTAATTAGTATGGCTTGATGGAAATCTTATTAGTGTGGCTTAGTGAATATATCCTATAAATGATCGTTAGTGAAAATATCCTGATTTGTGTATCTTAATGAAAATCTCTTGAACAGTAGATAAAAATGGCTAGCTGCAATTTACAATTGAGTACATGGATGAAATGCACTTCTTGTCTGATGATTTTTATTCACTGGCATCATTAGACAAAGTAAATATATACTAAACAACTTTGAGAACAATGTGATATTTAAACCTTAAACAGAAAGAAAATAATTGCTTTTATTGGTAAACTGATGTGAAATATATTGTCACAAATAAGTAGATAGACTTGGTACAAATTTGTAATAGTTACCTATATTAACAGTTTGGCCTTGTATAAATAAATAAATTATTTTTCTAAATAGGAACAGACGTGTGTGTGGCATAGTTGCATTGAAAAAGATAAGTTTCTTCTCTGTTTTGCTATAAAAAAAAACAACGGTTCAGTATTATGTTATTTTCACGGGTATCAATTATCTTTTGTTTTGTGAAAAGACACTTTTGTCAGTACCTTGTTATTTGGAATAGGCAAGCTTATCTCTTTATTAAAGAACAGCTGATTGTTAGGTTCTTAAATTCATGGTTGGGAGCACTTATTTTGTGTTTTCTTTTTATCTAGTTAAATAGCACTTTGGATAAATTGGCATTATCTTGCAGAGGAAATGGGAGCAAAGTACCTTCCCAAGGACACATCAAGCCAGCTTACCTGTTTATCAAAACTGTGATCCTTGCATTATGAGTCTGTTGCCCTACCAACAGAGATAATCCTTCATTAGCAACAACAAAATCAACAAAATGTGTTGTACCAGATGGAAACAAAATGAATTCATAGTATTGTGATTTTTGCATAACTGGTCAAGCTTATGCTGTGGCCATTGTACATTGGTCAATGATTGCTTTTTTAAACTTCTCAAAATCTACTGGATGAATTTGAAGTGTGAAAGAGCATCCAGGTTTGAAGTGCTTTCAAAATTTGTACTAAATGATGCTGAACCACTATAAATATCCACAGTTTTGAATATTAAAAAACCTTCCTTTAATGACTACTTCTTGGAAACCACTAAACAGAATTTAACCAAATTTGACAGCAGGCATTCTGGTGCAAAGAGAACACCTTGTACATTGTATTTATAAATGGTGAATTGTGATCATTAAACATAACTAGTTTCATTACTAAAAATAGAAAAAGGTTTAAATGACATATTGTCTAAAACCCCATTACAAAATTTGATCAAATTGATAGAAAGCATCCTGGCTGGAAGACCTTTTAATCTTGTGCAATTTAATTAAAATAGATATACATGTACTTGTTATTTATCCATAGATGTAGTTTTTAACTTTTAAAAATCCTCCAAATTTCATCTAAGTTTGATTAGAATATCTTCTATGTCTTTCAAATTTGTATACATGATGCTGATAAGCCATCAGATATGGCTGCAGTTATTAGAAATAGAAAACCAATAAATGATAAATGAACAGAAATTGCTCATATTTGAATAGTAGAAACTTTAATCTTGAGGACCTTTTGAGTTTTTAGAAATGATGCAGATCTGCCATCAAATATGGCCCCTGTGACTAAAAATATAGAAGCCATGAAGCAGTTCTCAAAGACCGCATAACACCTTCTCGACCAGAATTTGACAGAAATCCTACAGTCATACAGGACTCTGATAATAAAACAACTAATTTCAGATTTATAAAATGATGTTCCATAATCAAATCACACTGTACTGTCATTACTACAATTTGAAGAAAAATAATTTGGATATAACTTGATTGATACAATCTTGTAGAATAGCACGACTAGCTTTATCAGTGTTCTGGCATAGAAGCTTTACAATAGGACTCGTGAAGCTGATTTCTATCATATATCTTTGGATGAAGAGATAATATCTAGAGAACTCTACAACAGTTGGATGAAATTTCAACAGAGAGCATCATCCTGGCTCAGAGTTCTTGGTGAATTGCTATTGCCTTATGCTGTTAGGTAGATGTCTGCCACACAAGTGGTCTCATGCCCTCTTCAGTCTCTTGCTGAAATCGACTTTCCTCACTAATTTATCTGTTAGCCTTACCAAACAAAATCACAATTTGTCAGTTTGATACTTTAAGGGGGGACAAATTATACCTAGAGGCTATCAAGACAGGCTTATTTATCATTCCAATCAGGCATGAGATATAATTAAAGCTTTCTTATTTGTCCCAGAGAATTACTTTTCCATTGATTTCTCAGCATGTCCTCAGCTTACGGATTGTGTTGTTTCTCTGTGGAGTACAAAGTATCGCCACCTCCTGTCTGTCATTTGGACATTTATTTGGAGTGTAAGGTCTTGGAAATCATTTTCTGAGGATTAATAACTTTCTTGGCTTCCTGTTCAGTTGTTAGCTGATAGAGATGCAAAAACATTTCTGTGAATTGAACACGTTTTGGTAATGAAGGAAGTTGGTGAAATTAACATTTCTAACAGTTATGGCATGTAAATATAATGGGAATTTAATCTTTGTTGACACATTACAAATTTTTGAGACATTCTCTCAGAGGAGTTTCCTGATTTCTGCATGTATTTAGATGGATTAAGCCTTGAAAATAATGATTGTCTCAATTATAACTTTAAAAATCATGGATCTGGTGAGTAATTTGAATCTACAGAAATTATTTAATAGAAGTATAGTTTAAGTGCGTTTTGTTTTAAACTACAGAATTTTGATAATCTAACTTTCCTGAGTATGACTGCTGCAGAAATGAGAATACTATATTGCAACAGTAGACCCTTAAATGACATAAACATTTAAAAACCAAATTTTTTAAATTCAATTTAAAATTTAAATTTTATTTCAGATACAAAGTCTTTTGAGTAGGACAGATTTGAAGGATTAATTTACCCTCTTTTCTACTTGATCTTGTCAAACTTGCCTTAAAGAGCCACCTATAGGAAGTAAAAAATGTGGCCTTAAGACAGGTGTCTGCTTAATGGAGGTTTCTGCAATAATTTGGTTTAAACTTTAAGGCATCTAAATAAAAGTGTCTTTTTAAGGCAAATGATTGTATTAATAGTTGTGTCTTTTAGGGCAATTTTGATTTCTTTATTAAATATTCCTCTAGAAAGTGGATGGTTTCTTGTAGGGGAATGAAACAATTATTTATTGCTGGTACTTGTACTGTTATCATTCATTTTTATATGCATATCTATGGACAGTGACATTGACTAATGACAGATATTTGACCTTGAAAGGATAATGTGGATGTCAGGACAGTATATTATTAAAACTGTTAGCTTTGAAGTAAAACTTTCAAAGAACTACCCTTGTTGAGGTCAAAATTTAACTAACTCTCTTGGAATAAATAGGGTATTCTCTCAGATTCTTCTACAACTATTTCTTATTCAGAAATCAACCCATTATTTTGCCCACTTTGAATACCTAAAACAAATCTCCACTATTATGACAATAAGCCCTACAATTATCATACATTGTCCATGTGTCTAATCCTTATTTTCTTGGAGGATTGCTATAAAACTTGACACACATTTTACACATGGTTTAGTTTGTTCTAAATTAAAATGTTGCCATACAGACATCCAATATAGCTGCATGGTGGCCATTTTGTAAGTCTTTTATTGCTGCTTTACCAGAATGGCTTGTCATGTCAACATGGGGATTTCACTAAAGGCCTCTACAGATGTCTAGTTTGTGCTAAATGAAAATGGTGCTAATTTGATGTCCAGTATGACTACCACATTGAAAATCTTGTTATTGCTTTCCTTCCACAATGTAAATAATACTGCAAATGAGTTTTCACCAGAAAACTAAGATGTCTAATTGTTCCGAAATAAAAATGGTGCAAAATCTGATGCCAAATATTGCCTCCACCGTGGCCAGCTTGAAAATCATATTGCTAATACTCCTGAGTGAAAAGTTATATTGCCATGGCATTTCACCACACGCCATGTATTGGAGCACAATGCAAACGGTTTCAATCTGATGTCCAACATTTCCACCATATCAGTCACCTTGAAACTATTTTTTATCACTACTCCTCCAGAATGGATGATTGATTGTATCAATAGGATTTTTGCTGAATGACTTCTTATGATATCAAGTTGGTCCTGAAAACTGTGTTGTGCAGACTTCCAATATGGCCACCACAGTGTTTATCTTGTTATTACTAGTCCACTAGGTCATCATGGGAATTTCACTGAAAGACTTCTTACGCCGTCTTTCGTTGTTCATACATGTAAATTGTGCCAGTCAAACTTCCAATATGACTGCCACAAATGATAGCCTGAAAATCTTGTTATCTCTGCATCTCTTAGATGGCCGATCATATCAGCATTGTGCTGTAACTATAAGGCTACTTAACAGTGTCATTGTCATGTTGGTCTTCAATGGAAATAGTGTTGATATGACAAAACAATATGGCCACCATATCAGCCACCTTAAAAATCTTTACATTGTTTCACCTCATAAAAGGAAACTTCTGTCAGCGTGTGGTTTCCACAAGAAGGCTTCTTATAATGTCCTTTTAGTTATAAATGACAGTGGATGAAAATCTTGTTATCACTATTCTTACTGAATGCATGGTTATGTCAACATCAGGTTTTCGCTGATACAGTCACCATAGGAGTTAAGTGTAAATATTATTGTTGAAGGTCAGAGGCGGTTTCCACACTCAAAAGTTTAAAGTAAAACATGGTCTTGAATTCCTGGAAATTCTTTATGACTAATAGAGCATTAGTCAGTTGAAGTGATTATTAGAGCCTGGAAGAAAGCTTGGAATAGTCTCATGACGAAACAGACAGGCCTACCCTCGTTAGAGGATTAATAAAAAGTCTGGATAATCAAAATGGATGATGATGATGATGATTAAATATCATGAAAATTTGATATTCATGGTGGAAAAACAACTGAGATATGTTTCGCATGTGGTAAAAAAGAACTGTTGATTGATTTTTTTAAATGAGATCATGAAATGGCTTTGATTATCTTAATTTTCATGTGGATTATCGGAAACTGTTGTATGCATCAATTAAATAATTTGCACACACCACATTAATTTCTTCAGTAATGTAAAAGCATTGATTATCAGTGTTAAATTCAGTAGTATTCTTTTTTTTCTGCAGAAATATATAAAAAGAGACAAAGTAGTCATGAACACCAAATTGGAAAAAGTTTTTTTTAGCACCGTAGATTGAAACCAGTTACAGTGGTTTCCTCTTCCAGTTTAGTTAGGGTGGTTTACATTTATTTAATGCAGAATTTTTCAAAAAAACATTTACAACACACGAGTTGCACACAATCTTATTGTTTCAGTTTTATTCATTTGCAGATTTTTCTATGATAACCTTTGTTTGGCTGTAGTCAATTTGGTCCATCATTCCACAGTTAAATATCTGGACCATCTTAATGATTTGGGCTATCAGGGTATTGATTGCCATAATTGGATTTGTAGTCCAAATTGGTTCAAGCATTTTTGAAGGAAAATATTAATTACCTTTCATATCTTGAAAAGTTAGATAGTTTGAATTGATGTATTATTTTTTCAGTTATATTCTTCTTTCAGCAATAATCTTTCATTTATGAAACAATATCAATGTAGGGCTGGTTCATAATTACATGGGTGGGGTTGTAGTGATAATTGGAACTTACCACCAATGGCAGTATACATATGCATGAACTTTCATTTACACAGAAAGATAAACAAATGCCAGAAATGCAAGCAGAGTTGAATGCAAGTGTAGAAATTAAATACTGTTATTGTTAAAATATGCATTTTTGTAGGTTAAGATCAAACCGACTTTGAGAAATATTGTTTTGTTTATGTTAAATTTCATATATTCTTTGCAGATCTTGTCCATATTCGCCTTTGCTACAACAGTGGGTGTACACACAGACCTGAAGTTTGACATGAAGTTTGAATATTTTGATAATTCAACCAACTCTACTACTGCTAGTCAAAGTTCGGTACTCAAAACGATTGAGTACCCTTTCAAGTATGTAGATGGTTTGAAACATTTACTAATTTTAAGTCCTAATTTTTACATTTCCTAATTTTTACATTTACTTACTATTTAGACATTGTTTATACCCTACTTCAAGAGGTCAAGTTAGTATGTATGGTACAAAATTTAAAAGTTACGTCTCAAAGTTTTACCAAAATTTCACAATTATATGTTTCACTTGATCGTTCATTTTAAAATGACGTATTAGAGCAATTTCTTTTCTGTTTGAATAGAGATATTACCTCATTGGTATGATGTATAAAAAAAACCCCCCGTAAATTTGTTTGTTTGTTCGACAGCATAAGACATTGGAATATATGTATGACAATATTAACAATACATGTATCATTGAAAATATCCAGCTGATATTGTGATTGTGTGATGATGGAGATGCTAAAGAATGTATATAATTTGTTGTAGTTGATGTGATATGAAAACTGTAATCACTGATTTGTTGAATATGCAATATGATGTTATTTGCGCATTTTCTCTATTGATTATAAAGTGACTTTTAATCATTACATCAGCTGGGGTTTTAATGCAAACACATGGTCCTAAGTGAAAGTGGTACAATTCTGGTATTCAATATGGCCACAACCGTACCCATTTTTGAGGATCTTTCTACATCTCATTAATGGTTTGTCACATTGGGTTACAGCTCCGTTGGCCTAGTAGTTATAGCGTCCACCGCAGAGGCATTTTGGTCGTGGGCGCAATTCCCGGCCGAGTCATACCAAAGACTTACAGAAATGGTACGAACAGCTGCCTCGCTTGATGCTCAGCATTAAGAGGTTAGTGTTAGGACTGGTTGGTCTGGTGTCAGGATAATGTGACTGGGTGGGACATGATGCTATATGTCTGTGGCATGATGCTCCAGTGCTGGACATCACTATAAACTGCCTCACTGCAGACATTACAGTGATATGACTGAAAAAATGTTAAAGCTATTTTAAATATTCTAATCGCACATCACACACAACATTGGGTTCTTACTAAACAACCACTTGTAATGTTTAAATTCAGTAAAATCCCAATATAACACACTATAGTTATGGTAGTTTATGAAAAACTATCTGCTTCAGTAGCATTTACCATCTTAATGCATTTTAAGTGATAAATAGTGAAAACTCTGTGATCGTATGTTTGATATTCTTCATTGGTACATGTGTGTAATATGTATTGTTAAAGGATCAGATTGTTTGCTGACTGCTGATCTCATGGCATCAACAACAGTTAATCCATAATAGTTCCATCAAAAATATGTACAATGAAACAAAGAAAAATAATATTTACTCCTTTTTTCATGAATTATTATATCCTTAAATTCAATGCAAAATAATAATCTCAAAAGAAGATAAAGAATTTTTTGGTTTAGTATTTATTTGTGTGTAGTACTCAGTGTTAGTAAGCGGTGTCTGTATGTAAATTTCAAACTGGTAGAATTTCATCTGTTATGAATCTGGGATCCTTTCTGCAATTCTGTGCTAATTATCCTCTATAAATGCTAATTACAAGCATACTCAAGATATCTCATTGCATTTCATTTAGGATGGACATCAGAACTGAATTAGTTTTAGTTACTTCCAGCTGTTTCACATTTGTTTAGCACAGTCAGGCATATTCCTCAACTGAAGAATTTGGACATACAGGTAGTTGACATCCATCTTATCCCATACTCTAAACCTTAGATTTCTTCTACTGCTTTCAGTGGTTAGCCCTCCAGAGTGGTATTCTCACTGTTTTCATTGGAATCATCAATCCAGAACATTTGGATTGGTCTTAGTGGCTTCATATATCTGAAAAAAATAATTTGGAAAATCCCATGTTGCTTTTGAAAACATCTAGCCACCCATTGCTGCTTTGAAGCTAGAATTTTGCCTATAGAAGGCATTGTGACATTTTTATGCTTGTGCCTTTACATTTGGTCCCAGTATTTTCACTTCTTCATCTTTTGTATGAACAAACCACTGTTACACAGCTGCATCAAGTTGTGTGTCTCCACCTAGTCAGGCTTTCTTTATATTTAATCCAGCACCTTGCATTTCTCTTAGTTCTTCCATGCTCAGATGATTAACTTGTGAATGCCTGGATCTTGAGATAATTGCAGCCTTATCCAGGTTTTTAAGCTTGTCTTTACCATTAAAAGCTTTATATTTCCATGTACTGTTATCCATGGTAAACACTCAATAATGAATACTTAGATCACAATAGCAAGAATATCTGTTGTAAGGAATCATCTGAATTATTTGCAGATTGCAGGATGAATGAAAACATGGTCAGATTCCTATAATATAAAAAATCTTTTGCTGCAAGGCTGATTTTGATGATAAGTAATTAGTTAATTAGGTAGGATATTTAATTCCCACAGTCAATTAATTATTGTACGGGTTTATTTGGCCTGATAATATCAAAATGCGGAGAATTTTTCTAGGCGTAAGCTCGAAGCTCTTTGACCTCGAGCTTTGAGCCTCCGAAAATGCTTTAAAATTATCGAGCTTCGAGCTTGAGCCTAGGCTCATCCCGAACTCTACACATGGTTGAGGGAATAGTTGCAGTTGGCTATTTGAAGTAACTGGGTCAGATTCTACACTATCCAAAATAGAGCCTGCACATTTCTTTTAGCATGTTCTTAAATTTGGATGGTTAAAACTTGACTATAAATGCTTCAAGAAATTATTTTATAGTTCTGTTTTCAATAACTTCAGTATTGATTTTTATTAATTTATCAAATTCAGATTTATGTTGGATGTAACATAGACTGTTACAAATTTTATATGCTGGCCTATTTTTGCATAGACTCGTTAGATAACATGTTCTATTTACAGCACACTGCTGTCTGTGACATGTATATGATCAGCCTACATGTACACAGTAAAAGATGCTAAAGGTAAAGGGTTAACCCCACTCAAGACCTTTCCAAGGCTGTTCCTTTGGAAAATGAGACCTTCTTAAAAGGACACATTCTTCTTGTGGTTTTTTAAGATCTAAATGTTCATCAGCTTAGATCCTTTACAATTTCTCCTGGCCAATCACAATCAGCCAGGAAGAGCATTAATGTTAATCACACTCAGGACCATCTGCAAAGTTCTTTAAACAGTCCAAATGTGCAGTTGCCAAAGAGTCCAAAGGAAGAAGCTCTTTAACCCTCCTTCCTTTTCTAAAAGAAGAGGATTGGCCAGTCAAAAGGACTCAAAACCCACTTTTGCCATGCATTCCTCTCCCAAACAATCCTGTAGGTGCTCTTTTAGGCCTCACAAACTAGAACAGAGATCTCGGAAATGCTTAATTACGCGTATTTGGACATAAACTTTTGGTCCAGGACGCAGAAAATCGCCCATGCACGAGTCCTCCGTACGCACGTTTTTTCTTTCTTTTTTTTTCTTCTTTTGCATACAGGAATGTTTTGCGACACAATAAATATGTTCTAATCACTGTGAAAAATGAGGCAATGCTTTTATTTGAGGTGTTTTTTGCTGACTTTTTTTTAACAAAGGTCGTTGGCTTACTTTGATGATGGTTCGTTTGTTATTGAAGGCGCCGCTAAAGGCTCCAGTTGAAGGGTCAAACAAATACCTGTTTGTTATTGCTGCGGCAACTTCAGATAATTGTAGAACATTGAAACAGATTTGTTTTATTTGTTTAGTATATATCAGTTTTTCAAAGGTAATCAGTTCTCTTTGAAGTGTCAGCAAACGTATTTTTTCTTCTTCCATCTGGTATTTGTTTTTAAATTAGTGTCATCTGCTTGACTGTACTCATTTTACGTTTCCACCTTCTGCGGATTCGGAATTTAACTAGTCAGTTGCATAAAGTAATAAGGCCAGATATCATCATTAGCGGATTATGATATAACAGTGCACTGTTAGGGTGGTTTGTCAGTATGAGACAAGGACTTGTTATTTTAACAATATATTCCAGTACATTGTTTCCTGTCATGGTGCCTTTGATTTTCTCTACTCCAAACGCAAGACTGTATGTACGGTTTTTATCAGCCAAAATTGGCGTCGCCACAAATATCACCAGATGGTATATTTTGTCACCAAAACGGAAAACAGAATCGCAGTTTGCTACATTGGCGAAGCCCCGTGATCCTGTAATTGATTTAATTTCCGATTGTAGCTGTATAAATATTGCATATTGCGAAACCAAGACACATCGAGACTTGAATAAAATGCCATTTGCAAATCTAGACAAGTATTTTGGGGTTAAAAGAAAAAATGATGAAGATTTAAACGAGATTCAGAACTGTGCTAAAGTTGCTAGAGTCAAAGAAGAGGGACCTAGTGTGGAGGAATATGATCCAAAGCCAAGCATCAGAAAATTTTGCGAAACGCGACATAGACGAAAGTGAACTATATTGTAGTTCAGAATATATTTGTACATGATATAGATTTTAATACATACTGTTTTAAAGAATAATAAATAATTGCAAAGAAATACATGTAAAACTGATAAAAGTTTTGTATTTGTTTATTCCGGGCATTTTAATGGCCATTTAGTCGCTTCAGAATTTTTCTGGGCGCTGCAACTTTTGCTGGTGGGACTGCAACTTTTGCAGGTGGGACTCCTATTTTTACCAAATTAGGAGTCCTGGACTCCTAGTTTTAAAATCCTAGTGAGAACTCTGTAGAACTTAGACTAGGTCCCAGAGGACTGGATAGAAGAAATCTTGATAGTTCTAGAGGTACTGCAAGCAATAACGTCAGAGTCGACTCACTTTTATTTGGGAACTTTGAATGCTGCTGCAGATATGGCACCTTTAGGATGTGTCCATATGTACCTGCTACAGTTTCTCCTTCATGCATGGTGGAAACCACACAGACATTTCATATCAGCTCTGATTACACTTTAGTCCTGATTTTCATCACAGCTGGTGTTGGTGAATGAATGGGGACAGAGTCCTGACTGGGATCCCCATACATGTACCTTACATTAACTACTATCTGTTTGTTGACGCATCAGAGTCCAGTTGATGTGCTTCTTTATAACCAGAGGGTTTAATCCTCCAGGGACATAGGATGAATCATCCTTCCATATCAGCAGTCTAGAAATGAAGTCCATATTAGCTCGCTTTGCAAAAGTTCGTTGTCAGAGTTAGGGGTCGATGTGATATTAGGGAGGTATGCATACCCCTTATTGCAGGTCTGGAAATGCTGGGAGAGAACATTGCAAAGTTGACCACATTCTGTGAAAGAAGAATGTATTAATGGAGTGTCTATTCAGAACAGGCAAAACCATCCTCACAGAATGGTCTCATACACTGCTTGATAACATAGTCCTTTTTGTACTATGATGTAAGACTTGGTGGACTTGCTTTGACCAGGCTTAACAACTGACTTCTCTTATTACATTTCTCCAGTCCCAAACCAGAGATCATGGGCAATGGATGCAATCAGTTTTTGGTTGAATCATCTGTTCATGTATACTTTCCAACCATTATAGAGTTACCAAAAAAGTAAAAACTTGCTTTACTCGTATCATTCTCAAAGACCCACAGTGGCCTGAATGAGTGTGGTTCAGTGATCTTTTAGACCAGCAGATAGATCAACCCATGTCCCTGCCTTAAAGGTGGGATCTTCTATTGCAGAATGTGCTCTCTTCTATGCATTAGCCCTCACATTCTCCACTTAAATGCATGGCTTATCACAAGCAATCTCTCTCCCATAACAAGTTTTCAAGCTGGTTGTTGCATCATTCAAGCCAGGAGAGACTCTGCATTCAAGGTCTATGATGCTAAGTGGAGAATCTTCTGTGATTGGTACAGAAAGAAATGTGTTGTTCCTAGCTGTCATGCGGAGTTCCATCGCAGAGTTTACTTTTGTTTATTGGCAAGAACAAAAAAGAAACCTTTCTTTTATGAAACTAAAACCCCATTTAAGTTTAAGCTGTTGCTACCAAGATTTCCTCTTTAAATCACTCTTCCATGGAGGATGTCATGAAGGCAGCATTTTACAGGGTCCTTAGCGGGCCTTGAAAATCTTGAAAAGCCTTGAAAAATGAATTTTCCCTCAAGGCCTTGAAAACACCCTGAAAATTCCAACTTCGGTGATGCAAAATGCAAATTATGTCAGAAAGATGTTGATTTGCTTGCTATGGGAGAGAGTGCTTTACGATCCCATGCAGCTGGAGAAAGAAAAATAAAACAATCTGACATCACAGGAGTTTATCAATAAAGTATGGTGAAATCTCTGACAACATGAATTCCCCTTATCGGTAATATAAATAATTTATATTACCGATAAATAATAATATTTATATTACATATAAGGGGATTCATGTTGTCAGAGATTTCGCTGTACTTAATTGATAAAATGTCAGGCTTCTGTGTCCACAGGTGCTCGACGCGAGCTTGATGTGAAATTAAAAAACAATCTAAAGGGAAATAAATCATGCAGAGTGATAAAAATACCTTAGATTACCCCCATGACACATTGTAACATAGGACCCTCTCCATCATACTATATATAGTGTGATAGAGAGGGTCCTATGTCTGAATGGGTCATGGGGGTAATCGAAGGTATTTTTCTCTGTATGATTTTTTTCCTTTAGATTATTTTTTTCTTTTTCACATCAAGCTCATTTCGAGCACCTGTGCTGTGTCTCGCGTAACGGCTTGAGAACCAGGTTGATAACAAGCTACAAGAATTAAAAATATCACTATAAAATATTGTGGACTTTGTAAATAGTGGAGTGTGGATTGTAAAATAAACATTATTCAGTGATTGTACAGATGTGGGATGTATAGTACAGTCGACTCCAGATAACTGCACATCGGTTAACTGCACACTCCAGATAACTGCACGGAGTCACGCCTGTCCCGTTTTTTCCCAATGGTTTTCAGTGGAACAAACTTCGGGTAACTGCACTTCGCTTAAATGCACACTCCGGATAACAGCACGACAATTTTATGCCTGAATAACATTATTCAATACAATTTTACTTCTGTTAACTGCACAATGTATATTCATGATCAGTTATTGCCAGTCCACTGCTGTAGTGCTTCAAATAAGCTGACTGTTAGGCTGGTAAGTGCGACTTTGTAAATGACTGACATGTAAAGGATGCCCTAGGTGCTATATGCATGTATATCCACGCCCATTAGGGAGCAATAGCCAATAGCGTGGGAAAAATCATAGTACAGAATGGGAAACATTGCTCTAAACCGTTCTGGTTTGAATGATTTCAAACCAACAAATGGATGGTTGGAAAGATGGAAAATGCACAACAGAATTCAATTTAAACGACAACACTGCAAAAAACAGAATGCAGACGACTTTTGGAGCTGACTTTTTCTGTGGGAGTTGACTCAACAGTGTCTGACAGCAGTTTTCAAATAACAAGTGATATATAGAATTTCTTGAAATTTGCTATAATTCCTTGATCCATTGGTTGAATCATTGAAGTTGTGTTCGGAGGAAGGAAAACAAGCTTAACATTTAAGTAAAAGTTGAAAGAGTGGATTCTATTCATTGTTTAAATTTATTTTTCACATATATTCGTGACATGCTGATTTAAAGCTGTACTGTACCATACATCGGTTAACTGCACACTCCAGTTAACTGCACAGTCTCGTGACAGGCCCGAGGGTGTGCAGTCAACCGGAGTCGACTGTATAATTAGAATGAAATCACTCAATGATCATATTCTTGACTGTCTTTTTAAGCAATAAATTTGCAAGAATATTTCTCGTATGAAGTATAGTTAGTATTAGCTTATTTATGTTTCATTTCTGTATCCTTTAAAATTAATGTAATAATGCACCTTGAAAACCACGATTTTGAACCTTGAAAACCCTTAAAATTTCTGAAAGAAATTTGCTACTAACCCTGATTTTATTGATCACATACCATAACAGCACAGTATAGGCATTTTTTGTGTGGAACCAATAGTTCAGCATATGTGGTTCAGAGAGATATCAACATTCAGTAAAAAGTGGATCTCTCCCTCCAATGATAAGTACATTCCATTTTTGCCAGTTTTTGATCAGTTTTAACAAGTAACCAACCCACCAAACTGACAAATTTAGCTACAAAGTAGTGATGGGTTATGTTTTGATGTAAATATTTTTATCATGGTAAAAGTAATTTTAATTATGTAATAATGACCTGTTGCTGAATGCAATCCTCCCACCCCATTCTGATGTCTTGACATCGTCTTGTATGTAAAAAGGTGATGACTTTTGCATATGGGCAGATGAGTTGCACAAGTTGTCCTTTGAAGTTCTCTTTTCTTGGGGAGGATGTAATAAAATCAAACTTGTGAGGTTTATCGGCATGCACTTGCAATGTTTAAGTATTACAGAATTAAAATAGTCCAGTTCCCCCAACCATTAAAAACATTTCTCTATTTTTCTATGGGTAATGGACTTTTTGAGAACTGTCATAGGGAAGAGATTGCCAGTCTCTTTCTCCAGGGAGAGAGGATCAATGGATTTGTCACATCTTCTACCATGAGCAGAGATGGGATGATGAAGCCTTGATCAAGAAATTCCCCTGCCAGGAAGGGAGATTAAATTGAAAATAGTCCTGTTTCACACCAAGAGCAAATACTAGATGACAGACTTTAGACTTTTTTGTGGATGTAGAGGAGTTCCCTGAAGAACCCATCACATTTGGTCCCTGTTAATTGTTTTGTTAGCCTTCTCCCCACCAAATGGGTCAGCTGACAGAATATTAGATGTGTCACAAAAATGTCAAATTTAGTTTGAGCAAAACTTCTTACCAAAAGTGAACAAAAAGTAAACTCACTGTGCAATACTGACATTGCAATTTTAAGGAATAGCATTGGTTCCTACAAGATAGCCATGTCATGTGGAAAGCAAGTTGTAATGCATATGGTCTGTATTTTTTGTCGGACAGGAGGAAAATAAGAAAATGGCTTCTTGCTTATTTTTGAAAGATGTTAGCAATGTAAAATTTAATAATTATTAATATAATTATTATTGAACTATAGTAGCAAAGCAACTAAATCTATTTTTTTTCTCCAATGCATCATGTGTGTGATCCTTATGCAGTTCAGAGTTAACAGTAGCCAGAAGATGTTTGCTCAGTCTTAAGGCATGCACAATCATGCACCAAACAATATTGGTCTCAAAAAACATTCTCACCCAAATTTATAAATCAGTTAATTTACCTGCTTATTTAAGGAAAAGAAAGGACAACCAGAATGCATACTTGTTCAATCAGCTGTTACAAATATACACATTTGTGTACCATGATATGACATTGTTGAAATAAGGTTTATTATCTGATATGTCAGGAGCAGTTTTTGGTCTATTTCCACATGCATGTTACACCCCCTCTTCATCTTGCCTGAGCTAACTCCATAAAAAGTAAATATAGCCCAACATATGTCTTCTATTTTAATTTTGCAGTAATCAGATAGCTTTACCCATATGCTTAAAATCAGACTTGGTCTCATTTACCATTACTGATCATAGACCTCTAGAGACTATGGAAATGGTCTATTTTCAGATGTCCGTCAATCCATTAGCACAAGTTTTTTTTTACCACTTGTCCACCTGAACAAGGTTGTCTTGCAACTTTACACACACATTCACCCCATTTTCTGTATGATTATAAATGAAAATGCTGCTGCTTAGACATCCAGTTTGGTTGACACAGTGGCCACCTTCAAAATCGTTATTGCTACTCCTTAACGGATGGTGATATAAACATTGGGTTTTCCCAGAAAGGTTTCTTATGTTGTCTGTAATGAAAATGGTGCTGCACTGACATCCAGTATGGCTGCAATTGCAGCTATCTTGAAAAGCCTGTTATTGATTTTCATCCAGAATGAAATGTTATCAGCAATGTGTTTTCACTACAAGACTTTTTAGCTGGTGCTAAATGAAAATGATAATTTCACTATACTATTGAAAATATTGTTGTGGTTACTTTCTTATGGATAGTCGTATTAGCAGATGGTTTCACTAGAAGACTTCTCAGTGTGTCTTGCTGGTCCTAAATGAAAATGGTGCTGGTCTGAAGTCCAATATGGCCACCATAACAGCCATCTTGAATATCTAGTTACTGCTTCACCTGAATGGAAGATGGTCATGTCAGCATGGGGTTTCTCTAAGGTGGCACAATACAGATATTCAGTCACAGATAAAGTTGTTTGTATTTGCAACATGTGGAAAGAGTTTTTGTATACCTTGATGCTAGGGTTTTGTATTGTGGGCGTAAATTGTTTGCATTTTGTACTTGGAGGAAAATTGTGACCTGAGCACACAGGTAATCAAAATGGCTGCTCCCATGTGCTAAAATAATCAGTCTGAACCAGTCCAAGTAAAACTTTAGCGTTTACGAAATCATAAATGGGAAAAACAAATTTTGCCAGATTAGGCAATACCAGTTTCTCAAAAGTGCAGTGAATGAATTACAGAATCAAAATATATAAAAATTAAAATGTTATTGGCTTGTTTTATTTTTTACAATTTACCTTTGAAGTCTAGGAAGTCAACATGACTTAGTGGAGCCTGCAGTTGTTTTATAGGTACACATCGGAAATAAAGCCAAGCTACATGCTGTATAACCCAAATTACACACATCATTCTTACACCAAATTAATGTGAATTTCATCGTACGGTAGCTTAATCCGCTCTGATGTTTTTGACAAAATTTATTGACAGAAGCAAACCATCTACTTTGGAGATAAGTAGCACTGATTGATAGGAATTTCATGTAAAGTTTGATGGTTAATTTTTATTTGAACTGGCCCCCAATCTAGACTTGACAGATATTAATAAATGTTTGTTCTTGTGGCTAATATTTTTTTAAAAAAAATTTGACCGAGGCTACACACATATCATTCTAATGGTCTGTCTACGGTACTGAATCACTACAACAGTTTGTTTTAAAAACATTGCAAGCAAGACTGATGTAATGACTGGAGTCAAGACCCAGGAGCAGTTGTTCAGTTATAGAATTCTAGGAGATATGTTGATATACCTTTTGTTTGTATGCCTTGTGGTGATAGTGTATAAGTCATTGAGACCAAACAAATGCATGGGGTAATTATGGACAACTTGTGTCCAATGTCTGATGTGTAAAGTTAGCTAACAGTGATTAGACAGTCTTGAGTTCCTTTGTTGGGCATGTCTGGCAAATGTAATTTTTAAGATATATTTATGTATGTGTATGTGTGTATACCTTCACATAGATACCCCCCCTATATATATATATATATATATATATATATATATATATATATATATATATATATATATATATATATATATATATATATATATATATATAATATAATATAATATATCTTAAAAATTACATTTGCCAGACATGCCCAACAAAGGAACTCAAGACTGTCTAATCACTGTTAGCTAACTTTATATATATATATATATATATATATATATATATATATATATATATATATATATATATATATATATATAGTGGAGCCTCATTAATCCAGACACATTCATTCCCAGTGAAATATGTCCGGATTAACGAGTTTTCTGGATAATTGAATCATGCACATTTTGTGTTTTACAATATCTGATCATCACACCATATAATGATGTAGATGTATATGTTTGCTTTCATTGTAGTGTACTGTATATTCAATAATGATCAAAATAAATTCATGAATACATCATTTAATTTGTGCTTATTTTACATTATTATAATATGCGCTTGTACGTAAATACAGTAAATACAAGTTAAGACAATTAATACATCGATGCACATCACACTATGTACCTGTACATGTATGTACTGTACATACATTTATCATGTCAATTTTCTGAAGAAATCTGTAACCTAGTTTGCCTGGATTCTTTGGCGGATCTATCTGCAATGATTATTGATAGTGCCATGTATTCTCAAGGGCTTCACTATTGTGCTTTATGTCATCACTTGTGAATATTGCTGACGTCTGATCAAAATATGAAATTAATGTTGCTATACTGTCCTTGGCTTGATTGATGGTGATGTCTTTTACCTCTGAGTCGGTAGTGTCATCATCATCTTCTTCATTACCATTGTCTGGAACCTCGTCTTTAGATACCAGGGTCAAAATGTCGTCATCGTCATCATTCAGTTGTTGCCCTGTCCCTTCCTTTTCGTCTATCTGTATGTATTTCTCAGCAGATATCTGAGCCTGGTTGAGAAGGTCTCTTATTAGATCTGTGAGCTCACTTAATGGCATGTCATCTCCATCATCAATTTCTTCGACAGTAGTGGTTAGTGTCGGTATGATCTGTAAATGTCTAAAGCAGTTTGAGATTGCTGCTGGTGTCACTGAACCCCACACTGTCATTACGGTATCTCTACTTGTCTACGCTTGCTTGATGGTGTCACCATAATATATGTAATAAGTACAACGAAAACAATCTTTATGTCGCAGTTAAATGCATTATGGTAAACTAATAAAATGCAGTCATCACACCGACACAGTTATTTTCATTTGCATATACATGTACTATCTTAGCTTATTAAAGATGTAATTTTGCATCTTGAGGAAGTACCCTTTTTTTAGTTCATGATGGACACAAGTGGGTTGTATTGTAAAAAAAAGAAAGTTATGTAGCCTTACATTACTGTGAAGAATTATTAACATTTTATGCATATATACATCTGAAAATTAAAAACGAAAATACACGCAATTTTGAGACCAGATTTTCTTTATTCAAAATAGCTGTGGTCCAGGCCATGCATTTTTGTCTGGATTTTAGACTTGTCTTGTGCTTAATCTTATAAAGCAAACCTGGTAAAACTTGACATGAACATACAGACCTTTGCAGATCTTTGGGGTAAAAGAGTACACATGGGAAAAACTCATGCGTCCAAAAAGTCCCCCCCCCCCCCCCATGTAAAAAAACTTAGTTGACATTTCACTCAATTTGTCATACATGTGTAATAAAACCAATTTAAAAATAACTAACTTTTCTTGCATTTCTAAACAAATGTTTAATTTGAAAGAACAAAAAAAACACATTTTTCTTCTATCCACCCCCCACCCCCCCACCAGCTTAAGTGAAAAAGAAAACAACCTCATGGATATACATGTAATAAGTTAACATATCAGGAGATATTTCACCAATGTCACAAATTTTAATATTTCTTGCTTATTTCTTCACTTTTGAATTAAAGGTGTTAAAAAGTTGAAATAAATTGGAATTTTGAGACCAGTTTATTTATTCAACGCATATAGATTCAGGGCTGGAGATTTATTCCAGTGTTTAGACTTGTTAACACAGCAGGATAAATTTCAAAGACACTAAATTTGTTAAAGTGGACCTAACCAAATTTTACAGAGAAGGTTGAACCTTTGTTGATGTTTGTGTAACATAGGGATTTGGGGTAAAAGAGAACCAGCAGGCGAAAACTATGGATCCAATAAGTAAGCAAAACCAAAACCAAAAGGCTAAAATTGTACCCATTTTTGCATGTGTTGGCATAATAGCTGCTCCAAAACAACTTCAGTGTCAATGAAATTTTTGTAAGGCACCCCATGTAGTAACGCATAGGTCATGTGACTGTTGAGTATGCATGTCCAAAGGGGTTGTTATTTTGTAGTTTTAGCTACTAACAATGTTGTTGTAGCTTTTCTATTAGATCACTGTGTCTTTTTACATTTAAAAACACACCTGTATAAAGAAAAAATTTGGATTAGTACTGTGGGCCTAATAGCTACTCCAAAACAACTTCTTGTATATAAGCATATATAAAGCTACTAATGGTATGAAAGTCTTCTGTATCAGACATGCTTGGATTCACTTGGAAATAAGAAGAAAACTTTTTTTCTTCCTCAATCTTAAGTGAGAAAAAAAAATATGGTCCGTTATGAGTCCTGATGAATTTTGCTCATAAAAGGGAAGGGTGAAATTAAAGCCAAGACTATTAATTCAGCAAAATTATCACTAGTCCATAAAACCATGGGATCATACAGGAATGCTTCAGTTCCTGCTAAACATGCTTGAGGCTCTGGCTTTCTTGTTAAATTATAAATAAAATTTCATTTCAACTGATCTTTTTCTTAAGGTTATAATTTAGAGTCAAGGATTCAACATACATAATCCAGATCTTTAAAAGATCTTGTATTTGAGTAAAACAATGCTAAGATCTTTTGCAGTTCTGTGTTTATAAATTTAATTACCAAAATAAGATTACATGGACCCCCTGTTTAGAGGTGAGAATTCGAATTGTGACCTGATAAGAAAAGTCCTACTGGAAGCAACATAGATCCTATTATGCCATCACATTATGCACTAGCAGATCAGGGTCTGTGTTGTTTGTTCCAGAGTTTACTCCTAAACAAATTGCATAGACAGAGATCTGCCATCACATTATTCAATGGCAGATCTGGGTCTGCATTTTGCTGTTGGACTTTACTTATAAGTACATTGGGTACTAGCTCAGTAAGGTAGATGCACATGAAAGTATTCCAAAAATCAAATGTTTTTTGTTTATTTTATGCAGAAACGGAGCGGGTTAGATAAAATTTCTCTTCAGCAGCAAAAATGATAACTTTATAGAAAAGTTAATGTTTGGTGACAGTGGACAAAAATGCAGTAATGCACAAATTTGATACTGGAAATGGTGGTCTCATTAATGAGTGGTCTTGTACTAAACAGTATATTGTAATGGGGGTTTTCGATATCAAGCATTATTGGTACAATATTGCACAAGCCACTGGTCAGAGGTATTGCGCAACTTGGAAAACAACACTCGAAACCGCCTCCCGCTAATACTTGTTATCTAAAGGATGACCTCTACGGTGTGATTTGCCCGGTTATAGAATGGATATGGTAATCTGAGTCGGTATCTTGGACAAAGACAACACACGAGCCCCGTAAAAATAAATAAAGGATTTAATCAAAATAAAAATCAAGAGAAGAAAGACACAGTAAATTACAATTTTCTTTCCCTCTGAATTTTCTTAGTTCAGAAGCACTTTAAAACCGAAGTTTAAAATAATGGATACATTAATTAAAATTCAAACACTAGGGGTGAAACAATTCATCGATACTTTTGCCATTTCGATACACATATCGATACACAAGGTGAAGAATCGATACAAAACGATATCTACCTTATAATAGCTACATAAATCTTCAGCAGTTATGGTAATTAAATTAGGAGCTCCATAGACCAAACTGTCGCGGTAGTTGTTTTGTATACACTGGAAGTATAGCGTGTGAGATTCAGTTAGTCATCTCCGTTCCCGCACCCGGACCAGTTCTATAGATAAGATTTTCCTTGTACTAGTAAATAACATTATTTTTTGTTTTTTAAATAATACCATAATTTAAAAATATAATCAAAGACATAAATTAATATAGTTTCTGAAGGAAAATTTTTTTTCTTAAAATTATTATAATAATGTAAGTGTCAATTCTTTTCTCTTTGCGTGGGACTAAACTATCTGTATGGGTGTGGAACCGGTGATAGAACTTATGATTATTCTTAATCACTAGGACGTTTGGGATGCTTTCATGCAATGAACTACAAACAGCGGTTTGACCAAGGTGATTCCAACATCCGGTCAAATGGAGCAGACGCAAAAGGCCGAAAAAATTGAACTCGAATTACCTGTGATTAGAAGATCATCGGCCTGGAACTATTTTGGATATCCTGTGGAGTATGAGAATGGAGTAAGAAAAGTAGACAAGTCCAGGTGTGTTGCAATCTGCGTTTTACAGCTCTTAGGAATACTGGAAACACCAAAAATATGTCTACACATTTAAAGCGGCACCACGCAACCATTGCCATTGGAATTCCTTTTAAAGATGACAAGATTTCAACTCCCAAGGTCAGTGTTTCTCCTAGTCCTTAGCCATCACATCCAACAACCACTTGTCAGCTCAGATTGACTGAAATTTTTCAGTGTCTATTAATTCCATCATCGCAAAGATCACAGACAATCACTAAGCATATAGCAATGTTTATTGCACATGATATGCGCCCTTTCTCAGTGGTTGATTCGCTAGGTTTCATAAATATGATTCGTACCCTGGAACCTCGCTACATCATCCCATCAAGAACACACTTCGCAGAGAAAGTTATCCCAGACCTATACCTTCACACCAGACAAGAAGTGCTAAGCACCATATCAGAGACAGAATCAGTGGCCATTACTACAGATGGTTGGACTTCATGGGCTACAGAGAGTTACATAACAATCACAGCTCACTTGATTGATAAGGAATGGTGCATGAAAAGCTTCATTCATTAGACCAGACCTTTACAGAGTCTCACACTGGTAAAAATATAGGAGCAGTGCTAGTTGATGCCAGTAAGGAATGTCAACTTGAAAGGACCCACAAGTTACTCCCCATAGTAACAGATAATGATGCTAACATGGATGTTGCTATTCAAGAGGCTCACACCACATATCAAGTGCTAGATAGCAGATAGCAGATCTCAGGTTTGACACTGCAGTTGGGTGCTTGTATATGTTATAGATAGATATAACAGATCTCAGTTTTTACACTGCAGTTGGGTGTGACATAGATTGATATAACAGATCTCAGGTTTAACACTGCATAATTATTATTTCTGAATCCCAAAAATTTTAAATTTATTTTGTATTTTTGTGTTACATGTACTTTTTAGTGTGTTATTGTGTTGCAGTATGTTATTGCATGATGAATCAGACACAAAACTTGTAACATTTCATTTTTATTGAATGAAGGATAAAGAAACACATCAAAGATTTTGTTATATTTTATTTGGTTACACAGAACAACAATGTTAGTAGTCGTGACATTGTATCTTGATTCAATTTTTTCTCTGTTATCATTATACATAATAGGTTAACAAGGTGAATCACTGCTGATACATTGCATATTTGACACTGTTTGAACTTGAAAATACCATTCAACATATACATTCACATGATTAATCAAATGTACTGTGATAATCCCATTTTCAGTTTGATACATGTATCGATATGTATCGTATCGTAGGCTGTGTATCGTGTATCATATCGATACGTGGCACAGGCATATCGTTTCACCCCTATCAAACACTAATGAAATAGATGAATTTAGCCGTTAATAACTTAATAGCTGATAGCAAATTTCATCACGAAATCGAGTGTTCATTAACATTGGACCGCTCGGTAAATTCACATGACCTGCTCGACGACTGTTTTTTCCTTCTGCTTGCGTCTCGACTTTAACTTGCCCTCTGGTTGAACGTGGGATTCCACAACTCTGACTTCTAACTTCTTTTTCCTCCTTTGAATCTCGACCTCCTCACTATTTCTCTCTCTTCAAACAAACTATTTTCCTTTGAAAAGAAAAGGGTAAAATGCCCTAAGTATCTCGTTAGGTTTTAAGAGTTGAGATTGTCCGTCCGTCTTTCTGGTTCAAACAATCAGATCTTACTATCAGTGTTAACCTTTATACGGCTAACAAATACTACACAAGTCTTCAGATCAATACAGGTATACCGCTAATTATTGACATCAGAATTTGGTGAAGGCACATATATTCTCGTAAATCATTACGTAAAGTGAGGCAATATATCATAGCCCACAATCAATATTCACTAATATGATAAATTCAAATTAATGTAACACTTTCCAATCATAAATGTACACGGCGGGTTTTCTACAACACCCATTAACCTACCTACGTTTATAAGGTGAAAATTCTAATTCAGAATTCAAAAGTACATTACTAAATCACTGTAATAACCGAACTATCCATACAAAATCAACACGTCATGCATCTGTAATGACGAAACATCATATAAATTACATTATGATAAATGTGAACAATTTCTACAAAATCAACAGATCATGCATCTGTAACGAAGAAAACATATAAATTATGTCATGATAAATGTGAATTTGAGTTAAATACCTTGTGTTCTTGGCGTGCTCTCTAGACCGTTGGGTTTTCGGCGGTCTTTCCTGAGCCTATTTTTTTTTCTTCGAAGGTACTGCTAAAAAAAAAACTCCGGAGTCTTTGCTATGTATTTTTTTCTCTCCCTCTCTTGCAGAGGTCTTCCAGACTGATTAAAATTCATTAGCTCAGAGAATATATTTCCCCCAATTTCAGGGATCGACCCACCCCTGATTCCACATTTGACCAATCGGAATAAACGCTATTCCTACAGACATTTAGAAAACTGCCTATCAAGGTGCCAAAAATGCCACCTGGGGTTGCCTCAACACCCTGGCATTTCTCTCAATCACTTTTTGACAGTTCTACGTGCGAATTTCGTCTTTCAGGCCTGTCATACACCTAGTTCATTTTTACTATAAACATAGTACTAGTGTGACCCGAGTTAGAAAAACATTTCTTCCGCAAACTCTACTCCAAGACAGTTAATTGTCGGCTAGACTAAGAATTAATTAATGGATTTCACTGGCGAAAAATTTGGCACTTGACATATATAAAACATATTGTTGATCATTATTACTGTTATTGTGCCATATTTACTCAGTAGTCCAACTGCAAACCACAAAGACCAAAATTTGCTAGTGCATAGTATGCCAGCAGATCTGCATCAATGCAGCTTGTTAGGAGTAATCTAAATAAACAACATAGACTGAGATCAGCAGGCACATTATGCTATGGCAGATCAGGATCTTTGTTGTTTGCAGTTTGACTTCGTATAATAAAGTATATGCAGTAATTTCAGTTTTTGTACTTAGTTATCAAATGTATGTTGATTTATATCTTTGTTTTTTTCCCTTGCAGCCTGGAAGCGTTGGCACCATGGAGTATTACATGTAATACAAGTTCAGTCATAGCAACTCTATGGTTTTCCTTACTCCAGGGATCAAAGTCATCAGCAGAGTTCTTCGTATTTGTTGGTGTGATTGTTTTCCTATATTGTCTTGCAGCACTTGTCATGTACATCTTCCTCGATAATATTTACCGAAGGAGTAACACTTTCACTATTGCAGTAAGTGACAGATGACTTTTACCATTGTTAGCAGGAAGAAACATGTACTAACTTATGATTATATATTATAAGCCACATGCATGTTAAGTAAAGCTTAACTGTAAATGTGGAAAATCAATGTTGGGATTAAATTGATAATACTGTCAAACGTGTTTAGCAGTCACCTCTAGAAAATTTACCTTTCAAGACAGATGGCTGTTAATGGAGATTGATTCCATCAGTTATTCTGTGCAAGGGATCAAAACAAGAGGCTGTTTAATAGTGGTTGATTCATACAGTAGTTCTGTGCAAGGGATCATGAAATGTTGGGGTTTTAAAACAGATGATCTTTAACTATATTTGATTTTTACCGCCACTAGTCATAAACCAGAAGAGCTAAAGGGATTGTCAGTCATCTGTCATCCATCTGTCTTCTTTTTGCACCAGCTTGTTATTGTTCCTTTCCCTAAATTTCAAGGAGGATTACAATGAAGAAAAAAACAAACCTACACACACACATACACAAATGTGGTGTCTCCCTTGTTCTCATTATTGCTTCTGAATTGATTGTCATGTCAACATGGCTTTTCACTAAAAGACTTCTTTTGATGTCCTGTTGGTCCGAAATAAAAATGGTGTCAATTTCCTATAGGGTCACAATGGCAGCTGTCTAGAAAATTTTGTTGTTACAAATTATAAACAAAAACATTCAGATGTGATTTTTGCCAGGAGACTTATTATGTCCTAAATTAATGTCTGATATAATAGCCATCTTGAAAATCTTATTATTGGCTCCTCTTGAATGGATGGTCTTATGAGTATGGGTTTTACAGTGAAAGACTTCTGTATGATGTCTTGTTGATCCTAAATGAAAATGGTACTAATCTGAAGTTCAGTATAGCCAACACATTGGCCATCCTGAAACTCTTGTTATCACTACACCTTCTGAATACAAAATCATATTGACATGGGGTTTTTATCAGAAAACTGGAGATATATGGCTGATCTTAAATTAGAATGGTGCTGCTCACATATCCAAAATGGCTGCCACAACTGTCATCTTTTGAATGTTATGACTGCTCCATAATGGACGGTCATATTAGGATGATTTTTTTTGGTAAAACATTCTTATAGTGTCTAGTTGGTCCTAAATGAAAATAATGCACTGCAATCTCACTTCTGACTGTTTGAGTCTTGAGCTGTGCTTATGTAAGAAAGCTTGCCACTGATTTCCCATGGGTTGGTGGTTCTTACCTGGATATTTCCTTCACCATTTATACTCGCCACCATGTATATAGCTATCATGTGCTGAAAAATGATGTTAATCCCAAAACAACAAGAGACATTTAGTATGACATCTAGGGCATAACCGACTTTTGATCCGGAAATCGGATTCCACCGGATAGTATGAACTTCCGATTAATCGGAGTCGGACAAGGCAGGAACGACCGATTCGGATAATAAAAATAATAAAGTTGAATTTCTATAGCACCGTGTCTAACACTGCATGTCATTCGATAGTGCGTTAATAAAGTTAAATAAGAAGTCAGAAAAGTCCAATATGGTCAACACAACCACGCTGTGAGACAATCTATTTGAACCGACGGGTGAAAACCGGAAATGAAGCCGGATATGGTACAGTACTAAGAAACATGCCAGAAACCCGGAAACGGAAGATGAAATTTTTTAGAAAAAAAATACGGATTTAGCATTTCCGATTAATTGAATCGTATCCGGAATCGGAAAAATTTCATGCCTAAAATCCGGAATTGGAAATCGGTAGAAAAATGCTAATCGGTTATGCCCTAATGACAACCACAGGAGCCTCAACTTGAGTATTTTATTATCTCGAGAACACCCTTACAATTTTGCCATAAGTCTTAGAGAAATGACCTTTAAAATACAAACTTGTGGATTTAAAGCACAACATATCAGATTTACGATTGTTTGTGGTAAAATCTAGATACTGGTTTGCCCATTTTTTATTGGATCTGGATTATATATTAGCTTCATTGGAGTTAGAGAACCAGACTATATCAGAGTACCTTAAAAGCTTTAATCTGCATATATATTGTGATGCAAAGCTTCTGCATGATCAAGCTTTAGTTTGATTGCTTTACAAATGACATCTAACACATGATTGGTCAGGAAGAAAGGGCCAATAAATCTCTTACAAAGTTTTAATAGTACAAATAAATACAAGCCAGGGAATATTTAGATTCTAGGGAAAAAAGGAATCAGATCTTTCTGTTTTGCCTTGTCCATCAGATCTTGTAGTCTGCAATACCATGATGCCACGTTTATCATTTCTTTGACTTGCATTGTCAAATTCAGCTATCAAGTGTTATGCATGGGTTTGATTCTTGGGGTTCAGCGAGTGTGGGTATCTGGTGAACATCCCAATTGCTTCTAGTCATTCGGTTCTATTCAGCGTTTTTCCGAGTTCTTCACCATTTATACTGGCCACCAAGTTTAGCCTATCTTTTTCTTGAAAATTGACATTAAACCCTACAACAATGTTTTATGCATCCTGTAAATCCTGATCAAAGGTTGATGAAAAGGCTGCAGCAGCCTTCGTTAGTGGCAAACACATAACCAAAGTGCGCTTGCCAAACGATGCGTCCATATTTTCAGCGGAAATCAGAGCAATAAACCTTGCTCTGAATTTATCGAACAAAAACGCATTTTAAATAGCATTATCTTCTGTGACTCATTATTAGTGCTTCAGTCGCTACACAACAGAAAACTGGATAATCCATTATTAGTCAATATTCTCGTCAAAAACTTAGAGCTTAGTACCTCCTACAATATAGTATACTGTTGGTTACCTAGCGATATTGGTATTAGAGGTAATGAAGAAGCAGACCGGGCTGCTAAGATGGCTCTATCCCAAGAGTCATCGGATTTTAAATTACTGTTGACTGATTTTAAACCTTGTATCAAAAAGTATCTACGTCAGAAGTGGCAGGTGTCATGGGATGATGCAGTCAATAACAAACTTCATGCCATCAAACCAACCCTGGGAGAATGGACTCCTTCCTACAGAACTATCCGTAGGGAGGAGGTTGTTATTGCAAGAATCAGAATCGGTCATACATACATTACCCACTCCCACATACTTAAAGGTGAAGATCCACCAGAGTGCGTTTCTTGCAATGAACCATTCACTGTTTAGCACTTTATGACCAAGTGTACTGACCTGCAACCTACGCGTGATAAATACTATAATGTATATGACATGAAGGAACTTTTTGATATTATACAAATCACTTGTATTTTAGATTTCCTGAAGGAAGTAAATATTTATTTTAAACTATAGCTTGTATGCCATCACCTAGAATATTTTTATCTAATGCAAATACAGCCTCTTATTTTCAACATCTTTTCATCCATATACACCATTTACATCTCCCGTTGATTGGGAAGCTTCATATTTTACTGTTACCAACATCTTACCATTTTACTTTGAACTATTTGGTTTTCTATGTCGCTGGTCGATATAAAACCTTTTAGTATTTTAAACATATATAAATACAACCTATTGTATGGCGCTAAATAGCCTAAGTGTGCTGGAGCGCCACTAAAAATCAAACAAACAAACAATATTTAACACTCCTTAAATCCTGTTATTGCTACTTCTGCATGGAGGGTAATATGAAAGTGGAGTTTTCACCAAAAGACGTCATTATGTATGTCTGGTCCTGAATGAAAATGCTGCCAATCTTACATCTATTATGGCCACCATTGCGACCATCTCAGAAATATTTTTTTTTTTATATGCAGAAATATCAGATGGTTTCAACGTGCAGCAGTTAAAAAGAAATGGTCGTATATTGAATATCTGTGAATTTATTTTTGCAGTTGAACTTCAGCCCATTCAGTAGACTCCTGTTTTCTTAATTATTAGGTAAACTAAGTCCCATCACCTCCACACCTCACTTGGCTGACTCCCTTCTTTTCCTAGAGGTAATGGGCTATAGGCATACATATACATGCCAACCATTTCCCAACTAAATTACACCTTACGCCTAAATGTATTTGGATTATGCATTTGCATCCCCCTCCAAATAAATATATAAGTTGCTTTTTCATTTTATTAACATCCCATTAATCCCACAGACCATATTCTAGAAAAGACGGCTTCTATGTAACTACGACATAAGTATACGCTTGTCTGTAGATATACATGCACTTTTTTTACAGTATTATGTTCTATTTATAGCAGCTGACCTATTTCCAAAAAACAGGATGGTTCTACTTTCAAACTTTTGACCTTGGTTTCTTTATATGTAGCAGCTGTATGGCTTAGTTATGAGAGAACAGACTGATTTTCTAACTTGTAATCTTTGCTAGCGGATTCTTTGTTCAAATTCATACTTGGTACAGAACCAGTTTTTAGGTATTTGGTGCTAAATGTCAAGTTGGATTTATTCTAGTCAATGCGTGTGTTTGAGCAAAAATCTTTTTAAAATAATTTCACAAATGGATTAGAAAAGACAAAAAAATAAATTCGGAGATGAAGACATGAATTATGTATTACAGTTTTCCATTCTAGGGCATCTTCCGGCCCCTTGCAGGCTGTGTGGAAAGGATTTTTTAAGTATTGGTCATGGTGATAAAAGAAAGAAATCTTGAATTAGCTTGTTTTACTAACTCCAAAACTAAAGAAACTTCTGTTTTTTATTTTACAGCATAACTAAATTGTTGACCTTAACTTTTATAAATGCAGAGGTGTTATATACTGAGTTCTTAATAGAACACAGACTATCCCTAGGGGTAGAAAACTTTAACTTAAAATTGCAGAAGCCATGAAAATTGGGTTGTTTAGTATTGCAACAGACAGGAGTAGTGATTATGACGACAATAAATTGTACCCATTCATTGTAAGTGACTGACAATGAAAAGGGCAAAGTCAGAGTGCTCTTCTGTCATTATTACATATAACAGTAGATTCCACTGGAGAAAACAATTTTTTATTTGCTTGATAATGATTTGAATAAATACAAGTTGGCAGAACTGTATGGGGTTTTCAGCTGATGCTGCATCAGTGATGACTGGAATTCATAAAGGAGATGCATTCTTTATTTTGAAAAATGTCTCCATTATTGTTCATATCAGGCTATATCTGTCATTTGATGCTCCATGCTTCAGGAAAGGCTGCTGATAAATTAGGAGAACTCCTGAAGTGTCAAGTTGGCACTCTACCTGACAATATACTTCATGCAGACAGAGTTGATTTTTTTTCTTCTTATTTCCCAGCTAAAAGACCCAATAACTGGAAGATATAAATTTCCTCTACTTTGTCAGGTTATGAAAGGAATATTGGTTCTTTACCATTCTAATGATGGCAGTGAGAGATTGTTCAGCATTGTTAACAAAAGTAAAACTGAATTCAGATTGAGGCTCTGTAACCCAGCGCTTAGTGTTCTACTGGTGTGCAAAACATTTATAGTCTCAGCTGGTACCTACATGTTTTGAAATGCAATATTAGAGTCTGTTGCTTTTTGAAGCTTAAAATGTTATGCATGAAAACTTTAAGCAGTAATTGATGTTAAAAGTTCAGAGGGTTAAATAAATAAATAAATCATTTTGTACATATGCTCATTGAATTTTTATCATGTTATATGTGGATTACTCTTTTTCTGCTCTTATTACTCTTTTTGCCCACTTGGATTACACTTTTTCCTCACCAGGGGTTGGCATGTATGCATAAGGCCCATATTTAGAAATAAAAAGAGATGCAATGCTGTGTAAATGGAAAAGAAGATTGTATTTTAAACTCTGTATTGTTTTTCTTTTTCAGGATTTTATTGTATCTGCAGTCATAGTTCTCTTGTGGCTGATTTCCTCCTCGGCTTGGGCACAGGGTGTTGCTGATGTCAAGTACTACACTGATCTAAATAGCTGTGGAGTTTTTAATAAAATGAAAATCGCTTGTGCTGGGTCCACATCCAGTATCCAAGAAACTGTGTCGCCAAACTTTGCAAGCTTGAATGTGTCTGTTGTAAGTTTAATGATGTACTATGCTTGAGATCAGTGATTTGCAATAGGAAATTCTAGAAAGTATCATGTCATTGCTTTGAGAAGTCAACATTTTCCCCTTAATTCCAGGAAAATAAAACAAGACATTGTGCCATTATATGAATGCTCTTAGTCCATAAACTTTCATCGTCCATCCATCTGTTGGCACAAGCTTGTTATTGCTATTCATAAGCTACTTGGAGGATGTTGATCCCATTGTCTAGTTCCTGAATGAAAATGGTACCTGTTTGGACATCCAGTATGGCCATCACAGTAGCCATCTTGAAAATATTATTGCTACTTTTGAATAGTCATTTAAACCTTGGGTTTCACAGAAAGACTACTTATGATGTCTAGTTGGTCTTTAATGAAAATTGTTGCCAATCTGAAGGCCAATATGGCCACTTGGTAGCCATCTTGAATTTTGTTTTCACTACTACCCCTGAGTGAAGGATCATATAAACATAGGATTTTCACCAATAGACTTTTTATGATGCCTGGTTGGTCTGAAATGAAAATATAATTGGTATGACAGCCGTCTTAAAAATAATGTTTTCGCTACTCTCCTTCAATAGATGATTATTGTGATACAGAATTTTAGCCAATAGACTTGATTGTTGTCTTGTGTGCCTTAAATAAAAATCGTGCCAAGCTGACATCCAGTATTTTACACCATGAAGATATTGATATCATTGAAGAATATCAGAGATGTTTTCATTAACAGTTAAAAGGAAGAAATTATCTTCTTGAATTCCTGGAAATCCTTTTCTACCCAGCAGAGCTTGTGTTAGTTCTAGGGACTTTTTAATTTCAGAGCTCTTATAGCTCAGTGGCCAGCTTGTCAGATTTGCAACTGAAAGAGTGCCGGCTTGAATCCCATCTGATCAGCCTAGTATGGCTACTGTGATGTGTCCTTGGGAAAAGTACTTTACTCTGACTGACACAGCACTAAATAACATAGCTGTGAAACCAGTCTTCTTTTTTAAAAAAAAAAAAAAGAAAAATGCAGCAAATTATCATTATTCTTTATTTGCAAGGAAGGAAATTATGCAGCCTAGTTTACCTAGCTCCCTTCTGACCAGCATTGAACAGGTTAGATGCATCAGAACATAATAGAGTTAAGGTTTTTCCAGACATGATTTTTGGGCAACAATGAAATTTTTTATATGCATTGACATTATCGAAACAGTGTAAAAATGGTAATTACTTTTAAATATAGAAATTAATGATAGTAATTAATGATAGTGATCATAGTTGGTTCATTCAGGGCTAAAACCAAACTTGTCAATTAGTAAAACTTTTCTTATTATCCAATACAAATCTTGAATTCTGTCATATTTATATACACAATTTCTCCTTCAAATACATTCCCCAGTTACATTATGATAGGAGTATTCGCGTGCAACCTTCGTGAATCCAACCCTAGCAAAAGATGAAAATTGTCTTTTTCTATCTCACAAATGGCAATAAATCTTGCACATTACCTCCCTTTGCCACTGGCAGGTGTTGCTGGTTTTTAGCTTCTCTACTGTACTAATAACATGGTACATTTGACCTCTAACAATCCAAGCCATTGTAGTGTCCAAATTGGAGATCTAGCCTTAATTTTGGATTTATTGTCTTGGACAATCAGTCTTTTTCAGGTTGTATACATTATTTTTATAATTTTGCCAAATTTTAGTGACTTCTCATCTTTATGTACTTTATTGATTTAAAACTACTTTACACCAAGCTATCATGGACCTCGTGCTGTCATTTACAAATTGTGCGACACTTATTTGGCTTACGTTAGTAATGGAGATGGTTTAGCAAGTTAGGTATATGCGTGGTTGGCTGAAACTGCAAAATTCTCTTGCAGCTGAAAGAGTTACCACCCATAGCAAAGTAAACCAGCTGACCAATGAGGGATATAATTCCACATTAGATATCCATTTTGATGAATTCCTTACGGTCAACATGCCTTGACTTCATAAGGAAAACAAATGTGTGTTAATTGTTAATTGGAGAAACAGATATATGAAATGTATCATTGATGGAAACTGTTAATGACTCCAAAAATTTATTCTATGCACATGGTAATAGAAGGAACTGTAAAATTGAATTGTCTTTCAAGTGTGTCAAATCAGATAGTGAAGCAGCATATGCTGTTTTGATTTATCTACATATGCCAAGGAATGATATGTATAGTGACAACCTTTGACTAACAAAGATGTTTATGCATTTGTTTTTCTATTTGGAAAGAATTGATAGAACTTAGATTCTTATAAAGTTATTAAAATCAATCATAGATCCATTTTTGTGAATTAGGAAGAATTTATCAACCTTAAATTAGTGGGTGAACTGCTAACATTTAATACCTGTATAGGGATGGTCCTGGCTTTTAAAAAGTTGTCACCAAAAAAATAATTGCCAACCTCGATATTTTGTTGCCAACATTTTTCCAGAACAAGTGGTGAATATTTTTCCAAGTCTATTAATGTAATAGGCAATGAAAATTGAAAAAGATGGGATAGTTATTACTTTATTGACAAAACGCAATACAGCCATAATGTTACAAAATAAATCATTAAATGACTGTTTTGCACTACTTCCATGGTGTTTGCATCCCACATCAACGTTAGTGCATAGGTATGACTGTTGTCATCTGAAATAAATGCCTTATCAAATGTAAAAATCTACTTTCCTGATATTTTTTGAAATAGAAACATCAGGTATTAAGAATATCTATATTATGTATATTGTTTTCCAAATAAATAATAGTTTTGTAAGGAATTTTAGTTAATGACATTTTGATACTAACACCCTATGATCGTACTTTGAAATGCAAATAAGTAATATATAATGTGACCACTATTTCATGCATTCAGAAATTAAATCTCCCTTTTTTAATGGCTAGCTTCACAAAATACATCTCCGTCAACCAGGAATTCAGAAATTTATTTTTGCCGCGCTTTACATGCTATTACTGTAGTGAATTGCTTCCTAAATCCCAAGAATGATGACTGAATGCAGTAGATTTTTCGCAACAATCAAACTAGGAACGCCATTCCCACCAATGAAACTTTCAAGAGTCAACACCTGTTATTAATGTACTCTATCTATCTATCTATCTATCTATCTATCTATCTATCTATCTATCTATCTATCTATCTATCTATCTATCTATCTATCTGTGTGTATATGTATATATATATATATATATATATATATATATATATATATATATATATATATATATATATATATATATATATATATTCACAGTAATAACCATCATTAAATTAAAAGAAGGAAAAAAGAAGCATATCACGGAGCATATGTGGCCACTCCCTCCAAAAACAATTTCAAATAAATATGTTATTTAGTAAGCAGTGTTATATGCATATATGAGTTAACATTAAGGAAATATGGTGGGATATAAAATTGTGGGAAATAGTTATCACATGTATAGTAGCTTCAGACCTAATTTCAACTGTTAACATAAATTCACACCCATTTTAGGCATTGTTAGTTATAACAAAAAGGATGTTTATTTGTCAGTCAGTTGCTAGTGCTCTCACTCAGAACAAATGTTTTCTTTGAAGTATGTCGAAGAGGGTTATGTCTAACCTTTAGATAGTGCAGTTTGGGTAAATTTGAGTAGAATATGAAATGGGGGCATGTCGGGGGAAGGGATAATACACTACATGGACAGAACTGATGTGTCTTTTATGATTTTCACATGTATTGGATTCGAACAATTGGAGAATATTCAGTGAAAACAATGCTTAAATATGCTGCAGAAACTTTGCAATGGTAGTTCCAAATCTGTGTGTTTTCGGATTCAATCTCCCAACTTGGTATTTGAAAGATTTATATTTTGCATGACACTAGAATAACTGTAGTGTAATAACTAAATTTATTCAACGACTATTCTTTGGAAATCTTTCTGTGCAATTGAAACTTTAACACAGAAGGGGCATTAATCAATGGATTTGGATTTCTTGGAACTATTGGAATTGAAAATACTTTTAGGAAATAGGAATTTATTCACCATGCTGTGAATTAATTTTTCTTTCACTCCTGTATTTTGAGAAATAAATTATTTTCAGTTATGCAAAACTTTGTTTTGCTATTTCTTGTTGCATAGTTTATGTTCCTAGAGTCGTAACACAGGATTGATGGGAAAAGTGAAAGATCAATGAGCAAAATTAACATAATTATCTATATTCTCCCCACCTGGACTCATATTTGCTGACACACTCTTTCTTCAAAATATCACAGCCAGTTGTAAATCAATTGATGACTTGTGCCTTGATACATACATCACAGAACAGCTGTTTAAACTTTGTATCATATATCAGCCACGGACACCAAGTTTCCAGCTGTCAAGAAATTTTCAGGAACTTTTGACCCGTTCATCATGATGTGGTTTTGCACTTAAAGCATTACTACCATCACTGCATGTAGATGATGTTGGATCGTCAGGTATAGCATCAGGTTAAGTGACTGTGCTTGTGTTGTCTGATGAATTTGAACTAAATCCAGATGCTGTTAATTTTGTTAACTTAGTGTATATACTCGCATATTCAAGTGTAAGCCACCCCCACCCCGAAACTGAACAAGTATAAACATTAAAAAGTGCATGACTCGCGTATAAGCTGACCCACAACTCCGAGACATCACAAGATGCATGCTGTAAGTTATCAAATGCATCTATTTAGGCAAATTTATATTAACAAAAAAGTACACATTTACTTATCTCAGGCATGGCATGTATCATTATTAAAAAGAAATGGTATAAACTTTCTTGAAAAGTAATTTATTTAATTTTCTGTTTTCTTATTGTTTCTGCCTAATTTAGATTTGTGTATAATTTGATTGAACCATGACAAGAATTGAGCAATTGCGAGTTGTTGTAACACTACCTCTTCCTTTTGACTCAGTTATTGTTTGTTTATAGATTATTGCATTGGACATTTTATATCAGTGTAACAGTAATTACCTTTTTAGTTTGCCTTGAAATAGTAAATGCCTAACTCCTTAAAATTTGATCCCAATATGACAACACAACATACAACAATGTTTTGATGCAGTGCTCACAATTTGGCTAATGAATGTATTTAATATAATTTCACAACAGCATGTATATTGGAGGTTGGAAATAAGCAGAATGAAATACATTCCGCTGAATGAAGTACATTTCTAGGAGTTAAATCAAAGGCAATACTGCACTAAAAAATAAATATGAAATAATCCTTTGAAAATTTTGCTAATACCATAAAAGCTGAGTTGTAATTTGCTTTGATGTAAGCGACCATTTACCATACCTGTCAACTCGCACACCGGGAGGAATAACAACCTCCCAAATTTTGTTTTCACTCCATGCCCATTTCCCAATTTTTGCAGAGAACTCCTGATTATTTTATTATGTCTTTGATTTTAATGTCTCCTAAAGAAAGAAAAATCCTAGAAATAGATATATCTATGCATTCCATAGAAGCCATGTTCTGTTGTATCACTTGTGAATATTGACATGATGAAATAATTACTTGACTTGAAGGAAATCACTTCTTCACTAAATAGGATGTTATGTTTAAGCATTTTTTGCGTAAATGTTTGATTTTTTTTTCTCTTTATCTGCAACATTACAAAAATCAAAAAATAAACCAGAATAAAATATGCACAATAATAAAATTGTTGGCAATTAATTTCAATCCCAAGAATGATCATCGTGAATGCTGTAGCTCCATATGCTATGGCTGCATTCCCACCAAAGAAACTTAAACGAGTGATCACCAGGCATTTTTATACTGTAGATATGACTGTTAATAACCATCATTAAATTAAAAGAAGAAATGAAAATAAATACCACGCAGCATGTGTCCTCAAGAAGCTAATTCAGAATACATGTTTTATAGTGAACAATACTAAGTGTCTTACGAGTTGACAATTAGGAATAAGGTCGGATATACATTGAGAGCAAAATAGTTGCCATATCATACGGTACAGTGAGGATGCCTATTTAGGTACCTTTAGTTCAACAATATTGGTAATCCTTTATTTGCAAAACAATTGCTGGTGCTTTCTTAACACACAGTTTCTTTGAATCATAATGTTGGGCCAGTCATTTTTATTTTTGCATCGATAAGGATTAACTTTTAATTAGTCATGCTGGCTTTCTTGCTTGTCTATTTAAGATTACCGTTAGCTGACCAGAATATGAAAATAGGGTATGTCATGGGGGAAAATAAGGCATGTCACAGGAGAAACTGCACGTCCTTTGCGAATTTCATCCATATCAGACCTGAAAGATTGATCAATGTTAGTGAAAACAAGGCATTAAAAATTCCATGAAAAACCTCTTGAAATATCTCTCTATAAAAAAAATTATTCAGTCTCTCTACATGACATGTATGACTTACACCCTGTTTTACAAAGCTACAGTAATCGTTCTAATATCATATAATGAAAGGCAATCACACATCAGTGTACTGGTATAGTTGTCGGTCAAAATTCTCTTAACACAAGCCAGTTTTGGTGTTTTAATGATTAACTGGTCTGTTTTGCTGTCGGAATATATAAGAAACATCCACCAACTATCAACAAAGGAGACGCCAAAATACCAAACTTTAAATTGTATGGAAAGTTGTAATGTTGTTCAGCCAAAAGACAAAACTTCGAGGATTTTAGTTGATCTGTTATGAGAATTTTAGTCTTTGTTATTACCACTTTTCGTGAACATGTAAGTTATGCTGGTTATGTGCCTTGTACAATTAAATGTGCATACCTTTTCTTAAATATTACCTCAGTTTGTAGGATCACTTATATCATTGAAAATAACTCATGAGCGCATGATTCAAAATAAATGGAACAGCTGTTAAGGACTAGCTGAAATGTTATCTGGAAGAATGCAATTTGGTCAAAACAATGAAAAACAAAATCTGCATCTAATATATTTGGGAATAAATAAGGATTTATGTGATGCTGTGTAAATACTGTATATTATAGTTCAGCCTGGTCCATAGGGTAAACTCAACCAGTCCGCGAATAATGAAGTCTGTATTTACCTTTTTTTAATTTCATATTGGAGAAATCGGAATACTGGTAATAAGAAAATCAATCATAGTACTTTATAACAGTTTAACAAGTATCGGTCCACCCAAATTGTTTTTTTTACATGCATATTTCTTAAGACACAGAGTTTTCTTTTGTGTCTCAAGATTTAAAGCCTTTGCAGTAGTCAACAAAAAGACTTAAAAACTATAAAGTTTAGACATCGGCCAGTGAATTAGCCAACCCCCATTCTTCCAGGCCTTTATATTTTCTGAAATTATTTACAAGTATATACGGCACACTTGAGATGAGACAATGAACATGCAGTGGTGAAGATTCGTTTAGCCATGATAAAGTTGCACTGTTGACAGTATATAATTCTGATTTAGCTTTTTCTGTTTGCTTTGTATTTATACACAGCAATCTGTACTTAAAAAATAATCAGTTTTCTCAGAAGGATTAGCCATCGTTTAATTATTTTTAGCTGTTTTTGTTTGCGTCTTCAGAGGTGTCAATGGTAGGTATAGTCCAGTCACATGACTGAGTGTATCACAGCAAACAGTACTCCGGTCAGATTTCAGTATAAGCAGATTATGATGTAACAATCTACTGTAAAGATGGGTTTGTCAATACAATCAAAGGATTTATGTAACAGATTCCATTGCATTGTGTATCCAAGTTTTTTTCTTCCTTTTGTGGTCCCTTTGAATGTCTCCACTTCAAATTCATGATTGTATGTTCTAATTAAACAGCCAAAAAGGTTGCTGCCCCAAATATTTCCAAATGGTATATTTTATCGCCAAAAAAGAAAAATATCATAATTTGTGACGTTGGTAAAGCCCTGGGCGATCCCTGCTATATAAGGTATACAGTGTTCTCTGCTAATATGGGACAGGCCAATATGATGTTTTTTGTTGTATTTGTGATCTTTGTATATCCTGTAAAATATGAAGTTCATTTCTTATAATTAATTTCAACAGTAATTATGAATCTCAAGAAATGAATTGCAGAACTATATTTAACAGCTTAAGATAATGTCAAAAAACAAAAGAGGCTGCATGAATACATAAGGGCTGTTCTAGTAAAACATACATGGGACCCAGGGATGTAGGGTACTCACCCATATATGCAATTTAGACTTCTCATTTTAATATGAACTATTTGAAATCAAATACTCAAGCAAAAACTGCCTTCCCAGGGTACCATGTATGTTTAAATAGAACAGCCCTAAATAGTTCCTTTTGGGTGTTATGAGTTAAAAATTCAGGTTTTCTGCATTCGTAATGCTTGCTTCAGAGGTTGAGTAAAAATGTGTAATTTTATCAAAATATGTATTTTATGTATCATTCTTCTTCAGATCTTTGGCTTCCTGAATATGCTAGTGTGGGCAGGCAACCTTTGGTTCCTATGGAAGGAGACTCCATGGTCCAAGATGCAGTCCAAGCCTGCAACAATGTCTGGACAAGAGCAGGGCAACCAAAAGATCTAACCTCATTTATGTCAGAGATCTCATTTTTAATCAGATTGGTTAATAGTGTTAGTTTCTTACCACCAAGCCTTTAAATGGTACCTTTTTTCACATGTGTCTCTAGGCAGCCTACTTTATGTATAATTCAGTCACTGGCTTTTTATTCCAGATATATTCTTATGTACTATTATTATATAACCTAATATCTAATGATATATTTCCTTGGAGGTTTAAAACTTTTGTAAAAGACCTATTTAATATTGTATCATTTAGTAAAATCATAACATATTGGTAAGAAAGGCACAGAAAAGAATTCTTAAATGTTTTAGATTTCCCTAGTAACTGATTATGAGCAAGTATTTATAATTTGATCCACAGTAAGAATTGCAGCTGTCGTCCTTTCAGCATAACCTCTCTTCATTCCTTTATATTAATACTGTTAAAATGGTGTCCTCAGTAAAATGTAATTTTTGTAGAGAGTGTATTATAAATGTCCCTATTAGCGGTGGACAAGGACATGTTTGCTTTCTTCAGTTTACTACAGACCATTATGCAATGGCAGACAAGGGTTTTTATATGTAGTTGGATTTGATTTGTAAGCAAGTATAGACAGCCCAGGCAAACCAGCACACAATTTTTTAAAGTTACAACAAATCACTATGTTGAGGATGTTGATGGAGGAATCTCAAACTTCTCCATTGTTAATGCTTTTTGAATATTTTTAAATGAGAAAGAAGAGGAACAGGATCCAGGCTTTAATTTTGATGACAAATATTAATATATTTTTCATCTTTTCCAAATATGACACTTTTGTTTACCATATATAAAGCAAACAGAGACTTGATTTTTAAACTAGCAAATGGCAGTTCAATGAACTAACTTGTGTATCAACTAGTGTTAGATTTGAAGTTTCTTTGTGCCAAGGACAAATTGCAGGGGTGGTATTATATTGAATTTAAACTATTTTGTTCAATATTAATGAAATTTGGAAGATTTAATGTTATGTCAGTGGAATTTTTTACCTGTCTGTTTTTTCTATGTCATTTAAATAGGGGGAATATCAAGTAATACTCTTTAAATTAGTGTGACATTTTACCAAGGACATCTGTTGACCAGTGTGATGTTGGATATCAAACAAAAAACGCTTGTATTATATAGAATGTTCAGCTATAGCTACAAAAATTGCTTTATGTAGAATATCCAAATAAAGTCATTGAAAGTAAATCTTTCAGGTTGTAGTCATTTTCACTAGGATTAAAACTATACATGTAGGTAACATGTCATAGTTGTTTGCCCATTTTATTTCTTTTGATTTTATTAGTTTTGCGACTGTTAAGTAACCCAGTATTCAACTCAACCATAATCACTAATTTTATCAACCAATTAGAAGGGGCACTGAGTGGCCAAGTGGTTTAAACCGCTCTCCATTATGGATCATTGCCATCTTGCCTCTGTCTATGTGGGTTCGAGTCTCAGAATTGGCCAATGTGAGAAAGCTTGCCAGTAGCTTATCGTGGGTCTGTGGTTCTTTCTGGGGGTTTTCTTGGGTTCTTCCTCTACCATTAAAACTGGTTGCCATGTATAGCCTATCGTGTGCTAAAAAATGGTGTTAAACTCTACAACAACATCAACCAATTAGATGAAGTGTTGTATCTTCACTTTTGGAGACTCTGCAGTGTGGATGAAGAGCAAGAATGTGTACGGAGCGATTTAATTCAATTTCGGATTTTTGAATGCTGCATTTCCATTGGCTTAATTCAAAGGTCACCAGAACATGACCCTTGAGCTGTCATCATCAGACTTCATATAAGACAGTTGAGATCTGATTTTAATCAGGTTGCATTTTTTTTCAGCCCACTTACCAAGGTAGCAGGTGCATAATTAAATTCTATTTATACTTGCTTATAATACATGTCCATTTGCAAACTGCACATACCTAGATCTGCCATGGCATTTTAATTTTGCTGATCTGGGTCAGCACAGTTTGTTAGAAGTAATCAGTTGAACAAATAATAGAACTGATCCGCAGGCACAATATGCTGCAGCGTATCAGGATCATTACTGTTTGCAGTTTGACTCTAGCTATAAAAGAGTATACATCTAAAACTTTCACACCTGCAATAATAGCAGTTTTATTCACTTGCTTAATCTTTTCTAAAAAAAATTGTAGGTAATAGGTAACAAGGTGTTGGCCAAATTAATAATTTAAAATCTATTTTTGGATAATTTTTTGGGAAAATTTTTTAAAACATTTATAATCTTTGTTTATAAGATACATAAGCATAAAGCTATGGTATGACATATTTTATAAGCAAATTGATGATGTGAAAGATTACCTTATATACTTGCTTAAAAATCAAGTCAAGCTACAAACAATAAAGAACTTGATTTGCTGTGGAATAATGCCCTTGTAGATCAGGGTCTGTGTTGTTTATTTAAACTGATTTCAAAATGCACAGACCCAGAAATGCCAATGTATTATGCACTGGCAGATCTGGGTTGGTCCAGGTGGACTCATCTAAGAAAGTAAGTACGGTATATTTTCTAGACTATTGATAAGAATCAGTGGAACATTAGTATTTTATGTTATTGTGGGTTCCTTTGATACCTTAAAAATTTGAATTTCCTCATTAGAAAAGGTAGGAAAATGGTTTTTAACATAAAATAAAAATGCTTGCATTTCCCATGGATTGATTGTTTCCAATTATTTAAATAGGATTTTGATGCCAGATATATGTTTTAAAATTAAATAGCTGTGAGATGGAATTAGACTAACGATTTGTAATGATTTGTTAAATTATATTTTATTTCCTATTTCAATATTCCTGAAATGGAATTGAACTTACCATCAGTGACTAAATTCATTTATTATCAATGCATGATAACCTTTTATTTGGTGTGCACTAATTTTTGTGTTTATTCTCTTTTTGATTTTCTGTTTACTATTGCTAGTATTTGTAAATGGGGTATTAAATTACATTTTATGCTAGTTAAGATTTTTGCTCTTAAATTCTACAAGTGTAAGTTTTTGTTTGATTTCATTTTATGATTGTTGTGGTTAAGTGTTTCAGTTTACATTCCAATAATTGTGTTTTCCGGTTATAATGCTCCATGTTTTTGAAAAGTTACATCATTTAAAAAAGAATGCACAAGTCACTTTTTTTGACAAAGTCATAACGACGTTACATAAAGTTGTTCTCAGTGCAGAGAGAAACACTTAGGTTAAGGTAAGGATGTGGCACGTGTTGGAGCTTTTTATAAGCTCTACTGGTCATAGACTAGAAGATTTAATGATTTGCATTCGAGTACAAGTTTCTTATCGCTACTTGTTATAAACTACAATGGGTATTCGCATTACATGCACATTCATCACGAGGTCTAGTTGGTTAAAAATGAAAATTATGTTGCCCAGACTTCCATACACAACAGCAGTCATATTGAAAATGTTATCACTACTCTTGACTGGACAGTCATATCAGCATGGGATTTAAAAGACCTTTAAAAATGTTCAATTGGTCCAAAATGAAAATGGTGCTGATTTGGCATCAAGTAACTTCCACCATGGCAGTCATTTTGAAAATCTTGTTATTGCTGCTTCAACTGCATGGAAAGATATGCATACATGAGGTTTTCACAAAAAGACTTAATTGATGTCTAATGGGGCCTAGATGAATATTGTTCCACGGAGACTTCCAATATGGCCACCACAGCTGCCATCTTGAAAATCTTGTAATTAATACTTCTGTAGAATGGATGGTCAAATCAACATGCAGGTTTAACTAAAATATGGTTTATGATGTTTAGCTGGTCGTAGAAGAAAATGGTGCAAATATGACATCAACTAGAGATGCTACATCAACCATCTTTAAAATCTCTACTCATCCGGAATGTCTAATTGGTCCTTAATAAATAAATAAAAAATAGTTACATTTGTACACACAAAATGGCCATCTTGGCAGCCATCTTGAAAATCCAAGTTTTGCTACTCCTTAATGTGTGGTCATGTCAGCATGAAGTCTTCATTAAAAATTGTGATATCTTCTTGTTCCTAAAATGAAAATGGTGCTGATCTGACAATAAATCAGGTGGCAATGGCAGCCATCTTGAAAATCTTGTTATGGCTACTCCTTCTGAATGTAATTTCATATTGGCATGTGGTTTTCTCCAGAAAACATCTTAAGAAGTCTGTTGGTTCAAGATGGAAAAAGTTCAGATTTGACATCCAGTATGGCCACCATGGTATCCATCTTGAAAATGTATGGCTGCTACTATAGTATGAATATGCCTCCCTGATTGTTTGTACCCCCTACCAATTTCACTAACATAAATCTTTATTGTGATAACAAGTGGACAGAACTTTGTTAATTTATTGATTTATGATTTCTAACCTGATTGTCACCAGAGTAGCCCTAACACTGGCATCCTCTGTGCCCTTCATGTTTACCAGACTTTCCATATTAACTCAGCATCATATATTTGTACACTATGGGCAAGTTTACTTTACTCAGACAACAGAGTGACATAGTTCATCCTATTTGGTAATTGCCGGAGAATTCAGTACATTACCATAATGTTGACAGTATAGAGTTATATCCCTTTGCACACATGAACATAGAAATTATACCGCTTATTAAATCCATGTGAAAGGCAAATTTGATGTTGTCATTCTTTTCCTTTGCTTGACTCGACATTGTAAATATTAGAAGCAGACAACAGGGTATATTCCTATGGACATGCATAGTTGTGCATACACCCCTTTGCTGAAAATGGACTTGTCCAGGAACTGGAATGGCTGGTAAGCAGGGTAGTCTTTTACACTGAAAACTTCTATTTGGAACGAAACATTCAGATGATAATGTTTTATTTTCAAAGTGGTTGCTGGTGAAAACTAAGTCAGCAAAAACTGTGAAGTTTGAATTATTCTGAAGACTGAATAAAATTGAAACAGAAAGGTTACAGCATCTTAAGAGAACCCTGACCTTTGTAATTTCGTGCAGTATGAATTTCAGAATGCTCTGTTTGCCACTTTAACATCTTTCCGATCATTTCCACATCTTCCCAATCTGTGTGCCTTAAGGAGCTGTTGAAAGAGACCAACATTCATACAGAGGCTTTCATCTGCAAATAACTTGTGAACTTAGTAAACAAGTAAAGAAATAAATATGGTAATTGGTCAGCAAGAAGGCAAGCTAAATGTCCTAATCAAGGAATGGATATTACATTAATATCTTTCATTAATGGACACAGACCTGTACAGTCTGTGGATGGTGTATAATTTGGTGAGATAAGGTTGTATAAGCAAATATAATGCTTAAGATGCCAGTAACAGGTTATTTATTTAGAAAAGTTTAGTAAATGAAAAGAGGTAATAGCTCCTTCTTGAACATCTTTTTTATAAGTTCAGAAATGTTAACAGTGTTGCCTCAGGGTCAAGTCTTTTCATTAGATTTATTCAATAAATCTTTCTTTTTTTAAAAGCCTTTTTTGAAGAAAGTTCTTGTAAATTGCTTTAACAGATACTTGTTCCATTAACAGAAGGATGCTTTTTATGGGCCTCTTTTCTAAAATTCTTTTAGTTTTTTTAAAAATCAAGCTGGTGATTGATGCAGATAAAATGTTTGCCAGACTTAACATACCACAGGAAGACCATCAGGTATGCAGAATGTTGATACCTTCATGGATGCAAATTATAATTATTTTTTAATTGAAACCATTATGTGTAGGAAATAAAACTTAATTTTGTTTTATCATATGAGCATGTATGTTCTGTCTGAAAAATGAATGGACTTTATATCCAACTTTAAGGGCTCATAGCTGAAATTCAGTTTGTTTTTTTTTAAACAAATTATACCAAGAGACTTTGCATTATGGCATTCATTGTGCTGTACTATGTATCCCTTTCTCGGACAGTTTTGCAATAGTTATTAGCATGCCTATTTGACTTTGCTCAGAGCTAAATGTGTTAGTATATGTATACCAACAAAATATGTTAACGGGTATAGTGTCATAATAACATATATGCCATCAAACCGGTATTGTGTCATAATAACATATATGCCAACAAAATGAGTTAACAGGTATTGTGTCATAATAACATGTATACCAACAAAGAGTTAACTGGTATTGTTTCATAATAACATGTATACCAACAAAATGAGTTAATTGGTATTGTGTCATAATAACATGTATACCAACAGAATGAGTTAATTGGTATTGTGTCATAATAACATGTATACCAACAGAATGAGTTAATTGGTATTGTGTCATAATAACATGTATGCCAACAGAACAAGTTAATTGGTATTGTGTCATAATAACATGTATGCCAACAGAACAAGTTAATTGGTATTGTGTCATAATAACATGTATACCAACAGAATGAGCTGTATGCCAACAGAACAAGTTAATTGGTATTGTGTCATAATAACATGTATGCCAACAGAATGAGTTAATTGGTATTGTGTCATAACATGTATGCCAATGGCAATTACTTGTGACATGAATTGCCAAAGTATGACAGTGTATCCTCTTTGTACAAATATTAAACCATTATAATGAATATTTCTGTTGCAAGTACCATATGTACTCACTTATAAGTCACATCTGCAAACAACATAGACCCTGGTAGTAGTCAAATAATGTGCTGGTAGTCTAGATAAGGATCTTTGTTGTTTGTTTTACGGACTACTACTAACAAAGAGTAAAGACCCGATTCTTCTAGTGCATTTTATTTGATGGAAAATTTTAGCAATGCAGTTTGCAGTTGAATCAGACTTGTATGTGAATATATACAATATTACTACAGTAAGCGTAATCTGTAGCATTTAAGGGCACTGCATCATCGACTGTTAATAAGTGTATCCATATTTTAAATCATTTTAGTTGCGAGAATACCAGTATAATTGTACATGTATCAACATTTCCTATGAAAGTGTAATTGTCTGTGTGATAAATCTGTTATATGCCACTGTTGCTGTTATTGTTATTATCAACAGCTTGTACTTTGAAAGTATAATTGTCTAGTGTTATATATTTGTTGTTATATGCCAATGTTTCGTTATTGCATCATCCATATGACACATGATTGCAGTAAGAAATCTACAAAATCAATATTTTTCTGCACTGACTTCCATATGATTGATGCATGAATTAACACAAAAAGTGTGTAGAACTACATTTAGTATAAACAAAAAATTTCAAACATCAAAGAATAGAATGTTTCGATAACATTTTCTTTTAAGTTTTTCTAATACATGGGAAATTTCATGATTTGGATCTGGTCTTTCAGTATCCCACATTACAAAACATGCATTAAAAGCCTGCTGTGTTTGAAGCCACTAAAAGACTTGCCTGATGAGTATGAGACTGGTTTTAGATTTTTCTGCTCATTCTGAGACTGGTATAAGACTTGCCTGATGAGTATGAGACTGGTTTTAGATTTTTCTGCTCATTCTGAGACTGGTATAAGACTTGCCTGATGAGTATGAGACTGGTTTTAGATTTTTTTGCTCATTCTGAGACTGGTGGTATAAGACTTGCCTGAAGACAGTAATATGAGACCATTGAGCTCACCAAACAGTTTTATCTTAGTTCTAGACTTGCCTGCTATACCTAAGTTTTACAGTTGACGAATCAGACTGGTCTTGTACTTGTTAATATGAAACTTTTCTGATATTTGCCTGTCTGTCTGAGTTGAATGTTTAGTTTAAGTTTCTTTTAGACTAACATGTTTTGGATTGATCCTGGCATTTTCAAGGTGCCATTGGCCAAAATGTGGCTCTGACCAATGAACCCATCTGAATGCTGTCTATCAGTACATGAGGTCAGATACATACATTCAATTAGTTCTCTCAGGCAAGACATGCAAGGAGAACTGGTTTGAGAACATTCATTTTAACTCTTAAGCGAGGGATCTTTGCTATTTCTTCACTATGTCAGGTGAGGATTTAGGTTTAAATGGATATTGGATCTTGTATTAGAAACATGTCTTGGAATTTATTACTAGTCTTGTATAGTCAAAGTATGCTTTGATTTGTGTTTACAGTTACTGGCATGACATAAGGTGTGATGCATTACATTTGTAGTTAATGTATTGCTGAGAAACTTGAAAAGTATTGTTTTGTACAGAGACCCTTTTGCTATGCCAATCCTACATGTGCTGATGTTTATGTACTACCAACGTATACTATTGCCAGCAAAGGTGGGTGACATATGACATGCATACTAAAGCTAGTCTAACTTCTATTTAGGTTTAATGGCCATCATTGCTGTTTAAATTATTCATAAACCTTTGTATACACTAAAAGTTTTTACTAATTGTCATGGGATAATTGATTCTGTTCCAGGTCCTATGGTAAAGAGTTGTTATGGTTATATCAGCTCAGACTCTAGATCAAATACATTTATATGAGCAATATAGGCATTGCATAGGTCTAACATCAGAGTAATTGTAGCAATTGTACATAGAATAACTTTGATACCAAAATATTGTTGATCAGTTCTTGCATGCATATCAATATGACCAAAGTTTTGATAGTTTCAAATTTGAATACTGGTTCGGTTGTTGAAACCTATCTTTACCAATACATTTTTATTATCAAGTCAATATGAACCTGTAATTTTGAAATTCTGGTATTTTTCACCTTATCTGCAAATTTCATGTGCAAAATGTATATGAAACTGTATATAATTATGTAAATTGAGATATGTAATTTTTATAGAAAGATACAATATTATGACTTACATACATGTATTTACTATATTGTATGAAAATATCAATGTGCTTGTGTAATTTGCCTATGCTATGAGTTGGTAAGTTGTTGGTATCTCCAGAATTAAACACTTTGGTTTTTGTATCAGTATTTCTGTTTCTTATATGCCCTTCATAAGGTGTTTCCTGTGGAGTGCAGTATCCATCCGACAAAACGAGTTCATATTTTCCCATACAGATGCAGTAAACCTATTATTTTATACTCATTTTGTCATTCTACATAAGGCTTAATTATATACAGAAAATATATTTCAAGGAACAAAGTAATTGAATCATACAGTATTCCAAAAAGATTACACAACCACAAATTCATCAACACATAGCAACATTAAATTGCATATAACTCCCGTCCAGCATAATTTTAGCTTAGTCCTGTACTTCAAAAGGAATTGTTTTTTTCTACTTGAAATTTAGTGTCATATTGTGAATAAATGCGCATTGCAACAACTTTTCCATTTGGTCTGAAACAAAAATATTTTGATATTTTATAAATGCTACAAAATTTTGTGATTATGGACTGAATTTATCTGTCGGTTTCTCATGAATTACGTCTGATTTGAGCAGCGAGAGAGGCATCTTGATTGTGTTGATTGTTTGGAATCACAAAGCGGGCAAAATATGAACTGTTTCATTGTAATTATCAAAAGACACTATGGAATATAATGTTCATTTCATTTTGAATGCAGTAAAGTGTAATCAAGGTTTAGAACCCATGACATTGCTCATGTAATTCGAATTTGCCGAACTATGAAAGTACATTTTGAGGAAATTCAAGGTCCAAAAAATGTTAAGTATATTTTTGGGTATTCCTATTACTAGCTAAAAAAGGAATGTTCATGCCTGGTTACTTGCAAGCTCCCCTAGCTATGTTATGACATGCATCATGTCTAACGATAGCCTGAATCCAAAACGTATCAACAAAGTTAATGTTTAAAACTGCACAGTAGCTTATGTGTGACAATTCATTCAGCCAGTGGATAAAAGAAGTCATCGTCTTTTATTGGCACTGAGGCCCTTACTTTAGTACGGAAACCTTCAGTTGCATTTTTTCCCATGAATTTAGTACTGTCAATTATAAAATAGTATGTATCTGATAGATATGCAACAGCTCTTGCCATCAGTATAATTTTTAACGCTATTTTGATGATCCCAAGGCAGCACTGGTCATAGTCTGAACCATTCCATTAATGAAAAGTTACAAACATTTCTCTTTAATCACTATTTAAATGATCAGAATGGTATTTTAAATACTGTGTCTCTCATTCACTGTACCATTTTTATTCACGTGTGTGCAATATCAAGATGTTTAGTATTGTAGAATGCTGAACAATTCTGACAATGTAAAGTTAACAGAGAAAAAAGGAGTATATAATTAAACATATGTAATGATGAATTTTCATCTGTTTGTTGTCAGCCTTGTTTATACAGTCACTCGAGTTGTCAACCAACTGCTGTTACTGAACAATGTGGATGGCTTGCATTTGGGTCAGGAAGAACCCTGTCAATTTTGGGTACAGAGGTCAAGCTAGCAGACTTTAAGAAGAAAGACTGTTTTCAAACAACATCTCTTCTATACATCATAGACCTGAACCAAACTTTATGAATGGCTTGCACCAGAGTTAAATGAAATCATGGGGATCAAAATATCAATGTTAAAGTAATTGACTGAAAGAAGAAAAGTGGTGACTTCACACAAATTTCATTCATTTGTACAGAGGACTTCTTAAAGCAGTAGGTGTATGTTGCGCCATTTACAACACTCTTGTTCTTTTCATAAAGTAGTGAAGATTAACATTACTTTAAAACTTTGAAGTATTCATGTATATTAGACTGATAACAAGTTAGTGTTTTGAATTTATAAACTTCTGAACTATTCAATGGTTTCTAGCAACTGTACATTGGAAGTGTATAGTTTTCCAGAATTAAAAACTAGACCCATCTAAAGCTGCTGAATTTCATTGACTTGCATGTACTAACAGTGAATTACATGTTCAAAATGTTTCAAGAAAGCATGGACTTGTGTTAACAGATACAGTAACATGTTTATCATCTGTATGCCCCTTATCTTGTGTAGTCCGAGCAAGATTTTCAAGATGGCAGCTCTGCTGGCTCAATTAGATTTCATATTGGCATTGCTTTCATTTAGGACCAGCTGAACTTAAGTCTTCTGGTGAAAACCCAATATCAATAGGGATAAATATAAATATCAAAATTTTCAAGATGACTGCTATGGAGGCCATATTGGATATCTTAGCATTATTTTCATTCAAGAACAACTAGACCATGGTATTAATGTGGATCTAAGGTTTTATTGTAATCATCAAAGAAAATTATATAAAAGCTTATAAAAAGTAACAAATTTGTAATATTGGGCAGATAAGAAACAAGTTTTGAACAACATTACAAGTGATCTCATAAGCTCCTGTTCTATCACTAGTACAGCTGAAACTTGATTGCATCAGAAACAAAATGTTTGTTTCTCTTACAAGGTTTCTAAGTAGTGTATCCATGATGTCAGACAATAACTTTGCAATTTGTAAAATAAACTAACCTGTTATTTAAATTTACATTTATGTGGCAGAACTAACTGTAATGGTGGTTGAGTCCCCAAAAAATTCTCAGCCAGCCAATTATATATGACAGCTGTAATGGTGGTTGAGTCATTTGAGCCAGCTGCCTAGTGAGCAGTACACATACAAAGGAAATTCAAATGAAAATGGTCCATTCAGTTAATTAGGGTTCACAAATAGTGTGTGTGTGTGTGTGTGATTTGGAATTGAGCACTTTAGGGTATCACAGTCAAGTATGATTTGTTTGAACTAGAATTTCTATACTCACTTTGCTTCCTAGCCAACACATTTCAAAATAATTTTGCCATCTGCTGTTTTCCTTCACTTGTCAAGACAATGAATGATCGGAACTTTTTTCAAGTGTTTGTTGTTGTTGTAAAGGATATTAAAACTTATCACAACACAGTTCAAAGTAGAACAACTTAGCCTTCTATTGCAAATCCATACATCTATATTCATGCATCACCAGACACTGACTATGTGGTTATTTTGCAAAACCCATCACATATATCTTTCTGCAGGTGAATTTGGTCAGAAAATAATTACGAATATTGTAAGTGGTGTTACGTATATTTGATATAAGTCATTTATATTTATTTTTATTTTTGTTTATTTGTTAAATTTAAATTTGGCATTTTAAGTTTTAAGATTCGTTCATTGGAGGGGGAGGGGGACCTTTACTTTACAGAGTAAACACCAGGTGTTGACCTCATTTCTGACCTGGCTTCAGAGTTGTAAACAAGCTTTTAAAATGATTGGTTGGTTCCAAGGACAAAATAGAGTAAAGTATAAACATCTTTCTAATTTAGTTAGGTCATACGCTGTTTACGTGATTTCTTGAACGTAAAATTGTTCTGAGAGATTCTAGAAGGTCATGACCCCTTTCATGTTTACGTAAAAACAGGTCTATAAACTATGTTTTGGAGCGAGTTATTCAGTAGAAGTTTGGACTTTTTTTAATACTAAGTTGTGTGTGTGTTTTTTTTAAGTTAATTTTAATTACCGTGTACTGGAAATTGTGTCAATTCGTTTGGATCAAGAGGAATTGTTTTATTATTTATCTGGAAAAGAATTGTGCTCATAGAGATTTTTATTAACAAGAACGGACTAAATCAAGTGACATCGTCTTCCATCTTGGATACTTCGCTGGAATTCGAACTTAGAACTATTTGGACATTTTATTACCAGGACTTTTGCCATTTCTCTAGTGGATAATATTTTGAATTATTTTGGATTAATTTTGGAATTGATTTTTAAAACCGTAAGTTTATTTTTATTTTCTGAAAAAATATTTGTACTCAATAAATTGTTTTTTAAGTTTTACAAGCTTGTTATTTTCACTCTTTCTGTGTTACTGTTTATTCGAGGCTAAGCACGTAACAGTGGCATGTTTGTACATTTGACCCCCCAAAGATGGACACAAACACACATACATGGATGCCACAGGAATAATATAGCTGCAAAATTGAAAGAATTCCCATCAAGTGGCTTTGAAAGAGAAGTGGCAATGAACAGAGATGTGGAAGGATACTTAAACAGATGGACAAATGTAATATATTATAACACTCACATGCTGTATACTGTTGTAGGCTATTACAACACTCACATGCTGTATATTGCTGCTCACATGCTGTATACTGTTGTAGGCTATTACAACACACATGCTGTATACTGTTGTAGGCTATTACAACACTCACATGCTGTATACTGTTGTAGGCTATTACAACACTCACATGCTGTATACTGTTGTAGGCTATTATAACACATGCTGTATACTGTTGTAGGCTATTACAACACTCACATGCTGTATACTGTTGTAGGCTATTACAACACTCATGCTGTATACTGTTGTAGGCTATTACAACACTCACATGCTGTATATGTGGAATGAAACACCCATTGAAATTAGACACAAAGACACACTGATCCCTTTCAAGAGTGCCCTTAAAACTTACCTTTTGCGACTTCAAGAACAAACTTAAAAGACCTAATAATGTTTCCTATCTTAAATATTTTTAGCAGTTTTTATGTTTTCTAATTTCATAGTGTGTTGTTTCTTGTAATCATATCATTATAGATGTTATAATGAGCTTAGAGCTTTTAAAGATTAGGTGCTATACAAAGTCCTCATTATTATTATTATTATTATTATTATTATTATTATTATTATTATTATTATTATTATTATACTGATGTAGGGTATCCTAACACTCACACGTTGTATACTAATGTAGGGTATTACAAAACTCATGCTGTATACTAATGTATGGTATTATAACACTCACATACTGTATACTAATATATGGTATTATATATAACACTCACATACTGTATACTAATATATGGTATTATAACACTCACATACTGTATACTAATATAGGGTATTACAACACTCACATACTGTATACTAATATATGGTATTATAACACTTACATGCTGTATACTAATGTATGGTATTACAACACTCACATACTGTATACTAATATATGGTATTACAACACTCACATGCTGTATACTAATGTATGGTATTATAACACTCACATACTGTATACTAATATATGGTATTACAACACTCACATGCTGTATACTAACGTAGGGTATTACAGCACTCACATGCTGTATACTAATATATGGTATTATAACACTCACATACTGTATACTAACGTAGGGTATTACAGCACTCACATGCTGTATACTAATATATGGTATTATAACACTCACATGCTGTATTCTAATGTATGGTATTATAACACTCACATACTGTATACTAATATATGGTATTATAACACTCACATACTGTATACTAATATATGGTATTACAACACTCACATACTGTATACTAATATATGGTATTACAGCATTCACATGCTGTATACTAATATAGGGTATTACAGCACTCACATGCTGTATACTAATATATGGTATTACAGCACTCACATACTGTATACTAATATATGGTATTACAGCACTCACATGCTGTAAACTAACGTAGGGTATTATAACACTCACATGCTGTATACTAATATATGGTATTAAAGCACTCACATGCTGTAAACTAACGTAGGGTATTATAACACTCACATGCTGTATACTAATATATGGTATAACATTCACATGCTGTATCCTAATGTAGGGTATTATAACACTCACATGCTGTATACTAATGTAGGGTATTATAACACTCACATGCTGTATACTAATATATGGTATAACATTCACATGCTGTATTCTAATATATGGTATAACACTCACATGCTGTATACTAATGTAGGGTATCATAACACTCACATGATGTATACTAATGTAGGGTATCATAACACTCACATGCTGTATACTAATGTAGGGTATTTTAATGCATGCTATATACCAAAGTGAAGGGATTAATGGATTTAGCATAATATAAAGCCTTATTTAAACATCACGCTGGTTTTCTTAAGGCTGAATGTCTTTTGATAGATACTTATAATAAGATGAAAACGTGATATTTTATTTATCTCAGTTGGTACAGGAATGAATTGAAATGGAGTATGGTCAACATATATCTTTAACTCAAGTATACACTTGTTCTGGCATGCCAAATATGGTTGAGGACTTTTATTTTCCTCTTGTTATGACTGTTGAAAGTGTTGATTATGTTCAGTTGAAAAATTTATCAACCTTATTCAGAACGCACCTTAGATATATTGACCTGACCAAAAGTTTAAAAAATGGTTGACATTATTTAAGAGATAACATTAGAGCTTCAAAAATTATGTAAATAGATTCACATTTTATGTCAATTACACTAGCATGCAGAGATGTTTTTCTAAATCATTTCCTTCTGGCTGAAATTAGATGGAATCAATATTTTCCAATAGATAAATAGATTAATATAAGTTTGACATTATTTTCTATACCTGCAACTCCTGTTTTGCTATTTTATACTTCTCAACTATGCATGCATTTGTAATTCATCAAAGGAGATACTGGCTATTATCTTGAGGGAATGTACACCATTGGGGGTTGCACTAAATTACCTTTCCCAGGAGAAATCAGAGTGAAACTAATGAGGGATTTTATAGCAAGGGACATCTGTACTGACACTTGAACTAATCAGAGGTAAGCTAAATGAGGTATTTTATCCCATGGGACAGCTGTACAGACACCTAGGCAAACCAGTGTGAAGCTAAATGAAGTATTGTATCTCATGGGACAGCTGTACAAATACCAAAGGAAACCAGTGTGAAGCTAAATGAGGGATTTTTTTTAAATCAAGAGACAGCTGTACAGATACGAAAGCAAATCAGAGTGACGGTCATTACTTACAATTTGTATCTTTCTTGCCATATGACAACGGTCATTACTTACAATTTGTATCTTTCTTGCCATATGACAAGTGGATATTGTTAGATATCCAAAATTAAATCATAACATATTACAGAAATATGACAAAGTACAAAAGAATATAAAAGATTAAACAAGGCTATTGTATGTACTTGCTTATAAGTCGTATCAAACGGGGAAAAAATCCTGACTTGCAGTAGCATAATCTGTCTGCAGATCAACTCTATGTTGTTTGTTCTATCGATTACTCCTAACAAAACTAAACAGACCCAGATCTGCTGGCACAATATGTGATAGCAGATATGGGTCTATGAAGTTTACAGTTGGGCTCGGCATATCAGCATATATATATATATATATATATATATATATATATATATATATATATATATATATATATATATATATATATATACGGTACTTTGATATTTACTTTAATATATCTACATCATGATATGCATATCTGTAACGTGTAATAACACTTAATGATATCAAGAATGATGTCATGGAGAAGAAAGGCATAATGTCCGAGTTCTCTGAATGTGTTTAAAAGTCCTGTCAATAAACTCTTCTGCAGTTTTGGTCAAATAAAGTCAGTATTTTTCATCTTGGGATAAAAATAATCCTATTTCTGCATTCATTTCAAATTAAATGTATGAAAAAAATTGAATACTTTCAATCCTTTTCTGACCAAGGCTTGCAAAAGATAGATGTTATTTGATTTCTGTCGTAAACTTCATTTTAAATGAAAACATTTGCATGTTACTCTATTTATTGTACTCATGGCAATGATTTAGTGACACGATTGTAATAGTTTCAGCAGTGTAGGATTTGAATTTAAAAGTGAAGTTGATGAAGGGAATACTGTTTTATATACCTGGTATGACAAAAGATTGCATATTTCAGGATGTTAATAATTAATACCAATTTGATTTTTTTAAATTGCATGAGAATGTACAAGTAATTTTTCTATAGGATATACATAAGTTTCCTAAAATATCGCCGGATGTTATTGAGTACTATGTTGAGTTTTAATCCATCTTTACTTATCACCGACTGTATTGGAGAAGGCACCCCATACGACTGGAGTCAGTGATACCGGATTTTGAGCCCCTCAAAAACTATTTTCTGAGAAACGTATATTTAAAAATGTTAAAAGCAGTAACACCCAGAGTGTGTATGACTCGTTTACCATCCCAAGCCACAACTAATACTCTTAATTACATGACAAGTATATTTTTTTTAGCGATCTCAAAATCTAGTGACCATTACAGCATGTAAAAAGAGCTGAGTTATTTGAACTAGCAGCAGAGAAGGCGAACCCACCTCAATTTTATAAGGTCCCATTAATTAAACTAAGGTTTCTTACAAAAACGAAGAAATAACGTCAAAAACGCTAAACCGAAGCCTCTAACTAACCGAGAGGGTCACTCTTACGGGTTAGTTAATCATGTTACTGTGCTGTTACCTTAGTATTTTTCTAAAAGCGTGCGTGTGAGTTCACCGGACATGACTTATTCTAGGTTACGCCCACTTTGATGCTGTGAATTATCCATTTTTTTTTTAAAATCAAGACCGAGTCGATATCGCTATTGAGGATCATGTAAGTTTATTGTTATAAATCCGTGCGAAGTTGTTTGTGAAGGCGAGAAATTTTTGAATTTAATTATATCCATGTCTACACTACACCAAGGGACAGCAATAGCTGAAAAAAAAACAACTGAGTTTTGAGTCCCTCAAAAATTGTTTTCTGAAACAAGTATGTTTAAAAATGTTAAAAGCAGTAGCTTCCAGGTTGTGAACGACTCCCTCTACCATCCCGGTGCCGAACTGGTACTATTAATTACATGATATAAGACAAGTAGAAACATTATTTGAGCAGTCTCAAAATCTAGTGACTATTAAAGCATGTAAAGATAGCTGAGTTATTTCAACGTAATTGTGCAAAAATGTGCATGTTCAAGTTTGTAACCAATAAACCATAAGCGCGGCATACATACACAGCTCTGCAATTATTTACTGGTTCCATAAACAAAACTGAAAAACGAGCAGATATCAGACTGTACTAAGACTTTTAAAAAAAGTTGGTGCATATACGTCATGGCCAGTAAAAGCTCCAGAGCCAATGATGCGAGTGACTCCTGCGAAAATGTATGATATTGCTGTTAAAAGTACCACTTCAGCAGGTGGGCTATCCATGACCTTCAGATCTAAAATAAAAGAAAAAAACAAAACAAATAGACATTACAGAAAACTACAGCCTTGTCACTAGAAGACTGTCGATAATGTTCGTATTAATAAAAAAATATATTGTCTATTTGTGACATTTTGTGTCTACATGTACATCACTTCAATAGTAATGCCAATGAGATGTGAATTTCAGTAATACATGAGACTGCTTATTTTATTGTGGCACTTGGAAGAAACATGTTGGCTTTTATTAGATGGGCATATTAATGTGTTCAAGAATATTTAACACACACACACACACACACACACACATACACACACACACACACACACACACACACACACACACACACACAGATGAAACATTGCAGCCTCTTTAGATAAGAATTTCTTGAAGAATGTAAAGGTATGAAATAAAAAATCTTCATATTTTAATTAAGTAAATATAGAAAGTATTCCCTTAAATTACTGATATAATGAATAAACAGGTTAAAAAATTCAATTAGAATACCTTTTATGAAACTTCAAAGGTTGAAGTAAAATGGATGAGAGGTAACAACTTATCGCTAACATATAAGAGTTATCTCCCTTTCACACACACACACACACACACACACACACACACACACACACACACACACACATACACGTACACATTTATTATACACACACACACACACACATATATATATATATATATATATATATATATATATATATATATATATATATATATATATATATATATATATATATATATATATATACATACATATACATATATATATATATAAAATGACCATTAAGTGTCTGTTTAAAATATCTAAGTTAATATATCCTATTTACTGAGATAACGTGGAAATATCGTTTGGTAAAGTAAATGAAAGTTGAAAGAAATGATAATTTATTAAGGTTTCACTAGATAGCGTTTTGGTGAATATTGATTGAACTATAAGATTGATTCCAGACAAATGAGAATAATCCCACATTAAGATACAAATAAAACGAACCAAAATTGTTTGAGGGAAGCATTTATGTTAGATTTTCGGATTAACTCCTTGTACAATTCATATGTTTTACATTAAAACAAAGCTACATATCTCTGTAACAGTGATAATTTCCACTGGGGCTCGTATCGTTGCTTACCATTTAACTCACAAGTGTCAGTCATACATCAATATTTGGGACCTCCTGCTCTTGGAAATTATAAATGGTCTGGTTCCCTGCTTAGTATGCTCCCTGCATTCCACTCCGCTATACTATACTTAATATTGCGGAGTGCAACGCAGGGTGTATACTACGCAGGGAACTATACTAATTATACATTGATAGATGAAATAATAATAATAATAATAATAATAATAATAATAATAATAATAATGCGGACTTTGTATAGCGCCTAATCTTTAGAAGCTCTAAGCGCTTTACAACAGCTATAATGATATTACTACACAAAAAAAAACACCATGAAATTAAAAAACATAAAAATGCTGAAAATATTTAAGGAATGAAACATTTTTAGGTCTTTGAGGTTATTCTCACATTTGACATAGGTGAGTTTTAAGAGCACTCTTGAAAGCGATCACTGTGTCTTTGTGTTTAATTTGAATGGGCAATCATTCCACCTTAATGGGCCCTGGTATGCAAAATAACGTTGTCCATATGACTTCGTTTTCATAGTGGGAATGATGAGTAAACTTTTGTCAGAAGAGGAGCGTAAGTATCTTGCTGGTGTATACACATGGGTGAGGCCAGATAAGTATGTTGGACTGGAGTTGGTCAGTGGAACGTAACACAGAGAACAAATTTGGTGTTTGATTCTGGATCGAATGGATCGCCAGTGTAGGGTACAGAACAGCAGGGAGGTGTGCTCTGATCGTGGATGATTAAGCTTTTTGCATTTATATAACCTTGACGCTTCACGTCGTTTTTAGAATCGATCGGGGGACAAACGCGTGAGAAGGTCAAGATAATGCTTAATACCAGGGACGTCGTTTCAATTTATTTTTCTTCAAGGGGTGGCAACTTAATAACAATTCAGTAACTAAATGATACAAATTCCCAATTACACTCGTTCTGCTCGACCCTTTAATTGTCTATGGCTTCCTTTGATTAGCAGTATGATATTGCTTTCCACCTGTGCTTGTATTCTACTCATTTGTGGTATTATTCTCTCTCCTATTTCTCTTATTCGTCACCGACTTTCTCCAAGCTCCTCCCCTTCCTCCTCGACTTCTCTATACTCCTTCTTCTCCTCCTCCACTTTCTCCTCCAGACTCTGTTTCCCCCTCCTCCACCGACTAAACTTCCGTCGACTTTGACTGTTTTCAGCTAGTTACACTTCCATCTCCAGCTCTTGAATAATCTGGACTGAACCTAACCGGACGTTCTGTGTCCCTAAAATGTTTCCCGTGAAAACACAAGGCGGGTACAAGTTTTTTCCTTAGCCCTCTCATCTCACACTACAGAGATAACGGTCTTTTACAATTATTCGGTCACACACTCATGCACATCCAGATACCCATACGTTCTAGTTTGGTAAAACATCAATAAATTGCGTCACATCAATCCATATTCCTAATCCCGTTATACTAAACAATATCACGACAATAAGAAGCATTTCTTTACCTTAAACTCTAACAAAGTATAAAAATATTCAAATATCAATGCTGGGATATATGTATACAATTATAGTAACTAATCGTACAAGCACGTGTAAATTCTAGCATAACGCATTCTTACATGCACTACTTTACTACTAAGTAAACTAATAGCGAATTACAAAATTAATTCTGACCACAAGCTAACAATCTACACAATTTTCTACGTAAGACTCAATCCCATATCTCAAATACACCTGCAAATGAAACACTACAAAGGTAATTATACATACTAAACGATGCTAGTAATTAAGGATACATAATTAATTACAATTTTGATGCCGTATATTATTGATGCCGTATATATATATATATATATATATATATATATATATATATATATATATATATATATATAATAATAATAATAATAATAATAATAATAATAATAATAATTCAAAGAAAGAATATGTGCAAGTGCTAATGATAGGTTCTACAACCCCTTGTAACAATGACTGTGTAAATACGTCGTGAAAGTCTAGGACGAAAACTGGGTTTGAAATTTGATGTTTGAGTTAGAAGATAAAGACAGTTTTGTGTAAAATGTATTGGTCCAAAACAGAGAGCTTAAAATATATTATGGTAAAAGAATAACGCAAACAGTGACAAGGTTATAAAAAGCCAGAATATTATCTAACGAGATCTCAAAATAATGATTTAGACAAACAATGATTTAAACAAATGATAGTATTATATATATGGAGCGAAATGAGTTTGTGAAGCATCCAATCATCAATAATTCTGAAGCATTCTGGTATCATCAGGAACTGTGGACTAAAAGAACCAGTTGGTTATGTTCATAGTACTTTCGGTTATTTAATGTTTGGTGTTGATGGTAAGAAAAAGTATTTCTATCATAGGTTCGTATAGGAGTGTTATAATGGAGTAATTCAAGACGGTATTGCGATCGATCATTTGGATTCAAATCCGAAAATAACACGCTGATCAATTTACCTGCTGTTCACAAAGTCAGAACTGTTAATTGGGCGAATCTGGCAAATACCGTAAGTTTCATAGGGTTGTTAAGTCTGTAAATAAAGAGACTGGTGAAGAAATAATATTTCGATCTATAATTGTAGCCGACAAATATTTTGATATTTTCATGCCTTCAGTTTAGCGCGTAGCAGATACAATATAGAAATCAACTTTCTTCAAAAACTATAAAATAAAGATACAGATTAAGGGTCATAACTACTGTCGGGCATCTCTCGTTAGTAGAGAGTGATTAAAGGCTTACCTCGCATGTGTTACGCCTGATATATGCAAATAAAATATTTAATTTTTTTTGTCATTTAACTAATTATATACTATAATTTGACCATTTATCTGGTAACTATACTAACATAGGTCAAGAAATGTTTTTACTTATATCTGTTCACTCCTCAATATACACTTCCAGGTTGAAATATATCCATTTGATTAATGCGTAAATCGTTAAAAATCGTTAAGATTTTACGTAGAGGTATATTGATAAAACTTATCGTCTTAAATCAAGAAGGTATCCGGTCAGTAAATTTAAAATTTATTCTTGATTATAATGGATTATCGTAAATCAAACGGATTAATGGGTTCTTGTAAGATCACATATCCTGGAGGTACTTGCGAAGTTAACGTATATATACCCTTGATTTGATTCTTCAAAATTTGCTTGAAAGCTGCCATCGGTTAGATCACATACAAGATTGACTGCAATCGTTGATTTTATATTTAGAATTCCAGGTAAAATATGACGACCTGTACCACCGTATGGGTCATTGTTATGTTTGAGAATACCTGCTGGTGGAGTTACTTTCTTCCATGACTCAAGTATTTTAGAAAAGTTTTCGTTGATAAGATCGTTGACTGATTTCTTTAGTTCGTCCTGGTATTACAAATGTTGGTAGATCGTTTTCAGTTATTTTATAATAATCAAGAAATAACTGTTTAAGTGTTATTGTTGTACGGGGGTTTGTGTAATGATCAACTGGATCATTACCCAGAGCAATACGTGTAAGTACAATAACTATGTTGATATATTTCATGTCTGATATAAGATGGTTTAGATGTATTATTTCAATAATCTGTTGTTTTATGTCGTTATTATAATATTGTGACATTTTCTAATTATTTATTGATTGCTGAAGCTCGAAACAATTAGGATCATAAAATAAATTTATGCAATTTTCATCAATGGTAGCTTTACATTTTTATGGTTATAAAGTGTTACCAAAAGCTCTAGAACCGACCGAACTACTTATCCGTTCACCAGTAAATGAGGTATCCAGCTACTCACGACAAGTCAGCGGTGCATACATCCGCCTTGGCGACAGGCTTCCTGAATGAGCACATCTATACTTTGTCACATCTTATATACATCCCTGATTTAGATTATTGTTATTGTTGGCTGCATCCAGCATTGAATGAGTCGCTGATGACAGGGATGTAAAGGGGGAGGAGGGCATTTGCATTTAAAACCGAGAATCAAGAATTTACGTACATGTTTTGTAAAACGTTACAAACAATTTGTAATCAATATTATAAATGAAATGTGAGTGGAACTTACAGTATTATAAACTGAATCCGAAATAATCGTGAAAAAGTATTACTAATGTCCAAAAAAACGAAAGGTTCCGTATAAATTTCAGAACCGAAATGTACCAGTCCATCAAGAATCGCGACTTTGTCAAACTGGCGTTGTCCGGAACTCTTTTGAATAATTCATAATAATTCCAGAATAACAATGAGCATCTTCTTTTTTCACTGAATGATATGTACAAATGTTTTCCTCTCAAATATTCTAATCACAACATCAAACATATCTGCAAGCTTATTTCAATAACAAAGAAAAGTACAAGAAAGGAATATATTCAAAATCGGAATTAAACCAGACTGCGCATTTCTCTTCTTATATATACCTTGAAGAGTATATTACGACCATAGATCGCAATATACAACACGTGACAGATCTTACGAATCAATCTATTTCAAAATACCTTTTCATGTGACCTGGCTCATCCAATAGGAATTAATTTAATTGTTCGAAGATACCAATTGTCCAATGTGGAAAATAAACGAATCGTGTCAACATATTTACCATGAAAAAAAATGTAAAAATTAGACAAAATCATGTACCATATGTTACTAAAATAAAATAAATATATACAAAACTATTTATTGTTTCCTGGATACTTTCTGTTGGATATTATATTATTTGAACATTGCCTTCAAAATATTAGATATTATCTTCGGGATATTATCTGTTGGATACAATCTTTTGAGTTAGCGTTAAATAGTCTGTAAAATGCGGCATATAAATAACAGAATGTCATGTATTTTGGTGTGTACGGTCAAATAATTAATCTAAGATTTAGTATTTTTCGCTAAAAAAAAAAGGTAGTATTGTAAATATGTGCTGATAATTAAATAATAGCCTTAGAAGTGGACCAGGACAAATACCCTACTAACTAATGTGAATAGATAATGGGTATGCCATGGAAACGTGTGATACACTAACAGTACATGCAGTACAGCATAGTCTCTAACAAGTCAATATTAATTTTCTTCCTTTGAATAGGTGCTTTGATGACAACGCACTAATTTTATTCTAAAGCAGTCAGTTGAAAATCTAAGGCTATATATACTGTCTATTCGCAATGTAAATATTAGTGTGTACAATTTCAAGGTCAGTGTGAAATATCAGAACAGTTATTTCTTTGGTCAGCTTTTCTAGCGCTACCTGGCTGTTTAAGAAAGAGGTGAAAAAAGAATGGAAGCCAGGTAAAAAAAGAAAGAAAAAGCAACAAAAGAAGGAATAACACAAGTGTGTTACAAACGAAATCATTTCATATTATCGGGTTTTGGTATGGTGGATGGTTTGTACAATTCATTCAAACAATGAATTGTTTTACGTTGTTCATCTAATGTTAAAGTACAAACTGTAATCAGCACATACTTGAAACAGTACTTAACCTTTCAAAATAAACAGCAGAACAAATGTTCTTTTTAATTTTTGAACCAAAGTCATAGGAACAGACCAGTGTTGTGCAAAAAGTTATAAAACCTGGTAAACCGATAGTATTAATAAATGTTTTAAATAAAAAAAAATTGATTTTCAAAAATACCTTTGTTGATCCACAAAAATATAAAAGTATCTCTAACTGAAATGCACATCAGAGGAACTACAGTGGTACGTTTCAGAATCCAGCATTGTTACTGCATAGTCCAATCCCAATCCGTACCCGCCCTCTACCCACTCTCCCCACCCCACTCGTATTCTACCCCCACTCCCAAACAGTGACAGGTCCGTAATACAAAGTCTATTGCGTATATGATGCGTCCTGTGTAACTGAAAATGTCATTGTACTTTTGTGTACATTTGACCTCTGAACCCATCGTAGAGACCATTGGCTGGGGACCAAGGATGCCCCCCTCATGGAGATAGCAAGGGTAACACAGCATTCAAAGTTTGTGAATTCCCACCAAGCGGTTTGGGAGATGATGGAATGAACAGCCAAACGGACGGACAGAAGGCATCACAATAGGTCCTGCTAAAGCGTAAGGATAATGAAATAAATAAATCAGAGCCAGGGTATATTTTTAAAATATTATGGATTCTGGGACCAAAAGTGAAAAATACATCCCCCATCCCTTCAAGTGCGGTCCGGCACTAAGTGGGTGTACACATGGAAACGCATTACATATAATTAGTCCGTGCCGTACAAGATAATCTTTGTCAAGTAAATATGAATACTTTTAGCAAAATGTTTTGTGTACATAGCCTATTATATACCCGACACATTCTATGTCTCGTATACAGTACACTAGAGTTATTCAAAAGCAGTCAGCTGTATTTCAAGGTTATATATATATATATATATACCTTTTCTTCTGGTGGTTAAATACAAATGTATCCACTTTCGAGACCACGGTTAAATATCAGAACAGTCATGTTGACAATAAAATTTTTCCGACGCTCGCTAGTTCACGAAGAAAAAATAAATAAAACAGAGAAGAGGGGTAGAAAGTCAAACTAAAGTAGAAAGAACACCAGGTGACAAAATCCCACAATAAACATTAATATGCAAAACTATATTACAAAATGACGGGTTTCTGGTACACGATAAGCTTGTAATATGTTATACTGAGGTTATTACAGTCAATTCAAATAATATACTGATTTACGCATTTCACACAATGTTACAGTGCTAAATAAGGGACACTACGCTACAAATAGTCATACACACACACACACACACACACACACACACACACACACACACACTCTGTACTTTGATTTTAGAACATGACATTGACATAATATATTCACGTGTGTTCACATTTTGCGATGCCGATTTGAAGGGACATACGGGAGCTTTTTGAATTATTACTTCGTCTTAAGGTGAAGAGTATGTTGAACTGTCTTTATCAGATATATACATGAAGATATGTCATAATAACCGAATAATGCACCCGTCACGTACTCTGTAATTTGAATAGAGTTACATGCAGATATAACATATTTGATCTCCCACTCCCAGGGTATAAAACAACAGTCCCTTCAGCGATCGGAACATGGGAAGAGGTTGTAGGAATATGTATCTATTGGTGATTCACCTCCGGCGGAGTGCACATCATATATTACGACAGCAAAAACCGAGATTGTTCCGATTCTGATTTTGACTCCTTTCGCTGCAACGATCCCACTGTCTTTCTACTCTCTAGACATACCTATTTTATATACCAATACAAGTTCCGACATGGTGAGTGTCCCTGTAAAGGGTTGTTTATGTTTACGCGGTGGTTTAAGGGCCAGGGATATTAACTACCAATTACTGTATATATACGGTAGAAAGCAGCTGATACCGCTTTAAGTTTAGCTGGTTCTTTTAAGAGAAACAATTTTGACAGTAATGCTTTTGTAAAAGTATGAAATATGTGAGAACATTTTCGAAGTAGTTGAAAAAGTTTTTGAATATACATTGAGGCAATATGACTTATTGAATGAAAGATGACGAAATGGTTAAAACAGTGCTATTTCACGGATTTGAAAGTAACGATGACAAATTGTCAAAGTCAGCTTTCCTAAATTGTATACAATCAACAGATTTGAAAAGAATGATACACAATATGCCGACTGAATCCAAGTGGAAGATGGGCATAAAATATTAGCAAAATGAGAAATAACCCGCGAATTTGATTATCAATGTCATATCCGTCCCTTGGAATGATTACTCGTATACGGAAATCTTTTTCCCACAAAATTAAAAAGAAAAGTTACAAATGATAATACCATATTAGCAGCAGAGAGAAGAGCAGACCAACTTTGGAGTAAGCCTTTGTTTGGAGCACTAAAGATTTCTACGAAAATGAAAAATATAAGGCCAATAACGTCAAACCGAAGCTTCTAACAAACCGAGTTTCTCTAATTGGTTTGATTCATTTTATTACTTTATCGTTGTCCTCTGTATTTGTAAAATAAAAAAGTATGCACGCGAGTTTACCAGCTGTGACATTTATTTGTGGTCGTGCCCCCTCTGCTGTTATGAATTAGATCATTTTTATATGTTAATAATATGGCAACAACTATGGAATCTTACACGAGAGCGACTAGAAGCAATTAAGAAATTTTTACCAGTCCGTTATTCTGTCAAACAAAAATTGCAAGAACGTCAGGAGTCTCCGGTGGATTTTGCAGAAAGTTCTCAACAATTAATTATTCAAACCTGTTACTGATACAACTAAACCTCGTCTTTCACAACTTGAAAAATAGTTGAAGAAACTTAAGAAACCTCAAGACTTTTACAAGATCTTTCTGGTCGATGTCTCAACTAGCAAAACCTGTTGCTAAAGAGAAACAAAAACCGATGCAGAAATAGTCGAAGAATTACGTAATAAATTTACTGAAGATGCTATAAAATTAATCGATAAAAACGATCCAGAAAAATTTCAAGCTCCTGTTATTACACGCTATGAAATGAGAAACAAATGTTGAAACCAATATGCGAAAAATATATTAACAATATACAACATTGGGCTGAAGTTTGTTTTATAAAATAAAAACTAAACTAGGTCGAATCGACACAAAACGTGCATTGTATATGCAATACATCGATCTGTATGATCAATATGACGAACGAAAATAACAAAAGAGAACGAAACAGCATGAAAAAACACGATAAAGAGATTCTTCCATCCATTCAAAAATTTATTGATAAATTTAGACCAGGATCTTATGAAAAAATAAAAAATATGAATGATGTTGAATTAGCTGAATATAATGTAAATGATTCTAATTATTTGTCTGATATGTTACCATAACATCATGGACTTTATGAGGATGATTATCGTAAGATGATCTTTAGAATTCGTCATAATAAGGGTTGTATTAGTACGGATGGTCCAGACTTTGTGGGAGAAGAATGGAGAGAACGTGATAAGGAATTTTGCGTTACTCCTGGTACTACTTGAAGTGTTATTACAAATCAAGGAAGTGGTCTTATTGCTTGTCCTAATATCAGTCTTTCTGACGTAAATTGGTTATAAATTATGATTGGAGGAAAATGAATCGGTAATAATTCTCCAGAAATAATTAATGATATTTGTCAGCGATTATTTACTGGCGGCATCATTGATATAAATGTTTATCGATCTCTTTCTGAGATCTAAAATCCTGGGTTTTAGAAGAGAGTCTGAAGTTGTGTGATGCCCGAAGAGACCCCAAAAAACAACAGTGGCAATGGAGTGCAGATAAATAAACAAGAATATCAGAACAAGCTTTAAGAAAGCGAAAGAAGATTGGATTGGACAAAATAGCACAAAGCACTGAGAGCAGTCTGATAAAAAATAGCAGAGAGGGTGAGCTGGACGTCAATTAGAGAAAATTAAACAACTTTTAAAACAAAAATCGATTTTAACTGTCAAAACGGCAAATAGAGCCTTCCTACGAAATCTCGTGTTTTAACCCCCCCCCCCAAAAAAAAAATAAAGTCTCCATTTGCTAAACAGAGACTTAGTCATTTTTGTCAGAGAGGGTGAGCCAGACATGTTTCAAGCAAAAAATCACTTTTAACCGTCAAAACGGCAAATAGACCCTTCCTACGATTTTTCATGTTTTAACCAAAAAAAAAAAAAAAAGAGTCTCCATTTGCCAAACAGAGACTTAGTGATTTTTGTCTGAAAACACGATCTTGCAGGGGTCTTCGAAATGAGTAAAAACTCACCCCGTTGATTTCAACCGAATATTTTACGATATCGTGTCCGAGGGTCTGATTCACCCTCTGGCCCTTTTTTTTACTGTGATTATGATGATTTAACCATATCAGGGGTATGTTTTTGTAATCGAGTCGTTAAAAACTCTTCTGGGGTCGGTATTGGTCTATTTTTTCATCGAAGATATTCTATTGCGGAACGGTACTGTGGGGATCCACACGCTACACAAATTTGATATTTTCCCCGTACACCCTTTCCACAACCATGACAGGGTTTTGGCCCTTCGGGACATCCTTGTTTTGCAGTACAATTATGAATCCCGCAGAATTCTCCGTAGGAATTTTTTCCACAGCGCCGTGTAGACCCTAAAAACAAACAACAGCATTTATTTGTAGCAAGTGTTGGATTCACCATTATTATTAATCGTTAATACACATTCAATTAGACGTTTAAAAAGTATACAGTATAATGATTAGTGATTACTCCGATAACATGATAGGGTATGATGATGAATTTTTTCAATCTCCGGAAACTCATCACCATCTTCGGGAATATTACAAAAGGCGTTTAGGACCGTCATGGAATGTTTCTAGTAAAAAATCCGCGATGGAATTACTCACCGAGGATAGTTATCTACTCCGTGGTGTAATTATTCAACAACGGGGACAATTTTACGTTTTTGTGGATGATCCGGACATAACAGAATTTCAAGGATGTTCTGCGGTTAATGAAATTATTCCCCGGGAGAGATTGAGATATCCGACCATTGACGTAGATTCTAAAACACCATCGTTGGGTGAGATATTATTGTACTTCAACGACATAGTTGACTCTGTCAATGATGTTTTGGTTTTTGAAACCAGCGGCGGTTATCATATTCTACTGAAAACAATCCCGATCGACTTTGATACTCATCAACAATTATTAAAAAAAATTGCCGCAGACAAACCATCATGGAACGTTGATACACAGGCAAGATTGTACAGCATCAAATTACCCGGAACGAGGTCAGCAAAACCAAACAGCATTGATAAACGATTAATTCATCCTGATGGATTTACTAGTTCGTTATTGTCCTGTCCTGTTGCTGTACAACCGTGTTACGAAAAACGCACTGGCGACGATAACATTTTTGACTATAGCGATAGCGATGATGATAATCTTACTGGTGAATAAATTCGACAGATTTCAACAGCGCTAACTGGACAATCAAATCAAATCACAGGAATTACAAATCAAACCACCAATATGATATCGCTGGGTAGGGTTCCAGGGTCATTATGTAATATTTGCCAGCGCCGACACGGCATTAATGAGTTTACTGGATTCATTGAGGGAAAAGCCATTGATGCGTTTGTGGTAGTTTATTCTGATCGATTTGTGATCGGTTGTTTCCGTACCACAAAAAATAAAATCACGATACTGAGAGAATCCGATAATGAAACTAACGATAAAATACGGTACGAAAAGTATTTAAAATCGTATCATTATCGCCGTGAAGACCACAGTGGGGAATTCCCCATACGGGTTCCAGATTACACTTACTGTGAGCCCCCTGTTCATGAAAATGGCCAAGGGTGTAAAATTATCCTTAACGACGACTATGTGGATGGTTCTGCTTGTGGGATGGGAAAATCGGAGGCAGCATGGAAATCAATACGAGATGATCAATCTGTGCTCTATTTGTCATACAGAAAGACGTTTACTAGAAAGACCACCATCGACTATAATCTCGAATCGTATGAACAAATTCATGGAACAATTATTTTTGATACAAGAACTCATCGAAAAGTTATCTCACAAATAGAATCGATTGTACGAGTCAGGGGAATTCCAGATGTAATTATCGCTGATGAATGGCACGGAACTCTTCGCCAAATAATTTCATCGTGCCGTGGAAAATAGATTTGGGAAACACTAGCGTGGTTGATTTCATCAGCGTAACGGGTTATTGTACTTGACGCAGATGCCAACAACGACGATTTTGAATTATTTAAAAAACACTTAAATCGTCCGGACATGAAATTCATTATTAACGGGTATCAACCCGATCACGGAAAGAAGTTTATTGTGGAACAATCCCATCATGACAATTACATCAAATTGTTAGACACGCTGCAACGGGGAAATCGTGCAGTAGTTTTTACACAAAACAAACGACACGGAAATTATTCCGTAGAAGCCCTCGCTATATTGTTACAGCATTTAGGATACCGAGTGAAATACTATCACGCTGATACCGATTCGGCAGAAAAACAAAGAGACTTTGCTAATCCCGTTAAAGCGTTTGAACACATTGACGTTGTAATCTATAATTGTACCGTAGAAGCCGGAATATCAATCGTGGACGAACGATTTAAGCACATGACGGTGTTTTCTGAACAATTAGGGTCGGTGGAAGCAACTAAAGAAGCAATTCATCGTTTCAGGAACATTAATGAAATTCATTATTCGGCAACTAAACGAGTTTGCACAGAATTGCCACTCACACGCGATGGGATTATTTCCGCAATCGAATCACACGAGAGGGATTTATCATCCACGGAATTATTATTCAGGACCCCAAACCGTTGTGATGTGAATTCTAGTTACGGATACGCTTTTATGAGTACAATCATCGACGAAAACAACTCCAAATGTTATTTTACGGGGCGACTTGTTGAAATGATGAAACGAACCGGGTATGAGGTTACTTGGGAATTACCAGACGAATATGATTTGTGGTGCGAAAAAATAAAACAAAAAATCGATGACGCGGCAATTAATAACAGTCCGCGCGTAGATGAATTTTTGAAATCTTCCATTGGGGAAAGAATTGCTTCGGCGAGTGATAAAGTCACTAGTAAACAACAAAAATATCACCGATACGACCCTGAACAACGATTAGAACCATACGCGAAGAAACTGATGTATCTAAATCACGTATTTCAAACTGATGTGAGTAAATTGGACACAAACACGATTGGATATCTTGATAAAAATGCTAATAGGCTACAACGATACCAGCGGGTTCTTGTTGATAAACACAATCAAGGAAGTGCTGTAACAACTACACCGTGCCGATCTGATAAAATCAATCCACGACAACAACTCGAAATTGTCAGAAGTGTCCTTGAAGTGTTAAAACTCCCTGATATCGTTGAGGATGATTTATCAGTGAAAAGTGTTTCAGTGAGTCGTTCTGAATTAATTGAGAATATCAATAACATGTTAAAAAACCCTGACCAACTCGATAAGTATCAAGCACTGTTAAAACACTTCAATGAAATATTCCCGGATGTGAAATTCTTTAGAAAGGGTACCTTAACGCCGAAACATATTATCGAAAAAATCAAATTGATTTATAAAGAATTCGGCGGAAGACTACAATCAAATAATACAAGAAAGGCGAATCGGAGTGATTATACTTTACGCTATCCTGAATGGCCTAAATCTGACTTCATAGATGATTCGATATGGCTCAATGAAACTGTTGATGATATAGGATTCGCTGGTAAAGACATCACTGCGACGGATAGACACACTACAATGTTGAAATTTCCTGTTTGGGCCGTTAATGGATGGTTTTCCCGATATGATATGTCAGATTGATCAAAGTAGAATGTGGAAAGTGTGAGTATTATATATTTTTATAGCAATTTCCACACTTTCCACAAACATGATAACACCCTTAAAACATCAAAATAACACTTCCACGGTGGTGTTAAAAATCATCTGACATGTCAAATGTTGAAAGTGTGAGTATTATATATTTTTATAGCAATTTCCACACTTTCAACATCAATGAACGAGGGCGTTTTATAATGAAATAACACTTCCAAGGTGGTGTTAAAAATCATCCGACATGTCAAAAAATGGGGAAAGTGTGAGTATTATTTATTTTTATAGCAATTATGACACTTGCTCCATCATTGATAGAAGCTGTTTTATGATGAAATTGCACTTCCACAGTGGTGTTAAAAATCATCCGACATGTCTGTGACGATAAAAAAATGTTTGGTATTTATGATCAATGATACACCTTTCCCCTGATTGTCCAGTTTGGCGACTTTATTTCGACGTTGCATAGATCACCGTCGTATTTTATTATCGATGGGTTACTTTTTATTGTTTCTACTATTTTGGCACCTTCGATTTCTTCGTCAGTGAGTGGTCTCCGTAATAATTGTTCTACGATGCTACGTGGTAATGATCGTCGGTTGAATTCTATACGAAAATTCGATATGATATCGGTCAATGAATGTGCTGTCAGATTTGGCGATTCCCTTCCGAGTATTGGAAGAATTTCATTGTCTCGTAATACAAATGTCATATTACGATATAACGGAAGCAAATAGTGTGCGGTGGAATCATCAGGGTCAATAATCATTTTGTTGTAGAAATATAAGGGATCCTTGCGAATTATATTCAATGCGATAATATCCTCATTGGTACACATTATTCTGATATCATTTTAAAATCTAATTAAATAACAGCTTTAATTATAATGTCGCAGTTTGAGGCTGCACTTAATAATTATCGCCGCAGTTATCCACAATTATCAGTTCGTGATAAAATAACAGGCACCGGTCGAAGGATAATCACAGAAAAAGGTAATGATGGAATCACTCACAAATGTGTTATTCATGAAAATAGGGACTCAGAGGCGCGTTTTCGTCTCTCCAGAAAATATCAACAAAAAATTTTGACTTCCAGTAGTTCATGCCGAACACAATAAATTGAAGTCCAATAATTTAATTACAAATGACATACCTGAAATGCAGTATAGATCATTTACCAGAAATTGTTCAGGGGCAACTATCAATAAATCCCCATTCTGCTGTAAAAGTGAAATATCATAATGGGAAATTTAGAACAGTACAAAAATCCCCAGAAGGAGGGAAATTTATTTCTAGAATGGTTGAAAACCGATCGGAATATGCACGACGCAGACTACAACAAAAACGTCTCAACAGAATGATACAAAATGGAATCCCCGATGAAGAAATTATCACGGAAATGAATCGCCTTGGACTTGATAATTAATCACAATTTTCTTCGAGTCTGTTCTAGTAGTTCATCAAATTCTTGTTCAGCAATGATTTTTTCATGATGAGATTTTTCGTAGGACGGTTCTATTCGTTGTCGTTTTGGTGTAAGTATTTCATCAACTTCATTAAAAAACTCACGGTCCTGTTCAAGGATATGTTTCTTCCATAAGTCATCAGAGGGTTGTTTGTGTTTTTTCTTTCGTCTAGTGACTTTATCACTGGTGGCTCTGTCATTAGTGATTTTATCACTGGTAACAACAACAACATCTCCAACTGGCACACTTTTCACGATGGTGCACTTTTTATGACATAAAAAATATTTCTCACACTGAATAAAAAAATCGATGGACGGTTCAGATTGATCAAATGGAAAAGTGGGGAAAGTGTGAGTATTATATATTTTTATAGTAATTATGTGACTTTCCCCATCGATGAACGAGGGTGTCTCACGATGAAATAACACTTCCACGATGGTGTTAAAAATCATCCGACATGTCAAAAAATATTTCTCATACTGAATAAAAAAAATCTTTTGGTTAAAACATGAAAAATCGTAGGAAGGGTCTATTTGCCGTTTTGACGGTTAAAAGTGATTTTTTGCTTGAAACATGTCCGGCTCACCCTCTCTGCTGCTAAAATAACACCAAAGACATTCCAAATTGTGAAACACATCGTCATACAGATACAACCAAGAGTCAGTACCATTCAAGACGAGAAGATGGAAAATGTCTAACAGATGCGAGTGACATTGCAGAAAGATGGACTAAGTATTGCAAAGAACTATACAACCATCAGCCCACAGGAGATCCGGAGGGTCTGGAAGTTCCAAACGCATCAAATGATGATGATTTACCATTCTCAAAGAATAGGTGGTGTCAGCAATAAGAGCACTGAAGAATGGGAAGGCAGCTGGAATAGACAACATCCCAGCTGAACTTAACAAAAAGGGGGATTAATGAAAGAGCTACTATCAAAATTTAGCAACAAAATCTGTCAGACAGGTGAATGGCCAACACAGTGGGCCCATTCACTGATTATAACACTCCCACCCAAAAGGCAATCTCCAGCTGTGTACAAAATACAGAACTATCAGTTTGATCAACCATGCTTCAACAGACTGAAACCGCAAGCAGAAGACATAATCGCTGAAGAACAAGCCGGGTTATGGAGTCGAATAAGCACAACTTAACAAACATAACAAATATTCAATCTCTGTTTTTTTTTGTGAAAAGTACTCGCAATATCAACAAAACATCTATCATGTGTTCATAGATTTCAAAAAGGCATTTGACAGAGTGTGGCATGAGGCATTGTAAGCAACAATGAAGAAGTACAATATGGGTCAAAAGTTGACCAATACCATCAAGCAGCTGTACGCCAAGGCTACCAGTGCAGTAATTGCCCAAGGTTCTGTGGGGCACTGACAACAGTCAGAGTACACCAAAGGTGTCTCCTGTCACCCACGCTCTTCAACGCCTACATAGAGTGCATCATGAGCCAAACCCTGGAAAACCACTGTTGGACAGTCAGAATTGGATGGGGTAACATCACCAACCTCCGCTTTGCAGACGACATTGATGGGCTGGCATGCAGTGAAGACGAGCGGCTTGCTACCTTAGTGAAGAACCTGCATGGAACATTTTCAAGATCTGACATGGAGATAAGCGCTGAGAAGACAAAGCTGATGACAAATAGTGGCAAACAAATCTCAGCCAAGATTAAAGTCAAAGGACAGGAACTGAAAACAGAGGGCCAGTTCAAATATCTTGATTCCATAATCACCGAAGAGGGATCAAGAGCAGAAATTTTGTCACGAGCAGTACAAACAAAGACATCTATGTCACAACTAAGACTCATCTGGAGAGACAAGAATAACTGTCTGAAAACTAAACTCATACAATTGTGAGGACTAGTCATCTCAAACTTTTTGTATTCATGTGAGACCTGGACTCTGACAGTTGAATTACAGCGAAGAAGCCAGGCGCTTGCAATGAGATGTTACATAACCAACCTTGGAATATCTTACATGGACCAAATCACAAATGAAGAACTACGTAATGAAGAACTACGTACACCATCAGGCGTAAAGTAGGCCAATATGAAGACCTCCTTACCACCGTCAAAAAGAGAAAGCTGAAATCGTATGACCATGTAACTAGAGCCAACAGTATATCCACAACAGTCTTGCATGGCAGCGTCCATGGTGCCAGAAGAAGAGGTAGACAGAGAAAAAAGTGGACTGACAACATCATATAATGGACCAGGAAATGTTTTGCGGAGACACAGGCTTTGACACTTGATCGAGACAAATGGAGGGACCTGGCCAGATGTTCAGCAGTACAGCGCCTGGACGACCACACTAGGTCAAAAGACTGGATGATGATGATGATGACGGACCTAAGCAACATTTTTGGATTATTGTGCGTTTTTTAAAATGAGGTTTGGACAATTACATTATGATATATCAAGACTTGGCAATTCCGGGTATTCAGGATCATTGGTACGTCGGCATATTCAGAACCTAGAATTCATTCCTAACACTGTTCGTTTGAACTACCGATATAACATTTTGGATTTCATTCACAATACTGTTTCTCGTAAGTTTTTTATGAATTAAATTATTTTAAAGGTTTACAAAATTTGTCGGTTTTGCTTCAGGTTTTGATGTTCAGGTTTTAATGTTACCAGAAATATTAGTTATTTTAATGAAAACTTAGATCGAGATCTTCTTCAGTCTGAGAAAATTACTGAAAATTTGCAGTGGTCAAGATAGTGTTGGACTTTATTATTACTCAATGGCAAAGGGGCCTAGAGTGGTCGAGTGATCTAAAGCGCTCTCCGTTACGGATCACTGCCATCTCACCTCTGTCTGCAAGGGTTCGAGTCACAGAGTCGACCAATTTGGGTATATGATAAAGCTTGGCAGTAGCTTCTCGTGGGTCGGTGGTTCTTTCCGGGGATTTTCCCGGGTTCTTACTCCACTAATAATACTGGCCGCCATGTATAGCCTATCGTGTGCTGAAAAATGGCGTTAAACCTACAATAACAACAACAACAACAGCATCAACAACATGGCAAAGCTCGTGAAGTCTATACTTTACTGTCATTGGAAACAAAATATTAATTGTGATGTGATTAAGAAATGTATTTTGAAGGATAATGAGCTGGCAACTGAGACATATCGAGGTTGCAAGGAAGAAAGAACAACTGTCTGCTACATAGTGCTCAGGTAATAAGGTTGACAGAAATAACTTACACAACTCATAATAGTTGAAACGTTCAAGCATTGCATCCATAGTGATCTCAAGACTTGTCTTGATGAGCCAAAGGTAGAAACTTTGCAGAATGCTGCTCGCACAATTGACGATTATTCCTTCACTCACAAAGTTTCATTTGTCAATATGTTTTCCTGTCAGTAGGTGTTTAGTTGGAAACGTTATTAGTCTCATGCAATTGCTTTTGCTCTGGCATAACTTTTTAGGAATCAAACTTGTCAGTGATCCGTAACGGACAGCGCTTTAGACCACTCGGCCACTCGGGCCCCTACAAATTGATGTTAAGCTTCAAAGTCATATACAGAAACACAGTAAGTTATAATAGTATCAATCAATGTCAGCACGTGATTAACACATCTAACACTAACAGATTTGCAAAGAACATTTGGCTTAGAACTGTACACGACTACCACATTCTTACCATGAGAGAGGTACATTTGAAACTGGAAAATAGTTTCAAGCCCATTGTGTACTAGATACTATTTGACGTTCCGGACGTTAATCTATTTATTGTGTCTAATCAAAATATTATGTTAATTAAAACAATCAAGATATTAGCAAGTCTAATGATCGTTGTGCAACGCTGTTGGTGCTAATTACTGCCTTACTTATCTCTGAGTATTGCACAAACGAATTAATTTTGACATTATCAGTGACTTAGATTTTACTCCAGTGATGTAAAGAAATGCTCCATTTAAAGTGTTTGTCATGTCTGCCCAAACTAGTTCTGTAAATAACAGAATGGTATGGCACTTACGTACCATGAAAATAGAATTAGGTGCCAGTGAATTCACAGCAGTGATTGTGTCATCTTAAATGGCAAAGAGCTTAAACCATTAGTGAGGAAATCGACAAAGCTTTCGTAACGATGCTCGAAACGTTGGGAAATTCACCAACACACGTTCAGACAGGAGTGTAGATAGATTCGTGGAAGACAAACGGAACATTTGTTTGTTAAAAAGTATTTCCATAGTTCAAATTATTTTAAAACGCTAGCGTGTATCACACACACACACACACACACACACACACACTATATATATATATATATATATATATATATATATATATATATATATATATATATATATATATATATATATATATATATATATATATATATATATATATGAAGAGGCTTGGAGATTAGGAAAAAGATCTCAGAGTAAATTTAGTAATTTGTAGAAGAGTGTCGATATGGGGATGTCATGTGTCTGAGATATTCTTGAGGGGTGGCAGTTGACGGCTACATACGGCCGTTTATTTATACAATTTATCGATCCAAACAAATATCAAAACCTATAACTAACTCAAAACTTAATACTTGATGTTGATAGTACGATAATAGTATACATTGAGGACAACGCCCTGCTGGTATTCAAAAGAAGTCAACCGAAACTCGAAGGTTGTACATCAAGGTCAGTGTTAAATATCAGAACATTTATTTCAACGATCAGTTTTTCTGGATCTGTCTGGTTTATGAAGCACGAAAGAACAAGAGGTTTACAAAAAATGAAGTATAAAGTAAGCCAGGCGAAAAGAAAAACAGAAGGAATAACATATACACACAGGTGTTACAAATGAAGTAATTTTATATTATTAGCTTACCGTATACTGGAGGCTTTTACATATAAAATTTACATTATTATAGTTGACTAAATTACTGTATTGATTTTTGTTGTTCATCCAATGTTACACTACAAAAAGTAATAATCGTAACATTGTTAAATTAAAGAAACAAAGTAATCTCAATAATCGACGCGGAAGACACTGAGCTTGGCAAAGAAAACACATCATGGCTTTTTCTTCGTTCTAAATTTTCTAAGGTTCCAAATATAATCAGAGTACTATTAACTATTTAATTGGTAAGAAGGGTACTAACAGTTTATTCGAGAAAACCACAGATATTGCTGTCCTTGTCCTTGTCCTTGATTTGTTGTACTTCACTATTATATTTGTCTTGACGGATCAAATAGCATTTCGTTGGCTTTCCTCGATGTAAACCTAAAGAGCACACACACACACACACACACACACACACACACACACACACACTTAAATATGTGACATAATATATTATTGTCTGATCATATTTCCAGGTGATGCATTCTGATTTCTGTTCGGAGGTTTGGCTTTTGGGTAGGGGACGGGTGTTTGCAATCGACAAGATCGAACAATCTGCTAATGCATGTAGCGATAACTTAACCTTCCTGAATAAACATCACATATGTTTGTTTTCGTGTTCGCACAACTAAATTGAAAATAACCGACTAGTGTTTGGCAACAAGTTATGAAATGTGGTGAATCGATAGTATTAGCCAATTTCTTATTTAGAAATAGACGATTATTAAAGTTTACAATCTAATGACAAGGGAAAGCCGAGAGGTTTCACTAGCCATGGTGATAAACAAATATTTCACCGTATCTCTAATTTCAGCACTTTTACTGAATACACAAGTCCCAATCCGTATCCACCCTCGACCCTTTCTCCACACCCCAGTGGTGCTTCCCCTGCCCCCAAACAGTGAAGGGTCTCTAATGCAACGTTATTCGTATATATATATATATATATATATATATATATATATATATATATATATATATATATATATATATATATATATATATATATATATATATATATATATGAGCGTACTCCTGCATAATTGAAAATGTCATTAAACTTCTGTGTACATTTGACCGTTGTCATCATAGGAACCTCATAGGCGGGGACCAAGAATGATTCCCTCCTGCATATAGTAAGGGCAACATAATTTCAAAGTTTAGTGAATTTCTACCCCGAAGTTTAAGAGATGAGATAACGAACATCCAAACGGGCGGACAGTAGTTATCACAATATGTTCTGCTACAGCGTAAGGATTAATACAATGAATGTGATTCATTTACTAGATGCTTTTTTTGTGTGCATTTGTGATTTGTTGTTATTGTTTCTGGCAGGGTTAGGAAGAAACAAAGTTTAAAGGCATCATTCAAGAAAACTATATGGATTCCACTAGCCCTTGAAGAGCAATATATAAGGATTCGAGGCACGAATGCAAAATTAATGATAAATAAATATGCACCCCTCCCCTCCCCGAAATTGTCAGTAGGGCAGTTAATAGGTGTATACATGGAAACGCATTATATACAATCAATCTGTGCCGCACAAGATAATTTATGTCAATTCAATATCAATAATGTTGAAAAATGTTTTGTGTAGATATTATTATATGTACCTAACACATAATATGGCTCGTTTGCATTGCTCTTCTTAACCGGTCAGGTGATTTCCAATGTTCGATATATTTTTCTTCTGTTCTGGCGGTTCAATGCAAGTGTATCCACTTTCGATGCCACGGTTAAATATCAGAACATTCATTGTTAGATTTTCCGGCGCCACCTTGTTCACGAACAAATAAAGAACGAGACAAAGAGGGGTAGACAGAAAAACTAGAGTAGAAAGGACACCGGGTGAAAAAAATCCCCCCCCCCCCCAAAAAATAGCACGTACAAGTATTTCAAATCTTTTTACATTGTGGGTTTACGGTTTATGGAAGCTTGTTACTTGTTATATTGACATTATTAGACTGCGAATGTTGATTTCGTATTTCATAAAATACCACATTGCAAATTAAAATTCTTATTGTAGATAATACGATACATGTACTAATCAAGTTTAAATACGTGACAGTGACAATATCTATTGTTTTGTGTCTCAGTTAGAGATTTACCATTTCTGCCTGGGGTTTAGGAAAGGTGCGTACGTTCTATAGTATGCAGTCTCCCCACCCTCCAGAAAAAAAGAAGAACCATGCATGGAACATTATAAGGCTACCATTATCCTCCTGTGATAGTATTGCCGTCCCCTTTTATGTTATATACACTTAGTAACTCAAAGGGCCAACTATCGATTGGTATTATGAATGACCATGACTTGGCACAAATAGTCAACTTTCCAACCCGTGATAGAAATATACTAAACCTCGTTCTGACCCAGATTGCAAGGAGAATTCATTCATTCTCATGATCGGCTTAGTGGCCTATCTATTCAAGTACATGCATCATAAAAAAAATTTAAAAAAAAAAACACAAGCACTTCTACAACAAAATCCCCAAAACAAACAAAACAACACAATCGTTGAAAATTCTATTTGTTTAGCAAAGGGTATTTTGATGCAGCAAGGTCTCAAACTACAAACTAGCACCATTGCAAAATTGCAATATTTGAACGGTTTGGAAATTAAGAGGGATATTGAAGCAAGCTGAATTTTTAAAAAAATCTTTTCTAACCTCTATATTTTATTTTAAAACATCCTCTATCAAAAGTTTGATGCTTTGGATTACTGACGGCATCATAAAACTGGTTCGTACAAGAATCAAAACTTATGCTAAAGCAAAACATAATTGCAGTGAAAATGAGAACAGAAATAGTAAAGAGCTGAAATTACAGAAAATAAAAATTCACTTATCAGCGACATAAACAACATGAATATGAAAATGAGCCTCAGATTGGAAACTATACTGGAAATATTTTAACAGCCATCGCAAAAGAACAACATCAAAGCACATTTCTCTACTTAGACAAATACGATATTAGTAGAAACAGGTACCGAGACGGTTTAACAAAGAACACACACAGCTGGAGTGTTCTTAACCATTTCAGTAACATATTTCATCATGTAACTTCCCAGCGTACTAAAAATGACTAATATAATAGTAACTTGTTTAATAGCTTAAGCTTTAAACTAATTAAATGCTTGCGGTTTGGATATATAAACTAGCAATGACATGGCGATGTGTGTACGTTTGGAATCACTTCGACACTGTGGTTTCTGGCAACCGCGCAAGCCTTTATGCCAGAAATTACTGCTTTGGTACAGTCTAAAAGGCAAAATGTACCCGTCATGGCATCAGCGCGCCAGAACATGTGTTTGTTGCCTTTCAAGATTCAACTCGGACTAACAACCAAACTCGTAGTGCGATACTGTTTGACCAGCTATTCAACTTGTGATTGGATGCATCTATTGCGGTTGTAAACGCGGCCGCTTTAGGGACAGTCGAAACTGAAGATAGCTGATGGAAGATGAAAAAAGGTCTCTGATTACCTAGAACGACTTACATAATATGCATAGGCAGAGGTCCTCGACTTCCCGTTATGTTTCTCTTGATTTATTAACTTTGACAAAGTCGTTAAACATTTCCGAGTTGTCTTTGTGTGGGATGAACATGGGGTCAAAATCTCTGATCCACAACAAGTGGGAATCTGGAATTGCTAACCTAGCTTTCACAACAGGACATGTTGTATTTTGATTCGTACCACCACTCAAAGTTGCTGATTATTTAATCTGAGGCGGTGTACGACAACAACTGTTTTATTCAGTTCTGTCGTTGCGAACAGGACGGGCCATCATGTCGAAATCGTGTTGTCGCATTGGGCGTACTACAGCAATCATAAACACCACGTGCGCTTGATGATTTTACCTTGTCATTTGAAAAGTACGCTTAGTAGATACGAAATACATGTTAACATTTATGGTCGCTACCCAGTCTGACGCGAAGCTGATGTGGATCTGAGTGGGTTTGCTACTAAAGCAGGGTTGATCGAATTTAACAGCAGGTTTGTTGTTGAAGTCTACCATGGCGAGCGGTTGATTTTTCCAGATCAATTTGGAAAACGTAAAACCGCTAATGTGGACGTTAAATATGTTGTTTTGAAATTGCGAGGCGACGTCGCAAAGAACGTGACAGAAATCTATGTAATCGGGGGAATAAGAGACTCAGTCAAAGGTGAATTCAATTATACCTTCGCCAATCCGAGTAGTACATTCAGAGAAAAGAGCTGAAGGAATGTTAACCATCGAAACAGATAACAAAACCGAAGGCGTCGTAAATGGTCCAATAATTTTCGATGTTGTCAGGGATATTTTTGACACACCTAAATCTCACATCTTAAAGGTGCGCAAGTGCGAAACATTGTTTATCTTAATGCTCTCATTAAGTTAAAATACGTGGGATTCTTGTCGCTGCGTCCGTCTACAAGCAGCAATTCACATAAAACACTGTCTCATTTTTATATACAACCACGATAAGCTTTCTAACGATTTTTTGCACTAAAATCATACTCTCAACCAATCCTAACAAGCCAAATATGTATATGTCGTATTTTATCCCCTCCCATTTCTAGACTGGTGCCCATACTCCTATATATTTTCGAGTCTTCACTCATTCAAAATCATCTACTAGGATAATGACCCTGCTGCCAAGGTAGCCCTTTTGAACACACTCTTCTTTCTTTTGTTTTGTGGGGTTTCGGTCAACAAGCGCATACAAGGAGACTGGCATTGCCATGTCATATGGACTGTGCAATCAATCTGTTATTCAGTGTTAGAGAAATGAAAATGAAGCAAAGTTTATTCTCGTTAGACACGCCCTATGAAATTTGATAAGGTTTATGAAAGTAAATTATATCTTTGCTTCCAAATAAGCGTGCGAACTCCAGAACATGCAACCAATGTACACCATTTAGTTTATTTTATTCGCCATGCGTTTAAGCTGGAGACAGTGTGAATCCTACCAGCTGAATGTTTGTTTGCTACCACATCTCGTAAATGACTTTCATTTGGTGTTTTCTTTTCAGAGGTTACCTTTTCCGTTAGTCATTAAGAATATCGGAATAAATTAGGCTTTAATATCCTGCTTAATGTACAGCATACTCGTCGCAGCAAGATGGTAAACTCGATTTATCATGGAGAGAGCAATTGCCACCGCGGTTGTGATGTGAAACCAAGAAAAACCGCGTTGACATTCACTCTCTGCGGAACGAATCTGACTTTTTTCAGTTGCTGCGGACAGCGACAGGTGTCTGGTAATTGTTCTCTGAATACTTATGTTGAAATGGTGTGTCTTTTGGTTGTTTGTTTTTGTATATCAAATATTACTTGACTGTCATTTAATATTTTCGATTGTTTTTTCTTTCTTTCATGTCATGGGCCCGTGGTCCTGAGATTTGGGTAGGCATGTGACTAGCAGTGCAAAAGGGAGAGAACCAGCTCTAAATTTGCCACCGCTGTAATTTCGTCTCTTCTGACCAAAAATTAAAGACGTAACCAATCCTGAGAAGATGAAAAATATTCCTGTTGTGAATTTGATGTAGATATTACTCAATGTAAGGTCATTTAAGTTTGCACTACCTGGTACTAAGTGGGTAACCTATGCTGACATCACGTGCTTTCGGCTAATTGCAGCATTTCGATATGCAATGCGTTCTTACCTCACAGTCCAACTTAAATGTCAAAATATCTAAACTGGGGTTGGCGGGGGCTCACATCCAGGACTGTGAAGCAAACAACATATTTCTTACAACGCTCTTCGCTTTATGCCAGTTGCTGAGATGTTCAGTTCCTTTAGAATGTATAAATACACCAGCAAACGGATACATTGTATATAGTTTTAGAAAGTATATCAAGAAACATAGACAAACAGATGGATTCACTTTATATATGTAAAATTGATTCAGTATTATGAATTTATCAATGAAGCTTATAAATAATCTATAATTAGAACTTTTCAGATAGTATTATAATAGTGAATCCATAGAAGTTCCATTTTATAATTATATTGAATTATGTTCTTTTGTATGATTGTTGTGAAACGATTCAACGAGTGTAAAAGTGCATATTACCAGATGTTAAAATTAACGACTTTAACTTAATTAGTAGCAACACTGTGTTTCTACTTTGAGAAATAAATAAGTCGAAAAAACTATCAATATGATGGTAACATTTTAATTGCAAGATAATTGTCTATTCATATTTGGTTACTTATGAATGTTCAGTTTTATTGATATATTTTCGGCAAGTTTCATTATAGATAAATTAGGGAGAAAGAAAAGATAAAGGCTGCTATACGTATAAGGGTGCCGCTGAAGAAAAGAGCTGACCAATAGTTTTAATATTTTTATTAACGGTGTTGTTGATACATATCCAGAGAAGGGATAAATCTACGATAAGTGAAAGAAAGAAGAAAAAAAACAAGAACATGCAAATATAAGAGTAATTTCTCCGAGTTTAATTCCACGTTGCAGACTTCCTAAGTGTAATTATGATTTAATCATATCATTCTAATGAAGACAAATAGACAAATAGTAAAAATGAACTTACTTGCTGGTGGTTTGTGTTCAGTCAAACTGGCAATGCCACATTAGCAGATTTTAAACAATATACCTGCGTGTGTTGTCCTCTTATAGTCAAAGGAACTGTGTTGTACGCATTATGAGTTCATCAATAGATCAATATATATATATATATATATATATATATATATATATATATATATATATATATATAGAGAGAGAGAGAGAGAGAGAGAGAGAGAGAGAGAGAGAGAGAGAGAGAGAGTGTGTGTGTGTGTGTGATTAAGATTTTTAACATAGCTTTAAAAACTTTCCAGTCATATTGCTACGACGTATGCAGTGTTGCAGTTTATAGTGATGCTCTGGGGCATCATGCCGCAGACATGTAGCATAATGTCCCACCCAGTCACATTATCCTGACACCAGACCGACCAGTCCTAACACTAACCTTTTAATGCATAGCGCCAAGCGAGGCAGCTGTTTGTACCATTTTTGTAAGTCTTTGGTATGACTCAAACGGGGGTTCCAACCCACGACCTCTCGCTTAGTTCATTAATGGATAATGTGAATCAATTACCAATAATTATTATATATGCGTCTGCTGTGTTGATGTACCTAGCAATAATGCATAAATTAATGACTGGAAGTTTTTTTTTATCAATGTCTAGGAAAACATGAATAATTTTAGAAGCTGTTTTGAGTGTTAACATAAGTGTACTTAAAGGATGGCATATACAGCACACCAATAAGGAATTTCTAACATCTTGACCTACATGTTTCGTTTACTTAGCACTCTGAGCTTGAAGATATCGTTGGGTTAAAAAGTGAGAATAAATCAATGAAAGGTAAAATGCAGGGCATTTAAAGTTAGGGTGCAAGAGAGACAATGGACAGTCGGCATAGCTTTATTATTATTATTGTTGTTGTTGTTTTTGTTGTTGTTGAAAGTTGTTGTACTATTATTATCAGTATCAGTAGTAATGGTGGTGGTTCCAAGTTGCGTTGAAGAATACTATTCAAAGGAAATAATTCATTTATTTGCTAATTTCAAATTCTGAGATAACGATACAGCAGCGTAAGGTCTCTTCGATATAGATAATAAAAGATAGCTGGCCCATGGTATCCACGTGCTCTTACACAGGATTTCAGAATTAATATAAAAGGTGCAAGAAGCTTGGGAAGTGGTAGATGGTGGTAACCACGGCTATGGACTCAAAATAATATTTGTCCAAAAATGATACGATTACTTCTGAATGAATGTCAGAAAATGGTAATAATCAAATATAATTTCTCTGTCTTGTATAAGTAAATTACGAGAAAAATTATTTATGTGGCATCCAATACAACGTTAACCAGCTTGAGACTAGTTCGCTTTGAATGAGCTTAAAGGGTGTTTTGATTCTGGAAAAAAAAATGGAGATAGTAACCAATGCAAGTTTTGCAGCTTAGCAACACAAACAAAAAATCAGTTAATATGTAATACCTGGCAAAAATTATTTATGTGTACAAGTTTCAATTGATTCAACGTTTTACAGAAGCCGCAACGCATTTTTGTTATCTGCAACAATATTTCCAACTTTGGTATTAAAAATCTTTACAGTGATAACCAGTGCATCTGGCTTCATCTGAAAATCTCACACGATAACAATAACGGATTATATGGCTGTGGTCATAAGTAACAGTAATCAAAGTATTCACCTTCAAATACACAAAAAATAAAAGAAAGAAAATATAGATAGCACAAAATGTACATTTATCTTGGATCTAACTCTCAGATAAACATTTAAATCAATCATCTAAAATCAACAATGATTTACATATGAATGACAGCAGAAGCGCAGAGCACACTTTTATGCAGGGAACGTGTATTTTTGTGTACAACGGATGTAATGTATTTGTAATTTGTATTGTGGAGAGACTATTTGTGGAAGGACTAGGCCTACCTTGGCATGAAATCTAATACATACTGAATATAGATGCTTGTTCATTTTATCATACTGGTTATACACAGAGATGAAAAGGCGATCGTGAAGAAATGACCATAGTCCATCTATTAATTGTGTTGTTGATACATACGCAGAGAACTAACAATTAACAAGAAGCGAAATAAAGACAAAGAAACACGAACAATGCACATGAGTTTAATTCCACGCTCAGAAATCCTATTTGTAGCGTAAAAGTAATGATATGATTCTGATGTAGGCAAACAGATAAAAGTAAAACTATATTTACTCTGCTTAGTGCAAAGACAAAAAGCCAATGTCACACAAGTAAATTTTAAACAAATGAACACTGTGTGTCCCTTTTATAATCAGGGGAACTGTGTCGACCTCATATGAGTTCATCAATAGACAAATCGAATCAATAAGCACAAATTATTTTGTATGCGTCTTATGTGTAGAAGTTTCTGGCGATAAGATTTTAATAGCTTTTATCAATTTCTAGCAAAATATGGATTTTCCAAGATTTCCCTAAGGATTACATTTAAAGTGTACTTAAATGATGGCATATGCGGTACATCATTAAGGAATTTCTATAACCTTGACCATGACTTACATGTTTTATAAAATGACAATTTGCAATAAAGTTCACATTTTTTAATTTATAGAGTTATTTGCCATGCATTTTAGAGCATTTACCGTTGCTAGAATGAACATTTTATCTTAATTATTATATGTTTTTGATATACTGTCAAAACAAGTATTTTCCTTCAAATCAGTTTATGTTAGAAGCTTTGTAATGGCATTTACTGTATAACTACACTATTAAGGTGATATCGTACCGATACAAACTGAGTAGAGAGTGCATGGACAACTAGATAATTTGGGCTTATTTAATAGTGGTAATCAAGCACCTACCTTTCTAGCCATAAGCCCAATGTTCATAGAGGCACAAACATTCATTCCTCCCCAAAATTAATGTAGAACATTCTAGTGTAACCTTTGAGTTCTCACTTAATGTCTTTGAAACTAGTTATCAGCACAACTAGTATCCATTAATATAAATATCAAACAATGGTGCTATAGAGATAAGTCTAGTTTATACACACACACACACACACACACACATAAACACACTTGTCTTGGACATTTTTTTTTATGCCAAAGTACTAACACAAGAAGGTGTCTCATCACTGATGAAATTTGTTGCTTTATTTAATATAGAAAAAACGTTTCATAAATAAATGGAATTTTATTAAATATGCAAAGTTGCAAAGAAAACTATAAAAGAACGAAATAGTAAAGCTAAATTCAAAAAAGTTCACGTAAAAGAAAAATCTTAAAAATAATTCAGATGAACGATGTATTGCCCATAATATAATCAATATAAACTGTAAGCTATTGCATCTCGAAACATCAAATGTTTAATGTACCAATATTAAACAAGATGAAATATTTTTTGTTTACACAAACAAGACCATCATAAATCTAAGGCGAAGTCATGAGTCTTACACTACTTAAATACATTTCTTTCTAAGACCAAATATCACATGCAATATGGATTGCAAATGGGTTGTTTTAGTAAGAAGGTATTGATTTAAAAGTCAGTTTTCGGCCTTTCCTTCAGCCATTTTTTGATTTTGGGATTTTCTTCGGTTTTCTTCAAATTTTCACTCAGTTTTGGAAACTTCTGCGCAGCTTCTTTTGCCATGAGTGCCTCGATTCCATTGTAAATAACGATATCGGCCAAAGATATCTGAAAATAATAATAATAATAATAATAATAATAATAATAATAATAATAATAATAATAGCAACATCATCATTAGCATGACTTCGGCAATGCAGACGACAACAACAACACAATAACCACCTGCAACAGTATTAAAGATGCAACGTATTTGTGAACATTTTACTTTTGACTTCGGAGTGAGCCTTCAAACTGGCTGACAATAAATTACTGTACTTGTATCAATCGTAAAGGTGTTCAATTAGCTTGGCTTATAATAACAATCGATCTATCGATATTTTAATTTTTATTTATCGACATAACTTTTCTTTCAACCTGGTAGTTTTCATTTTGTTTCTTACTTATACGTCATACACATTTTCTGTGCAATAAGGAATGTGAAAAACTAATTAGTTAATTCACCTGAGTACCAACTGCAAATCCGCTCTTGCCGTATTTCTTAACCTGTGCTTCTAGGAAACCCAAGGACCTCGGTATTATTTCCTCTCCAAGCTTCTTCATCAGTTCTGCCTGGACAATGAAATTATATATATATTAATTATATATATATATATATATATATATATATATATATATATATATATATATATATATATATATATATGTGTGTGTGTGTGTGTGTGTGTGTGTGTGTGTGTGTGAAAACGTTTCCTCTGTTCTAACAAGATTGTGTCAGCTTCAGGCTAATTAAAACATATACCTGAAGAACATGGCTGAAGATGATTTGAATTCCGTGCAACATTTAAGTATTTATATTTACGTTAACGACATTAACATCAAAAGGGAAAGACTAACGAGTATGAAATATCAAATCGACAATCGATTTCTATGGTAATATCAAAAGATACAATTCTACACCATCAAGTTATCAATTTACGTCAAGTACGTTACATAGGGATTGCCTTATTAAAATAAAATTGCTTCATTTTATTTTATTTTTCCATCACCTAATGATATATGGATTAAATAATCCATGTGGCACATTTTAGTCAATCTCACTGACTGTATGCACGTTTTAAAAAAAAAGAAAAGAAGAGCATATTCTATTCAAATTGGCTACGAAAACAGCAGCAGGGGCACGTCGTAGAAGATTGTGAATGAGCGAGAACTCACGGTAGTAACAATATGGGAGAATGGACACCAGTCTAGAGATGGTTCAATATAAAATGCGGTATATCATGGTTTTGGATTGCCAATATAGGTTATTCGTAAATAGCAAGTTGATCGCACATCATGATCATTTAAATAAGTAAGCAAAGATAGGTTGATAATTAATGTAAGATTTGAGTGAAAACAATCAGACTAGCATAGAAAATTCCTTGCTGAAATTGGCACTTTACTCGTTAGTGCGGATTTAAAACACGTGTTTCAAATGCTCGTAGATCCTTTCAAAAATACTGCGACTAATGTGGCTTTTCTACATATAAACTGGGTTCAATGCTATGACTATATTGATATATTTTGGATTGATTATGCGCATTCAAAAATTGAAATGTAACGAAAATTTTATATCGTGATGTTTATATGTGTTTACTATGGAAGTTAAATTGGTACCATGAGTCCAAGCAATCTTCAATCCTCCGCTGAGAGGTAAAACGGAAGAGAAGCAATCCAAATGTCTATAATGAGAGTATAGCTGGGTACTTTTAAAAAGAACTGGAATTATTCCGTTATATATTTTCCATAACGATCTCCCTACCGTGAATCGTTCAGTTCTACCGTCGAATAATGAACTGACAGACCTAGGTCTATGCTATTCAGTTTTTTTTTTCGGCAAACAGGATAAGCCTTCATTTGCCGGCCGATGCATTATCGGTCTTTGTTGTTCGATGTTCTTTGCACGTGTTACATACTCCGTGATATCCGCGACAGTTTTGTGTCTATTTTTGGGGAGTAGGAATATCAATAACTTCTGTAAAACATTGATGTTGATCACAGTTTCAGGCAATACATTTGTGTCTGACATCCTCTGTGCTGATCAATCCTTCTAAACTCGTAGACGTTTAACTTCATTGCAAGTGATTCGCTGGTTCATTGTTTGTTCTCTAATTCCTTTCAAACAAAATGCAAGCAAAATTAAAAACCGTTCAATTATTTCTGGAATATTTGGGTGATACTTTCCTTTGTTCTGAAAAATGTAATGTCATTCTTCAGCTTAAAATAATGTAAAGTGTTGTTGTGGACGGCAACAGTGGATATATATATATATATATATATATATATATATATATATATATATATATATATATATATATATCATACCTTTTCTGCTGCATCTTTCTCAAACATAGCCTTCGTACCCTCCTGATACAGATCACCCACCGTGTCGACAATTTCATCGATGTAGAAAGATTCCAATGATGATTTGCCGTACATCTCTGCAGAATAGAACATTGGAGTGTTTGAAGAAGCATGCAAACTTATAATGCTGCTCTATAATGCTGTTTTAAAAGAGTGCAGTTTATCCAGAAAAAGACATTATGTGACTTTTTCAACATATACACATTTTGTCTTTTACCCCATGATGGATACTACCTTTTGTCCGCTTTTGACAAGGGCTGTCTTTACCATAATTGCTAAATAGCATATACTTCTCTCTATAAGCAATGATTGTGTTGATGAGCTTTAAATTACACACACACACACACACACACACACACACACACACACTTTCTTCCCTGGTTCGTCGACATATACGATCTTAATGAGAGTCAATAACAGTAAGAAACAAATTTCAATGACAGCGGGTCATTCCAAAATGCGACCTGTTTCACATGGCAGATCTACAATATTCGCATAAATTATGACACTGTAAGTATGATCAGAAGATTTCTTCTGTACATGTTACTAAATACTTCATTTTATGAAGTGAATATTGCTGAAAGTACCGCGCGGAGAATCAACCGTACTCAGTAAAGTATATACATGCATGTGTGATTACCAATTTCTTCACCTGTTAAGGTTCCGATAACCTTATCTACACTTTGGCGGATCGAACAGCTATATGGGTGCTTTGTCATAGCGACATCTACTGGATTTCAGGCTTCGCCTCCCTTAGTATTGAATGCACATCCGCCGAAACACGGTGGTGACAATTGCCCTAGAAAGGCTACTTAGTAAGTTTAACGTCGAAAGTATGACTATGTATCAGAGGGAAGACAGTACATGTGGATTTGAGTAAAAGGTAATTTTGCAAACACAAGACCGACACTTTAAAATTTGCTTATTTATGAGTCCATTCAAGTGCGCTCCCCTTGCCTCGATCACGTAGGGACAGTGTTCAAATTTAAATAACTTAATTTGGATTGGATGCGGTGGCTTGCCACCGCGTACATTGAAATTCTCAGACCCGAGCTCAGAAATATCTGCTCGATATGCCAAGATTGTAGATAGGGTTATCTGAACCTTAGCTAGCGAAGATTAATCACCAATGGCAAAATTAAGTTAGGTCATTCGGAACTTGAAAGTATCAAAAACTGAAAGCTCATCAAACCTTGAACAATCCAAGAATGAATCTGCGCGAATTCAAAATGATGTCGATTGCAATTTTCACCTGATATACACGATATAAATACTTATACGAAAGTTTCATAGATGATTTGGTAGGTCACTTGATTTCTACAAATGTTTTAAACATGAAAACTTTGTACTTACTAAATTCCCTAGCCAGGTATCTAGCTATAGCCATGCTCTGGCAGTGCTGTGCCTTCCCGTCTATGTCTAGTACCGGCAAGTGCTTTTGTGGCATCTCTACAAAAAGATCAGATTTTCTTTAAAATATTATTTTGTAACCAATACATTAAGTAGAATAAAGTTGTTCTTGTTATGGTGATTTTTTTCTGTCAGAATCGTAGTTAAACATAATTAATTTGTTCTTTGTACCGCAACCGTTTTTGTTTATTTGGTTATCATGATGGCGACTAGCAGCAATGTTTCTCTATCTCTATTTTATATATACGCATTTATATATCGATATATCTGTAAGTGTACATAAATATGCCCATACATGTGCACCTACGTATATACACATGTAGGTAGCTGGGTACGTACTTATAATGCAGTTACAGTATGTATGTATGTATGTATGTATGTATGTATGTATGTATGTATGTATGTATGTATGTATGTATGTATGTATGTATGTATGTATGTATGAGTATTTTACATACTATCTTTAAGAGCCGGCCAGTCCTCTTGTTTGACTCTGTTGTCCTCAAATTCCACGCCAGCGGCATGGAAGAGCAATCTCAAGGTCTCTCCCCGACCTCTGATATTGAAATATGTCAGCTTGTACTTAGGAGCCATGACGGTAAATGTCTGAAAAAAGTTAAATAAAATTTTTAAGATTTATTTATTAACAGTAGGCCATGAAATATACTCTCGACGGTTGCAAAAAAGCTGCTTTTGCTTTTAAAATTTGATCAAAATAAGCCAATTTTTGCACGTGACACTTTCATGTCAAAATGTGCATTCACACATACAAACACACTAATTTGCTTGTTTCTTAAAGCGGATGTCGCTGGTCACAGCAACAGGGTAAAAGCCAGATTCATCGTTCAGAGAACATATGCTAATGTGGGGGTCACGTGATAACAACACAAATTGGGTTGATAAATGCCCTTTGCGTGATGCATCTGGCGTTTTCCATGTTGCTGAAACAGGTTTATAGTCGTTATTCTTGAAATTAATATGTGTGAAACCATGTGATCTTTCGTTGTTTGTTTTTGGAAGCAAATAACATGACTTTCGTTTAATATTTTAGATTAAGTTTACAACAACATTGGAAAGTATCTTTTATATCACGTGACTCTTAACCCTTTCATATCCTGGACATGTAGGTCGCGAAACTTAGATAATTATGAGACTAGGAATACAAAATGGAGAGAAACTGGTCCAAATTCACCAGTGCTGTAATTTCGTCTAGTCTGTCAACCATTTAAGGATATAACGAATGCTATACTCATAATTCTGAGAAGACAAACCATCTTATAAATTTAATGACGGTATGGCTCTATGTAAGGTCGTTTAAGTTTGCTTGGCCCAGTAGTAAACGGCTAACCTATGCCAACATTGCTTGATTTCTGCGAATTCCGATCTTTCGATACGCAATACCCTTTGACCTCATACTCCAACATAAATTGTCAAAATATCTTAAATGGAGTTGCGTTTGGCTCATCTCCCAGGGTGAGCGAAAAACGGATTTCACATTTTAAAAAATAAATAAATAACTAAAACGAATAACTACAGATATGATGATATTTTTACACATGAATAATCATTTATTTAAATCCAAAAATGGTGTCACTTTTCTACAAATTAAAATGCATGTATAAAAGTTAGTTACATTGACATAGTTTATACAATTGTCATTGTAATATACAGTAGGAAAAAGAAAAACAATACGATTAAATATATAAAATTGCCTCTGCGAAAAAGAAATGACCATAATCTTTCTATTAACGATGTTGTTAATACATATCCAGAGAACTAAAAATTAAAAAATAAGTGAAATAAAGAAAAAGAAACAAGAAAATAATGCAAATGTAAGAGTTTAATTCCACGCACAGAAATCCCAATTGTAGCGCAGAATTAATGATATAATTCTGATGTAGGCAAATAGATAAAACTAAAAATCTACTTACTCTGCTGCTTATCGTTAGTGCCCAGTCAAAACGCCAATGTCACACCAGTAAATCTGAAACTAATACACCGTGCATTGTCCTTTTATAGTCCAGGAAACTGTGTCGACCGCATATGAGTTCCTCAATAGACAGTGCAAATCAATAACCACTAATCATGATGTATATATCTTATGTGTAGATGTTTCTGGCAACAATCCTTAAATTTAAGAATTTAATATTTTTGATCAATCTCTAGGAAAAACATGGATTTTAGAATCTGTTACTAGGGGTTAATTTTGAAAGTGTACTTAAAGGATGTAATATACGGCATACCATTATGGAAATTCTATAGCATTGACCTTGACCTTTATGTTTCGTTTACATATCACTTACGCTCGTTTGTTTCAAAATGAGAACAAAGCCACGACTGGTTAAAGTTTGGATATTTACTACCATGGAACAAAAATGCTAGCAAAAATAATGGACATTTGTAGGCTTGGTATCAGTTTTATTATTATTATTATTATTATTATTATTATTATTATTATTATTATTGAAAGCAACGGCAGCAGCAGTAGTAGTAGAATCATCAGCAGTATCAGTAATGGTGGTGGTGGCAAGAACAACAACGAAGAGCAATAAAACTGACCTCGGGCCTGGTATAGATAGATCGAGATCGGTTATAAACTGTTCAGCACCTAAGGGAAAAAAGCTGGTCCGAGAGCCTTTAAGAGCGATTGCATCAGGCTAAAGCTCGTAAGATACGATAACATATATAGTTGGACGTCACTTGCAATTTTGGTGACTATAAAAGCTAATCTGACGTTAGCGTAAACGGTTTTTTTAATCAGTCACAATCATCAATCGTGGACATACAATTTGACTGCGTTCCATATAGGGTGCGCGAGGATGACAGCTAGCTAAGGGGGGTGTCACTTTGTGCATGAGCAGTAAACGTAACTTTATAAAAAGAAAAAAAAATCCAAACACACAACACGAAGATACAATATGGCTGAACGTGGTTTGAGTCTGAGATCCAAACGATCGAGACTTATTGTTGGTAACGGTTTGGCTGCATGAACGACTAATACAGGGAACAGGATGACCTGGTCTCTTTGTCGAACCCAGTTCAGTGCACTGCTATGAAACGTTTGCAGTCGGTAACTCGTCTTGTTGATGTAAAAAAGACGTTGTCTTCATCACCTATGCAACATACATAACTCGTTATGTAGACAGCAGCCAAATTCCTCCATATTTCAAGAGTAACCTAGGGGAACCAATTTGAGGAACAAACTAAAATAGGATAACGTAATATAAGATGGGAATGTTGTATTTACAAAAAGGGTCTTGAAAGGACAAAGATTGTCATGATAAGAAGACAATAAATAATAGAAAACACAAAGTGCCACTCAATGGGTAATTTGTACATGTTCAGGTCAAGTATATATAATTTAGTGAGACTCAGTTGGTAATTACTACATGTTGATATCAAATATATAGAATTTATTGACACGCAATGGGTAATTACGACATGTTGATATCAAATATATAGAATTTATTGACACGCAATGGGTAATTACGACATGTTGATATCAAATATATAGAATTTATTGACACGCAATGGGTAATTACGACATGTTGATGATCAAGCATATAGAGTTCATAGGATGCTATTTTGCAGAGGCAAATAGTTTACAAACAAACTGGACAGACATGACGCATAAGCGAGCTTTTGTCCAGATTGATTTTTGACAATATGTCTAATCTATTGTGCATAATCGGCAAATAAGCACTCGACAATTTTGTTCTTTTTCTAGTTGTTGTTGTTCGGTCTAGTGTAGCCTGGGCGCGAGTTAGAGACGGCGAGATATTGTATTAGCATGTTTATCGCTGGCGAAATGTTGCATCCGCGATTTGTCTATTCCGAAAAGTTTCATTCGGCCAGTTACTGAAGTTGCCACCAGAAGCAAGTGATGTATCTAAACAAAAACAAGTTACCTATAAAACTTTTTGGCACATTTAAAACGTACATTACCATGTATATACAACATAACCGAAACCAAATATAGTTAGACCCAATGTCAGGAATGTCATGTAACACAAGGAATCTTGCAGCCCATTCCAATTTATTTCTTTGTCAGTCACATGTAGAGAAACACATTTGCTATATATGATAGCGGTTCTACATCTAGCTATACAATAAATTTACAAGAATAATTTTGAAACGAATAAATTCCAATTGCAAACACGAGCCCAAATATATATATATATATATATATATATATATATATATATATATATATATATATATATATATATATATATATATATATATATATATATATATATATATATATATATATATATATATATATATATATATATATATAGGGAGATTGCTTTTGGAAATGATTACAAAATAATTCAGGTGGCCCGTCGTTTCGATTTTTCGGGGGCAGAGGCAAAACATGACGGGCTTTTTAATGTTCCCACCCACCCCACCCCATAACCTCCCTGGTTAGAAGCACCGCATGATTCACCGGTGTGAAAAAGAACTTTATTATTCGGATCTGCTAACTACGGCTTGTCAGGACATCTCTTTATTCTATAATTGGTTACTCACATATTTCAATATTTGTGTTTGTGAGTGAATACCTATGCCCGTGTACTGTATAATAACCGCGTTTAGACCACTAGTAATTAGAAACCTTCAAGCTATGACAACTATTCCCGCTCTATCCCGGCCGTTGACAGCAACAAGACGAAACAGGTTGTAAAGGTGTCGCTGGTATCAGTTGCACTTATATTTTAGTATTATTTCTTACGTAAAGTTCATGTCATTAAGCCATGACCAATTTCTAGCAAGAGGTGGGAGTGGCCATATATCTGAAAGTCCAAGGATTCCAATATATTGTTGGAGAGCGAATATAAGAGGAAAGTTGACGAAAAATTCTAGATACACGTATGATCACATATAGCGAAATAACGTCTCTCCACCCACAAAAGCCTTGAATTTTCCAACTGTAGCAATGGTTAGGGAACAAACATGAACTGGTTTGACCTAACATACCTAACAATACACTGACCTTGAAAACAGTACCTTTTATGTTAAAATAAAGACAACTAATTCCCGCTCTTGTTAGAATTGATTTCTCAAAGCAGTTAGCTCAATAGTCTGTGTACGTACCAGAAGACAAAATTTAGACGCATTGTCCATAACCTAATTACATTCAGCATCAAAATTGGCATTTGATTCTGCAAGCACCGTATGCCACTGCATGAGGTATACCATTGTGAGAAAAATGTCAAGACCGACGCACACATATTAATCTACGCATTTTTCTACACAAGATATAAGAAATCGGCTGGAACATAAAATATACTCCCATGTAAGTTGAGTCCAGATGCAAATTGCATAGCCAGATCTGCAGGGACATTATGAAAAGTCAGATCTGGCTCTGCGCCGTTTTGTTTTTGGTGAAAAAGTAGAACAAAGATCATCATGCATGATCTGCTGGCGTATTGTGCTACAGCAGATCAGGGTCGATGCTATTTGCTTTTTGAAGATTACCCTTAGGCGTTTGGACATCTTTGGGCGCTCAAGCAAACCACCGAATAGATAAAATTAAGGTTTGAGAGTTCTGTATGCGAGTTATGAATTGATGTAATATCGGTAGTACTTATTTTCGCTATTCGAATACACAGACAAGGTCAAATTTGTTAGTTATAGGGCATATTTAAAACAAACCCCAAATTAACAGGAAATAAAAACTGAAATCTGTTTGATAGTCTAGGAAGTACAACGAATTAGCACGAAAGTGTTTCGTCCATAATGCAAAATAGTAATACAGCAAAGCTCTTGTACAGTCTAATTTTGTATACCGACCCACGGGCAAAGTTATATGACAACATTAGAGTACCAGCGGAAGATATCAAACCACTCGTATAGGATCCTACACTACTAAAATTAGAAATCAATATTCATTGGCACAGTAAAATCATGTCATGTTACTGGCGAAATATGTTTTCGACTAAAATTCATTTCTTCAGATATATGACCGCATTTAACCAAAAATTCAAAACTTCTGGTGTACTATCGCAAGACACTAACTAATACAACCAATCTTCGATAGGTAAGGTTTCGATATGTTAACATTTTCTACATCTTGACGGATTAAGCAGATATTTTTGCGCTTTTTACCCTAGCGACATCTAATGGATTTCATGAATTGCCTCCCTTAGAATGTAATGCCAACTAACCAACAGAGTATACCAACCGTACATTGTATAGCGTAAATCGGCTAAAAAATGGTAGATGCAACTGACTTCAAAACAATACTTTGAAAATTTAACATCGAAAGAATGACTAAGTTTAACAGAAAAGTAATTAAGGCGTATTTAAGTGAAAGGTGTTTGTACTAACACGGTTCTGGGAAATTGCTTCATTCCATTAAAGTTGTGTCCCCCTCCCCCATTGTCGATCAAGGCAGAAACAGTGTTCAAATTTGAACAGCTTATGTTTGATTGGATGCGGTGGCTTGCCGCTTCATCCAATGAAATTCCTAGATCCGAAGCATAGAAGTATGTTTGATCTGCCAAGGCGTACATAACATTAGCATATCGGAACTTTGTCTAGTTAAGATACGTACAATCATGTACTAATACGTCATCCCAAAAAGGGGCCATGAGTGGCCGAGTAGTCTTAAATATTCACCTTTACCAATCACAGCCATTAAACACCTATGTCCGCGTAGGTTCGAGTCCAGTGCTCGACCAATCAAGGTACATGAGAATGCTTGCTAGTAGCTTCCCTTGGGTTGGTGTGTTTTACTGAGATTTTTCCGGGTTCTCCCTCCATCAGATATACCGACCGACATCATGCTGCAGACATGTCTTTTAAAGTAAACGCAATTACATTTGCCGTGTGTTTTGACTAAAATGATATAATTTTATATTGAAATGTGCCGATCAAGAGTTCCGCTTTTTCAACATCTCCCGCAATGTTCTTCTGAAATTCAGATAGAAGTTTTCAGCCATTGGATCTCATATAGAGTGTAAAGAGTTAATTTCAAACCGACTGTTCGTAACCACGTCAACGGGCTTTATCTTAATTCATTAAAAACATATTATTACTCAGAATTATATGATATACACGGGATTTACAAAACCTCCGTAATCAACAACAACACACTACAATGTGTTGCAAATAAAATTTTATATCTTTATGGGAGACGTGTTACGTATATCTGATTTAATATATATTTATTTTAATTTAATTGTTTTGTTTGTCAGTTTTAAATAATGTTCACTCATTTTGAAAAAGTTGCTGAAAATCTGAATGGCTAAGGGAGCATTTAACAATTAATACGTGTGTATTCACGGATAAGGCTTGTGATAGTTTACCATTCACGTGTCAGTTCACCTAAGTGCTGACTATGATGCGGTCAACGAATTAATCTTTAGGGGTTAGTCCTGAATCATAACGGCACACATTCAGAAAATATAAAAAAGAAGTTGGACAAACTCATGTCGAATATCCTGAGAAAACGTGCAGTTATTTGATAGATGGTGCTTAGCCAAGAAAATTTAAAACGATTATGAAAGTCTAAAACAACTTGTATTACTTGAAGAGTTAAAAACTGTGTCCATAGTGACATTAAGACTTATCTTGACGAGCACAAGATCGAAACCTTGGAAAATGCTGCTCGTGCCGCTGATAAAGTTTCTTTTGTATATTAGACATACGCAACAGTCTTTTCACAGAAAAGTAATTCAGGCTAATAGAAGCCCTTCTAAAACTCAAACTGGCACAACTTTAAAAATAGAAACTTCAAAGAAATTTTATTCTAGATCCTTATCTCTAAATACGTGTACCTATTGCAAGAAAAAAGGACACGTTATTTCTAATTGCTACAAATTTAAAAATAAGCACCCGAATCAAAACAGACCTATTCGAAATGTTCTTATTTCTAAGAGGTCAAGGTCACGGTCATGTATTAAAAATGTGTTGGGTCTAATAAACCCGAGTCTAATTTCATTATGGAGAAATGGTTCTATATCACTCTTGGGTGATTCTGCCTATCCCACCGATATTAAAATTTTAAGTGACACATGAGCTTTGCAGAGTCCTTTATTGTACTTTGCCTTTTTCTGAGAAGTCTTCATCTTTTGAGAATGCAGTTATTCATGGAGTAGAGTCCGGCTTTGTTTATGTTTTTCTCCATAGAATAAATATGCCATCAGACTTAGTCTCATGACCCGTGACAGTCGGAACAATCTCTGTTTTACCCACAGAGGGCATTCATTTATAACTAGGCAACGACCTAGCTGGAGACAAGGTTGTGATTAATTCACTTGTAATTGACAAGCCTTGTTTGGATCAGAAAGTCGATCCTATTGAGAAAAAATGTTCCCTGATTTATTCCCAGTTTGTGCAGTTGCCAGAGCTATGGCAAAGAAATCACTTTAGAATGATGTTGATAAGGACATTATTACTTTAGCTGGCACATATATTGGTTAGGCGTTTGATTAGGTCAATTTGACTCATTGTTTGGATCAATCAGAATGTATTGATCTTAGTGATCCTCTTTTAACTGCTCGTTATTTTATTTTAATTAGGGTAATAAACAACAATCACTTGTCGTCGAACAGGAAAATATCTCGAGATCTCCTGTTTGTTTAAAAACGTCATTAATGAAACTGAAGCCTCTGACGTTCCTGTCTGTTATTTCATTAAAAATGGAATTCTTATAAGAAATTGGAGACCTCCTGTGGGATCTTCTAGTGATGAGTGGGCAGTGAACTATCAAATCGTAGTTCCAAAACCTTACAGATAGGAACTACTTAGTCTAGCGCATGAAACTCCTTTGGCTGTTCATTTAGGGATTAAAATAAGGCTGATCAAAAGATCTTGACTCACCATTATTGACCAAAAAGCAAGCGTGCTGTTTGTAAATAATGTGGATCTTGTCATACGTGTCAAATGGCAGTAAAAGCCAATCAGAAGATACATAAAGCTCGTCTGGAACCTGCTCATTCTTATGACGAACCATTTAGAAGAACTACGTTTGACTGTATTGGACTCTTAACTAAGACCAAGTAAGGTAACCAGTACCTGTTGACCATAATGTGTGCGTCAACAATGAGAAGGCAATTCCTTTCAAGAATTTTAAATCTAAAAGCTTAGATAAAGTTTTAAAAAACGAAACAAACTCATTTTCGCCTTCCTAAATCTGTCCAATAGGGCGAAAGGTCAAATTTTAGGTATGGAACTTTTCTGCTAATTATATTTGGCATTCAGCAGTTCAAGTCAAAAGTTAAATTATGGTTTGACAAGACTACAATGGAGAGAAAGTTTGAATCTGATAATGGAGTTCTGTCTTGCTCATTTTTCAAAATTATCTTCTGATTAGAGTTTACGGCCCTTACAAAGGTAAGAGTTAAATCATATATTATTGCAATAATCTGGATAGATAAGGGAGTGGATGGATGAGAACAGGTGTGGTAAAATTCAATGTAGTGTAAGTAACCATTTTCAAATGACTACGTGACATTTATATCTGACTCTTTATGGTTGAAGAATTAGAAGATGGACAAATAACGTTGGTGTATACATGTAGGGACCCGATATACTGCCTCTGGCAATCATCATTCATTTTGTATTCAAAGTATTTTGTGATTAAAGCATTTCAAATCATATTAATTTTTTATTATGAATTTAGCATGTTGTATAAGCAGGTTTACAACATTCTAAAAGTCAATAAAACATTTTCCATTTCGTGTTGTGTTCATGGCGTTTGGGTTCCTTTTCGAAGTTAGATTTATTTTTTAAGTACACACTGACATGTAACTAAGTTCAACTAGATCTTCGTGTTTCTCTAATTAAATGATGTGAAATATATATATTCGTAGATAATCATTCTGACAGATAATAACTGGTAATGAACCTAGTAACTTCTATAGCAACCAGTTTTACAAACTACATTAACACTTATACAGATATATTATGCTGTCGCATGAGGTTAAGGAAATAACCTTTCCCAACATTTCAAAATTTCTATTAAGAAATAAAATAATCAATTTCAATTTTTTTTCTTGATTGCTGATCAAATTAATAATTACTCTCAATACAGGTTAGCCATATCAGGCAAACAATTTATTTTCGTCACTGTTTGCTGTCGTCATTGTAGTTGCTATTGCCCTTGTCACGGTAAATCACCATCACTACTTGTCATCGCTGCTTCACCGTCCTCGTTGTTGTTGCCGCCATCATTAACACCGCTACCATCACTACTACTACTAAACCGCTACAACTCTTGTTTTTCGCTGATTCATTTCCTACATTGTTTACCTCTTCTTCTTCCAGGACAACTGTAAATGTTCTAAATTTTGCACCTTCAATTCGTTCTGCCTTTTGAACCAGCCAGTCGACGAGCTAATTATAATAACTCGATCTATATTAATAGTGGGTCGTATATGCCTTCGTTTAAGTAAACTTAAATTTAAATGTTAACATTCTTTGGAGTTTTTAAAACCTTTATTTTACTTGAAATTGAGCAATTATAGAAAACTCTTCTGTAAGTACTGTTGCTGGAAAACGATGCAGTGACGCATATGATGGCTAACTGTTACCGATTGATGATGCGTGTTGATAACTGTTTTGCGGGTGATACGGTTTCTAGGGACTATAAGAAGGCAGCACGCTTCGGTATTTCGTATTAGAACGTTCTGTTTAACTGGGCACCAACCACAAGCTAGGTAAGTTTATCTCATTTTATTTATGTGGCTTCACCATATTGATTTACTTAAATCATTTTTGCAGTCAGAATGTCTGGTGGGTAGGATGGGATATTGTTGATGTATTTGTTTTAAATTTGCAGTGTTCTTTTTCTTCTAATTTTCTTTATATTTTCAATTTTGCAATATCATATCTATTGACATCTATCCACAGAACCTTTAATATTCGGATTTATATACTTACAAGTAATAGTAGTACACGTATTTCACTACACGAATCAGGGCAGGAGATTGGGTGGGGTTGATGGGTGGGATTCTGGACCCCTCCTTCCGCTTAATAAAATAAACGTACACATGAAATCATTCACTCTTCACTTGAAATTTTACCATCGTTTTATTCTTGGGCATATGTATTAGATACTATGCATACTTTGAATAAATAATGGACACAGACTGTTGCTTTCGTGACCTTTCGAGGAAAGTCAGGGGAATTTTGAAATTTTGTACCCCGCCCACCATTTGATTTGTTTCCCGACGACCTTCAATTGACTTGACATTGCATTATGTGTATAAAATATCAAGCTACTATAATGTAGTATCAATGAAACCTCGGCTTCGAGAAACTGCCGACTTTTTGGTTTGTAGAAGTTAATGTAGCGTATGTTGGTACATGTGTGCGTAGATTTTGGTATCGTTGCTTACTATTTACCTGTCCGTTATATATGTAATTAAAAAACAAGGAGGACATATTTCCCTTCTTGAGAAATATATTTAATGATCAGTTCTAATATTTCAAGCTACACATCCGATAGAGTAAATACGTTTGGTACCGATGTTTAACTCAAGTATTCGATTTGTACCTATCCATAGTTGGGCTTATACTTTTAAAGAAAGTCAGACCATTTGCACACGCTACTGCTCGACATGGCCTTGATCGCTCCCACATTATATGCAAGTGCATCGAGATGAATCGGATACTTTCTTCTCATTGGTCGACCGAAAATGACGTGTATTGCACCTAGTGATAACTTTGAGCATTATGTGGGAAGAATTCAATTAAGCCGTTGCATTTGTATTTTAAGCGGTTGCAAACATGGCCATGCCGAACGTTGGCGTGGGAAAATGGTCTGAAATCGCTAAAAGGTACGATAGTAAGTCAACCTTGAGTAGTCAAACAAAGTCAAATGCTTCAGCTAAATATCGGTACCAAATTTATTACGCTACGCGAAGTGTAGCTTGAAATAGCAACGCCGATTCTTAAACAGGTCACGTGAGAACGGATCGAAATGTCCTCCCTTCGTAGTCTATTTGTATTGTACATGCATGACTGATAGGTAAAATGTTGTAACCACACGACTCCTAGTAATCGTGACTTTGATGTACTTTCAAATGCATATCAGTGACGAATTTGTGATTTTCTGCCGTATGCCGCTGTCAGAGATGCCGCTCACTATCCAAAATACTTAAAATCAGAGCCTTTAAAGACCATGAGGCCTTTAAAAAAATGGCAAAATGTAACTTTAACATTTTTTAAAATAAAGCCAGATTTTTAGATCTGAAACTACGCGGAAGTATGCCTCGCAATGCAGCTGACTTCTCTGCCTAATGGAAAACCTGCTACTGATGCCAGTTCGAATTTTTTTTTAACAAAACCACGGTTTTGTGTTACATACGGAAATGTTTCTTGTGCTTTTATGCTAACTAGTATCGCCCTTTTCTTTCAGACATTTTTCGTCATGGCCCCTAAATATACGCTGATGTACTTCGATGGCAGAGGTAGGGCGGAGATCTCACGATTGCTCTTCCATGTCGCAGGTGTGGAGTTTGAGGATAAGAGGGTCAAACGAGAGGACTGGCCGACCGTTAAAGAGAGTATGTACAATAAACATACATACATACATACATACATACATACATACATACATACATACATACATACATACATACATCCAACCATCACTGTAAACTTAGGAATGGAAAAAGTTCTAGGGAAGTCAACAAATTATCACATTTAACAAGGATTCTGACAAGGAGGAAAACATCTTCAACCAGAAGTTCTATTTTACCTGACAGTTTGCTAAGCATAATATTTCTTAATAATGGAACATGTATCTATTTCTTGCAGAGATGCCACAAAAGCAAATGCCGGTATTAGAAATAGACGGAAAGACCATGCACTGTCAGAGTATGGCTATAGCTAGGTACCTAGCTAGGGAATTTAGTAAGTATAATGCTTTCCTGTTTTAAAATCTTGAAGTTAAGTCATATTTTGAAAGTTGTATAGCACTTTTTTCTAATCAAACTTACGTACGCAATGTAGGAAATTGTATTGTCATTTATGCCATGTTAATGTATGAATGTGTGTTATGTTCTAGAGAAATGCCAGTTAAAGCATGTTTGTTTTTTTTTTTTTTTTTTTTTTAAGAACAGCATTTTTAAGTTTTGCTGTCTCGTGAAACAGACATAATCTTCCTCTTTTCTGCAGAGCTGTACGGTAAATCTTCCCTGGAGGCTTTCTACATCGATGAAATTGTCGACACGGTGGGTGATCTCAGTCAGGAAGGTATGAAGACTTTCTTTGAGAAAGATGAAGCTAAAAAGGTATGGTCATCAGTCACTTAAAATAGTTATTTTCCTGCCACCGTTGTCGTCTGCAAACAATGATTTACTTTGTTTTGTTTTTAGCGAATAATGGTCTAAAATGTTTCTTAACAGAAGAAAGTATTCGCCAAATGCTCCATAAAGAATATTGCATGGGCGTCAGTTTTCTTAGCATTTTGCGCGAAAGAAATTTGACAAAGAGTATCATTGGCAATGTAGAAAAGTACCAACAGAGGTTGGAATAGATTCTTGAGCGAATTAGTTTGTACATTAATTGGTGGCGCTGTTTTGTATAATACAACAAGTTGTATAATCGCATAAATAAAAGTATGATATATGAGTTAAATGGATTTTTTAAATTACATAATTGATAAGTAACTATTAGCTAATAAAACTGAATAGATGAACTTAATATAATTATAGAAGAATAATTAATAATAGGAGTCGAATAAATATATGTCTATGAATTATGAAAAATATAGCTTAAGCGTTGGATATGTTGGTCCTGATAATCATATTTCACAATTATAGTATATTTTAATGCTTAGTAAGTCAGTGTTGTTGACTGTTTACAAGTCATGGCTTATGAATTAAATATAATAGAAGCAGATGTTCACACATCTCTTTCATTAATGAAAATATTTTAGTGAGTGCAATCCCACAAACAGATCTCTTTCATTAATGAAACTATTTTTCTGAGTTGCAGTAAAATGCAACCCCACACACCTCCACAACCCCTCCCCACTACAAACAAGCCATTTAAGCTGTATTATGATGCTGTATTTGGGGGCCCCGAGTGTCCGAGTGGTCTAAAGCGCTTTCCGTTACGGATCACTGCCGTCTCACCTCTGTATGCGTGGGTTCGAGTCTAAGATTCGGCTAATGTAGTTATGTCAGAAATCTTGCCAGTAGCTTCTTGTGGGTCGGTGGTTCTTTCCGGGTTTTTTTTTCCCGGGTTCTTCTTCCACCAATAATACTGGCCGCTATGTATAGCCTATTGTGTGCTTAACAATGGCGTTAAATCCTAAAACAAACAAAAACATGATACTGTACAATATCCAAAGTTATTTATTTGATAACATGTGAACACAAATATGCTGGAAACTAAAACCATGAACAAACATAGAGTTGACATGATCAACTTTATTAATTCATCATTTTAACCTTGTGTTTCGATACACTTTCCTTGTGTTTCGATACACTTTAATGAGGTTTTCATAGTTTAGAAGAAATTTTCAGTGAAAGGAATTCATATCGTTAATTTGGAAACGGACCTTTTGTTAATGAAACATATTGCACCAAATGTCTGGATAATCTTCTAACGGATAGATATTATCCAGACATTTATTTAAAATATTTCATCATGGACCTTATTTTTTACCTGCTACTTATACAACTAACATGTAACAGTGGAACTTAATTTTTAAAAGATCCCGGGAAAACCCCCCGATAGAACCACCGATCCAAGAGAAGCTACTGGCAAGCTTTCTCACATAACTACATTAGCCAAATCTTAGACTTGAACCCACGCAGACAGAGGTAAGATGACAGTGATCAGTAACGGAAAGCGCAATCGGCCACCCGGGGCCCCTCCGGTCTATATATATTTTATCTAATTATAAAACAAACCTTTATAAAATGTCGCTGATATCTAAACTGAAAACAAAACGATATTGTACGATGCATCTAAAATATTGCAAAGGGAATATATTTTTTGATTGCTTTCATGAATAATTTTCATATCATCAATTTTTCAATTGAAGTTTTGAAATTGATTGGATGAAAATCTTTTTACAACTGAAGAACGTTACATGTTTATTTTCATAATGTTATTTTTATCTTCTAGGCAGAACTAATGAAAAAGTTTATGGAGGAAACTGTACCCCGACAGCTGGGTTTCCTGGAAGCACAGGTTAAGAAATACGGCAAGAACGGATTTGCAGTTGGTTCCGAAGTAAGAAAATTAAAATCACAATTACAAAGAAAATTTAAAACTTTCTTAAAATCACAATTACAAGGAAAATTACAAACAAAATTTGTTCAGGGACAAGTGGAACAAACGAAAAAGAAATTTAAAATGTGAAAAGATATTGTAACCATAATAAAACAGAAATCTCTGATAAATCAGCGGTTTGTACAGATCACGCTACTGATCGAATCTAATGATACCTTTATCCCAAGCAGATTTATATAATAAATATTTACTATGCAAAGAGAGAGAGAGAGAGAGAGAGAGAGAGAGAGAGAGAGAGAGAGAGAGAGAGAGAGAGAGATTACACTGAAGGCCAAAAACATTTCGATTATTTAATTTGAATTTTATCTGTAGCAAAAGTTGCTAGAAATGGAAGATGAAGACTTCCTTGAAAACGAAAGGTCAGATGTTCTTCTCTTTGTTATATCTTTCATAGTGTTGATGAGTGCTTATGATGTTCGTGGTATCGTCTTTGTCGTCTTTGTAGTCATCGTTATCTTAATCATTATAATGATAACGAACCTAATGTTGATAACTTATTATAATGATAACGAACCTAATGTTGATAACTTCGATATTATGATTGTTATTGTTTCCAGATATCTTTGGCCGACATTGTTATTTTTAATGGAATAGAGGGAACGAAGGCAAAAGAAGCTGCACAGAAGTTTCCAAAACTGAGTGAAAACTTGAAGAAGACCGAAGAAAACCCCAAAATCAAGAAATGGCTGTCGAGTAGACCTAAAACTGAATTTTAAAATGAACATTGGTTTGGCAAACAAATTAATTAAGTGTGTAATCCCTGTCTGGTATCCTGGTGAGAACGAGTGAATGGTGTGTTGTTACTGAGATAGATAAGCTGTGAATCTATGCAATCATATGTATGATGCTTCTTGACGATTGCCATATATAACGGAATCATTTCACACTCTTGTTTTTAATTGAATGCATCTGTAATTCTTAAAGAAATTTTGTACTGAATACTTTGCGCTATTACTTCTTTTATACACTTTTTCCATTTTGTTTTAAAAATGAAATGTGAATAAATATGTTGTCCCTGAATACAGTTTTTATCTCGCCTGCTTTATCTTGAACATAGGTATTACTTTATCTTGCGGCTGTGGCACCAACAATGGATAGAACTTTTGTATAAGTTTTCTTTATTGTTATGAGTAAAAGAAAACGGGCGGGGTACGTTTTATACATGGAATGCAGATTCGGCAAGTACTTTCTTTTCATATCTAATCATCAGACAGAATCGCAGTCACTCAGAAAGGTTTTAACCTAATGTTTTTCTAGACGGTCATTGCTGCTTAAGCTTAAATCAGGAAGCTTTAAGTATATTTAAGCATCCCTAACCTCTCTCTGATGCTCAGTAAGGTCTATGTCGTTTGAAAAACTTCCATGGATGCATGCTTCCTTTCCTAACTTCTTCTTATCTTCATTCTAGGGTATTGCGACCGATAGCAGCATCAGAATTTTAAAAATACAAATCATTTTTGTAAAAATGTATTACCTTTCTACCTTTATCGTTTAAATATTTATAATCGGACATGTAACTTTACACAATGAAGTATAAACGGTGAATTTTGAGAGAGATAATAAGAAGGGAATGTGTTGCGAATAAATGTGATCCCTTTACAACAATATGGCATACACAAAGGTAAGAATATTCCCAAAACAATACAGATGAACGACAAAAGGATATGATACAACGTTTAAAAGTTGGAAACCAGCTGAAAATATTATCCCACCATTAAAAAAATGTGTTAGACACGTCTTCTCTGGAACGATATGATCTAAAGCACTCTTCGTTACGGATCACTGCCATCTCACCTCTGTCGGTGTGGGTTCGAGTCTCAGATTTGGCCAATGTGGGTATGTGATAAAGCTTCTCGTGGGTCAGTGGTTCTTTCTGGCGTTTTCCCGGTATTCTTTCTCCACATTAATACTGGCCACAATGTATAGCCTATCGTGTGCTGAAAAATGGTATTAAACCTCACAATAACATCAAGAAGAAGTATACCTCCACATATGTCTTCCATGTCATGATCCTTATGTGAAACTCAAGAATGTCAATCATGCTTCTTATTTGAGAATTCATAGCTCTCTTTACACTATGGTCTACTGCAGGTTCCGAAGTTTGAATGTAATTAGCGTGTTCTACATTTGCAGGATTTATGATTGAACCTTCAAACTCATCACCACCAACACCAGCCATTGTTCAGTTATTTAAATATTTTGATGGTGTTTTTTTGTCTTGATCATTCTTGACTTCCTCTGATCACGACTAATGGTTAAGGTAAATTGAAATTTTTGAAAACTTTGTAGTGAATATTTACCATTTGTGAATGTAGACACTACGTCAAAATGTCAAAAATGTTGAAGCAGACATGGCGGCGTGGCGGTAAATGTTATTTGCTACGATCGAAAATTATTTTCACTGAAATCACTGATGTTAAATTCGTTATATCCATTTTAAATGTTTTCTTTCCTGGCAACATGTCTCGTCATCATGTCCGACGAGTTATGTATATGTTGGGATAACTGGACTTTGGAACAGTGAACTTTAGATTAGTACAATCCTGAAATTAAACAAAATGCATCAAGATTTTCGCAGAAATTCAAATTCCAATTATCTCACATGAACTACTCTAAAGCATACTGCACAAATGACGTATTTGATCTGGTGAAAGGCATGGTTTGCCTACAACTAGTCATTGACAGCATACATGGAATTTACGAAAACAAATTTCGACTTAAAACACAACCTGGTGCTTTCGGATATAAATAAGCTGTAACCATTGAAATAGTAATATTTGACATAATTCTTTAATCATTCATTTGTCTGGGTTTGTTTTTGTTTCTTGTGTTTCTATTTCAAGTAATTGAGAAATAACAGTATTTAAGACATTTTTACTACGATCCCTAAAGACATGTTAAAACATTAACTAGTTTTGAAAAATAACAAGTGAAATACATCATGTGCTGCTTTAATAAAAACGGTCTAACATTTAGATTAAAAAGCACGAACAGTAATGCCTGGTGGGGCCGGTAAACACACAAACAAACAAATATACACATCTATTGCAAATAGAGTCAATATTTCGTTGCAATGAAGTGGCACCGAAAAGGGCACTTGGATGCTTCTATTTTCTTCCGTTCTTCCACCATCTTCTCACATAATCTATTATTCCTTAATTCTTTTTTCATTCTCTGGTATCCAGTCTGGATGTCCCATGGATCTAAAGTGTTTTGCTGTACAATAAGGCGTTTTTAATTTCTGTTTGTTTCTCCTTTATTTCCTTAGCCCAGGTATCTTTTATCTTCTTTACCTCCTCTTCCAGCACCTGTCTAACCATTTGTTCTACTTTCTTCAATTGTTCTAATCCCTACGTTACAAAATATTACTCTGTTAAAGTCTCTATTTCGTCTAAAAAGTAAGTACCTGACCTTTGTCCCACTATCAAAGACCTCCTTTACGTTTGTTACTTTAACATACTTAGACTGAATAACACCCCTTGACGTTCCTTCCTTCTCTATCAGGTCGTTAACCAGATATCTGGCTACTTTCAGACTGGTCATTTGACTTGTCACATGGTCTAGGCTGCGTGGATACCTCCACTCAATTCAAGCCTTTCTACCACATATGCCACATTCATCATCCTATACCAACTGTCTTTTAAGTCATTAAATAAATTCATCTAGAATTCTTGACTAGTCAACGCTGGGTAGCCAGACTTAAGAGGAAGACGACGATTTATATGATAGACGCTTGTTCCAATAAGGGCACGTGCGTCTGGTTAATGTACAAATATTTTTTTTATTGTCCATTAGCACATCTGGACTGAATTTGAACTAAGATTTAAATATTTATTTGTTTAATTGATCTTGGGGAACGAAATGGTGACGCGTCCTCTACGCATTACTGTGCTATTAAGCACTATTTAACTGAGCCATCAGGCCTTGGTAATCCTAACATCCTGAATGAAAGGCTAAGTACGCGAGTGGCATTAGAACCTAGCACACACTAATGCTTATGAATGGAAGGCCTGCTATATCACGACAGGTGTCAAGCAAGTCAGTATGTAACCTCAGTCGTAATTGGTCGGCGACTTTGACATCACAACGGGACACCTGGGTTGGACGGTTGGAAATCGTTCCACATCTCCGTCCAAGTTCGATGTTTGAGAGTGGCAAGGAGGCAAGGAACTCGGCAAGCCAGCCACTGTTGTTGTGCACGCTCCACAAAGTCAACCCTTACATATTTAAAATTCAGTCCAGTTGTGCTAGTGGATAATAAAAATTGCCAATAAAGTGCTAGTCACCTGTGCAATTGGGTCAAATATAACAAGTCTTTATAATTTTTCTATCCCCGAACAATTCTAACACATTCTAGTACATAGTGTATATCACAAAGGCCCTAAACAATTTAAATTAACAAGGATGTTTAAGCGATTTGTAAAAGGTTAGGTCACATATTAGGTTTTTACAAGTTTTTTTGTCAATATGTTTGAAAGGATCGAATCCGTGTATTGGTTTTATGGAATCGGGATACCAAGCAAAAATGTTTCCTTTGGATAAGAGGCAATTTTGGATAATAGCCCTGAGAAAGGGCTTCTTACGTCAGCATGTTGAAGGTGTTATAACAGTTTTCTTCTTCCCAGATTGATTTTGCCGATTTCGATTCTAGATATCGTTTAGCCGGGACTGCCTCTAACCAATGGACGTCAGTCAGGCTTTGTGAGGCAGCTATGAAAGTTTACATCGGGTGCAGTTCGTACTATCGATGGTAGTAGTTATATCGGATACGTCTTCAAAATAACCACTGTTCTGGTCTGGGTTGTTGCCTCTTTAGAGACCAAAATGCATGTAACAGGTAATGTTTCACTTAGTCCAAGTTTGTGATGTGAAGCCGTGGGATAGTTGGGTCTATACCCTCCTGTTGTGCTCCTTTTGTCTACTCTTCAGTTCCTTCATTAGTGTTTTCTTCTTCGGTGAAGATTGTGCTGCCTTCATTGTTTCTAGGAATGAACATAATGTTGATACTGCGTTCGTAATATCCTGCTGTGTGAAGGTAGAGACGTTGCTTTGCTGTCAGGTGGACTCCTACGTTTTAGAGTATGAGCAACAATGCTAGCATATGACATCTTTTCATGATGTGTAGAAGCCGGAGCGTGGTATGATTTACCTTGGCAGTTGAGTTTGTAGGACGGGCCTTTGTAGTTGTTGTATTTGGTTCTATCGACTAGGGCTTTTCCTGTTCGTGGATCTTAATAAGTTGGCTGCGTGCTGTCTCTTTTTGCCTCATTTACGAGTCCTGGGATGTGGATTTAAGTCTGATTCTGTTTTTGCCCTTATATAGAGCAAGGTTGTTCTATTAGCCTTCGCTTAAATACTCCAGCCGGTCGCACTAAAAGTACTAGTCCCTTTAGTGCGCTCATCGCCCTGTGGGGGATAATCTTCACAGCTAGCTTCATTGTTGTTTGCGTGTTGCTTCTTGCTGTGTTTGCTGCAGACTGACTGTAGCCATACTGAACGAACGAAATTTGAATTATAGTGCCTTCCGGCTACTACCAGCCATTTAGCACTGTTTTAATTCCTAGCAACGCTAGGTAATTAATTACTCCTGGGGAAAGAATTGGAGCCACATCCCCCAGGCACTGATGTACTCAAAGAGTACTGTTTAATTCAGTCATCATGTCGAATGTACTATCAAGTCATGTCAACCTGAATGTAAGACCATGGGTGAGTGGGACTAGACCCAACATACACTCAACCCTATCAGCCAATCAGGTAACATCTCCGCCATTTTGAGCTTTCCGTGTGGTGGCAAGGAAAAGAAAGAAACTCGGCAAGCCAGTCCATGGATGTTGTTTTTTTTTTCTTGAAACGCCGACCCGTACCTATTTCAAATCCGGTCCAGATTTACTAATGGAGAAAATAAATACCAATAATGTGTAATCAAATTTTAAAAAATTAACAATTGTGAAAAATACTTATTATAGTTGGAATATAGTGTATAAAGTGTACATTATATGTATCAAAAATTAAAGCCAATCAGGTAAGTCAAAATGACTGAACAATCATCATGTAATTAGATAATGCATAGTAATTCAAGTTTGATGGCGGTGCCGAATCAGATTAATTAGTTAACCCAAATAAAGATATTTTCTCAAGCCAAAGTGAGAACTTGAATCTAGGAGGCATTTTGAAAGTAGCTCTTAGAAGGGCTATTGGCAGGTTACGTGTTGGTCCCACGGCGGTTCTCGGCCTCTATAATTGTATCAGCACTCCGTTTGGCCTATTTTGTGACTTCAGGGAAGTAGTAGCCATGTTTATATGCCATGTGTTGGGCCGCTTCAATCATCTGGTCAAAGGATTATTGACGGAAGGCATTGTAGTAGAACTTGGAGAGGTTTCTTATTGCGCAATACCATTGTTTGTGTGTTGGTGTGTGTTTTAGAGAAGTATCTTGTAGCCAGACACGCAAGCAAATTTAAATTATAGTGTTGTGCGGCTACTAGAGCCATGTAACACTGTTAAAATCCTAGCACGGCTAGGTAATTAATATCTCCTGCGTAAAGGAATCGGAGTCACATCCCCCAAATATCTTGATGTTTGCGATGAGGTAGTTCATCCTTAGCACTCATGACAGGATTCCAAGAAGCAGTGTACGAACTATTATTCAAAATGTAATAAAGTATCCAGGAAACCTTTTGTGTTTTGTCATTTTTCTTTTTTCCACAGTTGATGATAATAATTCATCGATTACATCCCGACTATTTGCCTGAACTTCTTTGACAAGTGAACGTCGATTAGCTCTGTCCTCGTACCCTGAGCGAAGAGAGATTCAATGCGATGCAATGCGACAGATCTCTTGAGTAGTCAAGACTGATCATGCAAGTCTTTAAACCACTGATGTATCACTGCTTCTTTTAAGATGAAACCCCAAGCGTCCTCCAGATACTCGTCCAAATTTCCTTCTTGACTCGGCCTCATATAGTTATCGTGTTGAATTTGGTTTGGATGATCGTTTTGACATCCATAGCAATCTTTCTTCAATTACGTAATTTTATTCGAAGAAACATGCTAGTCGTTCTGCTCAAAGTGTGACTGATGTCTTTTCCCGCTTTAGAAGCACTTCCACACAACGCACGTAGAGACGTAGAGTCTGGCTTCTCGGATGATGGTTCTGTACCCGTTTACATTGGCACTCAAATGGAAACCGTAACTGCTACAATTCATTCTCAAATGATCTAACAGTTCTAAATTACGTCCTTGCACGAGTTGTTTTCGACGGTCGTTAAAGCCCACATTATGAAGATTGTCATCTTCTGTTAGGGCTGTGTCGTTACACTTGACTTCGCCTGGCGTGTCAGGTTTCCGTACTAACAAGCATCCATATAAGTGTTCTTGGCGTCCATTCTGTACGTCAAGAGATTTTCCAGGTACGCGTGGTAATAGTAAGTTTCCATGCTGATGCTGCTAACCAGTTTGGCTTTCAAATACAAATCCAATTCACTGAAAAGGACATGCATGAAATTGTTGACAGGAGCTGTTCTAGCATCGGCTCACGGCTTGCTGTTGACTGTTTTGATCACGTTGAGTTTAAAATACAAGTAACTGCTATTCAGATCGATGTAATGGTCGAACTGTCCTTTGATGTCATACTCGATAGGAGCTGAAGGAGACAGGATGAATTTCTACCCATCGGCATAAGTTTGTCACACCACGATGGCACGGTCTAAACACATATTGCATTGAGGTTTGTTAATTCTGATGAGACTCTTTTTGGTGCTGCGAAGTTCGTCTACCAATAATACCTTTTTGCATCCCGTCCCGTGCGGAAGAGATACGTGGGTCAAAAACAGTGTCGCTTTTCCATCGGTGATTTGCAACATGTAGTTGGATTGTTACACGTGTTGAATCTTGTCGAAGACTTTGGAATGTGTCAGTTCTGATGGCTTGCTAAACTAGATCCAAACGGGGGACTTCAGACTGTTGTGATCAATGGAAGGTGTCAAGCGATCGTCTTCTTTGGCGTTAAATTGTCGTTTCAGTGTGGTTACCCAAAAAACCCACATATCGGTGATGAACCCGTCTGCATTCCCCGTGTACGTGTAGGCTGTGGTTCTAAATTTTCTAGAGGAGCTGGTTTACTGGTGGAGGTGGATAACTTTGGCTTGGTGTAGACTCTCTTGCCCTTGATTCCGGTTCACGCATGAAATTCGTCAAAATCGCTGGCATAGATGTGAACCAAGACTTCACCTGCTATGTCAAATCACGTTTCTGTATCTTACCTTCTTTTCCTTTCTCCACAAAATGATGCGATCGTTTCATCTTAAGTGCAAAAGTCAAATGTCTACATCTGAAATGCCACAAACTCAGGAAATAGAAGTAATAAGCTTTAACTGCCTTATCAATTTGCCACAGCCAAGGGTATTTCTGGACCTACTCATGTCGATGTATTGGTAGAAATAAATAGGGTGGGTATCTCAGGAATTGTAATAGGGTTTGGCTGTTTGGATCGGGAATGCCTTTTTCTCTTGGGTCGTAATAAAGAAGTCTTATTCATTTGTTTCGGACCCATTAACTCTGCCAAAATGTCTAAGAGTACTGTCACCGTTTGACTTTCACCGTCCTCCTTTTCTCCTTGACATTGTTTGTTCTCTGCTTCTTCTTCCTGTCCGTTTGTTCTTGCCTCTTCTTCTCACTGCTGCTGTTGAAAGAGAAAAGCTTGTTCCGCTTCTATCTGCTTTTGCAATAAATTATCTAATTCTTCTTTCTGCCTCTGTTTAAAATCCTCGACGTGTGGCAAGAGGAAGGTGGCGATTTTGCTGGCACCGGAACAAATTCTTGTGAAAAAGAGAAAATCTACTAAGTCCCTATTAAAATCAACCTCTTCTGGAAGATGGCCCGTGTTTCCTTTGGTAGCCACTGTTATACCATGACTTATCGTATCTACGACCGGTACAGCCCAACTCATCTACTTCTATGTTTCCGTTATGTTATAACTCTAGTCACTGCGCAGAGACGCTAGCGGACCTATATATGGAATGTGACTTCACAGGCAGCTCTCTTTGGATTGTCTGTTTGAATGATCCCTCGAGAGCCCTCACATTTAACACAGACCCGATGATCGCGAAGTCTTGGTCCCTCGCATCGAGAACATAAGTACACTCTTCCGAACCAACGTCACCAGACACAGCGTATACCTCACAAGAAACCACACAGAGTTCTGAGACTTCACATTACCCAACCACAATGTTGCCAATGTCCAGTACTGTGATGTTACATTACCTGCTTCAATCCTATTAACCATATCAAAACACCTTTTCCTTGTCCGTATACAGGTTCAGTCTTTTGTAAGTATAAATCTCTTTTGTAAACAGTCCCAACCTTTGGTCCGTATAAATCTTGTCCGTAAAGGTGCCAAGGACCTTTTTGACATGATTTTCCATTGTCTGGACAGTGCCCTCCCCCCTTCACTACTAATGTTGCATTGTGCCCACAGCAGCTATTACGTGTACGCTTGTATTATTTGATGTTGGTATATACCCATAACAACCAGTTTGATTGATGGTGCTGACAAAATAATCTAAATAGCGTAGCACAATGAAGTCTCTGTGCTATAAATAAACTATACTCAGTGGCTGTTCATGATAAAATGATTTGCATGAGTGATTTCGATATGATGCTGGTGGAAATCGAAAACCACCGACTATGTCGTGCACATATACGAAACCGAGGCGCTATTGACCCAAAACATGTGACTAATTTTTATATACTAAAACATAGCCGGTGTTTGCTAGTGTATACGGATTAGTCTGGAAGCAAGTTCGCCAGTGCATTGACAAAGTAAAGTAACGTTATGTATGGGCACCCACGGTGTTGAGTCTCAACATAGTTTCGCGTAAATCATGCATACGGGTATGAAAAATATCTGGAATCTCATGCCAAAAACACCATTATGATACTACTAAAATCAGATCGCAATGGTAGTAAACTCGCATCTTTACAATCGGTGTCGAAGATAAAAAGTTTGTTGCTTGTCTTCGATTGGTCGTCGTATTTACTAGTATTTGTTTGAATAGATTATATAATATTTCTTTAGGTGTTCTCAGAGTACACAGAAAAGCTTAACATATACGCGCGCGTATTTAAAAAAAAGTATCGTAAGTAATACAACGGATGTGGCATCTATATGAAAACTTGATTTTATTTACGGTACTTGACAGTGTTACACATTTCTTTTGCGCAGATGACTGAAAATTGTTATAGCTACGTTAAAAATCAAAATTACACACACTTATTACTTTGTGCATCAAACTTATGTGTTCCTGGAAGACAATTCTGAAAAATCGCATCATTTATGTGCTCTAGATACTGTTTAGCTCTACAGCCACCAATTTACTTGATCTGCTGTGCTATCATACCAGCTTTGTAAAATGCTGATGAAATCATTTCTTGCACGCGATCGCATAATCTATATGAAAGCTAATGAATCAGCTATCGATCCTTTTCCCGGCAGTTGCTGATTCAGTTGATAATTGATATCACTCATGGTCAGCCATATTAGGTCTTTCATCTCTCGTTGTGGCTGTTTTGTAATCATTATTATCATTGACCCCATAAAAGTTACTAACACCACAACTAGTACAACTAGTACTTAACAACTATTGCTACTATTACTCCTACTACTACTATAAGTTAGTGAAAGAGAGAAACTTGCATCATTTTGTCCAGCAGACAGTTCCGATAATCTGGATGAGGGATGGTAAAATGCAATGCATTGAGAAACATCATCTGACACGCATGCTATACGGTACGTACGTGACGTACGTGACGTACCACATAATCTCTGTGAAGTGATTATTCAATCCTTAGTATAACAGGCTGCGATATTCCAAGTGTTGATATTTCTTCTCTTTGGATGGTTAAATACACGTTGCTTACACTTCTGTAGTCAGGGTTAAATGTCAGAACATATTATTTTAACAATCGATAGTTAAAATATAATTTCTTTAGCTTTACATACAGAACCCTGCAAATATTTATATCCATGCGGACACATGCACATTTTAATTTGTTATGCATTTAATACAGTGCAGAAAAAAATCGTATTTATAACTGTATTTATAGATTGTGACAGTGATATACTCTTTTATTCTGTGTTGACATTTCTCGCTGCTGCTGTTTAAAACCTATTTCTGGGGCTGATTTGCAATTAACAATACTGAACAAACGTATCGCACACGCAACGGTACAAGAAATATTCCAAAAACAAATCTGTATACACAAACTGATAATTAAAGTCATTTTAACAGAACAGTTATTTGCAAAAGGTTCTTAAATATTGTATAACATTAATATTTACAAAAACTTATTATAACCTAACACTTATTTTTAAGTTATAATAGCATAATGTTACAAATAGTGTTAGAAGTTCCAAATCTTTGTTGACACACTTAAATATCACAGTATCTCTAACTGAAATGCACACAAGAGGAATTGCTTGCCATCCCAACGCTTTTAATTGCATGTTCCAGTTATCTCACGTGGTATTCATTTCCCTTAGACAGTGACACAACTTATGGGCCAGCTTTATGGATTATTTCGAATGTATGCCGATAGGTGCCGTCATCTGTTACTCGGACTCTCTCGGCTATTTACGAAAACAAGGGTTACCAGATAGGTTACGAATGGTCACCTGCCACAGCAAAAACATTAAGACTACACATCTAATTCTTTTGTTAATTTTTCTTTGGTCAGTCTTACGATTGTAAAAACAGGCGGGTGGTCCGAATATCCGTCTTGTACATGGCTACCCAAAAGATCAACAACTACACAGCTTTGTGAATTTACAGGCAGCGGTTTATGCTGGATTGTGATAAGGGACAAACAGATAAAGAAATAAATTAGTAGGTGCATTGACTGAGCAGTGATTAATACAGTTGCCTCTTCTAACAGTTACGACAATCTAATATGAACGCTAAACAATCAATCATCATTTTCCCCTGGTTACTGATCCAACTTACAATCAGTCATCATTTTTCCTTGGTTACTGATCCAACTTACAATCAGTCATCATTTTTCCTTGGTTACTGATCCAACTTACAAGCAGTCATCATGTTACCCTGGTTACTGATCCAACTTACAATCAGTCATCATTTTTCCTTGGTTACTGATCCAACTTACAATCAGTCTCAGTACAGGTAACTCAGATCAGGCACACATTATATTGTCGTCATAGTCGTTTGTCGACGTTGAAGTTGTTATTGCCATCATCACCGACATAACTACTTGTCATCGATGTCATCTCCTCCACTTAATTGATCTTGTCACCATCATTAGCACTACTACAGATATTACTTTTCCTACTTTATTTTCTTTTTCACTTTTCGTTTCTTCTTGTTCTTATTCTCGGGCAACTGAAAATGTTCTGTATTTTACCCTTCTTCGATTCGTTTCGCCTTTTGAGTCAGTCAGTCAAATAGCTACAATTAGCGTCAAATCTGCGGTGGAATGTTGTAGATATACCTTGTGTGCCGTATATGTTGTCCTTGAAGTAAACTTTAATTTAAATGTCAACATTCATGGGAGTTTTAAAATCCTTCTTTCTACTTGAAACTGAGCAAAATGCTAAATATCTAATGTATGTATTATTTGCTAGAAAACTCTGTACAGTAGACGTATATATGATGGTTAATTGTTACTTATCAACGATGCGTATGGCTGAATTCATTTACGGTAGACACGGTTCTGTCGAATATAAAAGACATCGAACTCTGGTGTTTTTACTAAATCTTTCTGTTGAGGAGTGCATTAAGCACAAGCTGGGTACGTTTACCTTTTTTTTGTTGTTGGTTTAGTCATATTAATTTACTTAAATTAATTTTACAGTTAAATTGTCTGATGGGTAGATATGGATGGAAGTTAATGCAGTTGTTCCTGCAATAGCATTGTCTTTTTTATTTTTATTTTCTTTATTTATTTTTTATTAGACTATCACATACCAAGCCTTAATTTGATGATTGATTATATAATGATTTATTTATTTACAGGCAATATTGTTACATACGTATAATATAAATCAACCAACTATAAAGTATCTATCGATCATACCCTAGATTAGAGAAACGGGCGATTTATTTCGTTTGCGCAGTTAATACACTATGTGTATACAATTCAGCATATTTGATGTATTTTTAAATGCAAATCAGTGACGCATATTTCAGAACCTTTAAAGATCTTTACTCCTTTAAATAATGGTCAAATGTAAGAATATGATTATTAAAAAAAATAAAAAACGCAGTCATATTTTAAAATCTGGAGGCTTTTTGAAATGAGCCGCCCAAGGCATCTTCCTTGTCTGCCTAATTAGAAATCTGCCACTGATGCAAATTCAACGTTTCCGAAAACTATGGATTCCGTGTCAGTGGGAAAGGTTTCTTGTGACCATATTGCTCAATAATATATTCCCTCTTTTTTTTTTTCAGACATTTGTCGTCATGGCCCCTAAATATAAGCTGATGTACTTCGATGGCAGAGGTAGGGCCGAGATCTCACGTATGCTCTTCCATGTCGCCGGCGTGGAGTTTGAGGATAAGAGGGTCAAACGAGAGGACTGGCCGGCTCTTAAAGAGAGTATGTACAATACACATACATACATACAAACATGCATACATACATACATACATACATACATACATACATACATACATACATACATACATACATACATACATACATACATACATACATACATACATACATACATACATACATACCATCATCAAACCCTTAGGAAAAGAAACAGAGTTTAAAGAACAAATCATCCAATTTTATCATGCAATTATAATATTTCTTAACAATGGGACATTTATCCATTTCTTGCAGAGATGCCACAAAAGGCAATGCCTGTATTAGAAATAGACGGAAAAGCACAGCACTGTCAGAGTATGGCTATAGCTAGGTACCTAGCTAGGGAATTTAGTAAGTATAATGCTTTCCTGATTTATAAACTTAAAATATGATTATGTTTTTGACGCTGTATGATACTTTCCTTTAAACAAATTGCCTTCGTTATTTGGGAAAAGTGGAGGCTGCAATGTAATTCGAGGTGGCTGAAAGTGTATTTGTCATTCATGTCATGTTTATGTGTGAATGTGTGTTTGGTCTAGAAAAGGACCAGAGAAGACATGTAATTTTAACAGCTTATAACTTTGCATGCTTCATCAAACAGATTTAACCGTTTCTCTTTTCTGCAGAGCTATACGGTAAATCTTCCCTGGAGGCTTTCTACATCGATGAAATTGTCGACACGGTGGGTGATCTAAGTCAGGAGGCTGTGAAGACTTTCTTTGAGAAAGATGAAGCTAAAAAGGTATGGCCATCAGTCACTTAAAGTAATTATTTTCCTGGGACACTTGCCTTCTGTACACAATTAAATACATGTTTAAGCCGAATATTGAACTAATATGTTTCTTAACAGATGAACATATTCGCGAAATGTACTAAAATAAATTGTTTCATATAACATGAGTATTATTGTCAAGTGTTTTGGCATGAAATTTTTTTTTTAAAACTAACATCAATATTCATGAAATGGGTGAAAAGGAAGGAGTTGTATGAGCTGTTGCTATGATGTTTTTGATCACATCCTTTGTATTTTAAGCATGTTTTTAACATACTATTTTGTATCTGAATTGATGGAAATGTTTATTATGGGACGAATACGTATTGTATATGGTATTACAACAAGAAAGCTTCAAAAGGGCATCAGAATGAGTTTGATATAAGCAGAAGTAAAATGAAAAATGTAATTCCGGAAGAGAAAAAGTAACTGTTAGCAACTTTGCCTTGTAAATGTATATATATTCCACAAAAAAGACAGTGATGAAATAAGCTGAACTAAATATATATTTGTGCATAAGGATAAATAATAATAGATATCGAAGATGAAATATTTGTCTGTTAAGCATAAAAAATGAAACTGGAAAGTTAAATAGACACATATATGTTTGAAAGGTTCTTTAATTAATGAAAATATCTAATTCCAAAGTAACATTTAAGATGCATTATGATACTAACTGGGCAACATTTAAAAGTGGTAAAAAGAACGTTTTAGGACATGTAAGGTTCTAAATACACGAAAAAATATAGATGTGAGAAACACTGCTTTATATAGATACATGGTCTTAATATCATGTCATCTGTTAACTTCTTCCATAATTTTGCAGAATTTTAATTTAAGGGAATTTATACTGTTAATTCTGAATGGTTCATCTTCTGGATACTTTCCGATAGGTTTTAAACTAAGATTATATGTGATCTTAATTGAAAAATATATTATGTTTGGTCTTTTATGTTGCTTTTTGTGTGGGTCATACGCATCCTCAATCATTATTGTGGTTGGACTGAACCAGTTAAAGTTCGGGGTATGTCTACTTACAAGGCATCTAGATATTGTTCTTTTTCTTCTTCAGTCTTCTTTATTTTTTTTATTAAAACTTAAAGCCCCAATATTATAAACTTTCGCAATCTTAAAGCTTTGTACAATAGTTGTATAAAGTGACATAATTCTAAATGAGTTAAGAACTGTAACGTCCATTAAAGGTTATGATTCACCGTAAGGGCATTGTCAAACATATTTGACAAATTACAATAATAATACGATTTATAATAGTTATTGAGAAATTCGTTTGGGTGTGAATTTTGAATTTTAAACGTATCTTTAGCAATTTTCAGTCATATTGCTATGATGGCTGCAGTATAGCAGTTAATACTGATGTCAAACACTGGCATCACACCGCAGCCATACCCAGTAACATGGTCTTGACACCAGGCCGACTAGTCATAACACTAACCTTTAATGTTGAGCGCTAAGCGAGGCAGCTGCTAGTACCATTTTTATTAGTCTTTGTTATGACTCTGTCGGGGTTCTAACCCGCAGCTGAGACGGATGGTCTAACAGCGTAGGACATATTTGATAATAATAGTCAATATGCATGTTTAAAAGGAAATAAAACTGTTTGTCTCTGTTTCTTTATATTTGTTGTAAGAACTTGTATCTACCAATACATTATTACGATATTACCTTATGTCTTTTTCTGTGACAGTGTCAATATAAGAAAGACAGTCCAACCAATGAAGTAATGTCCTGCTTAAACAACTAGAAACAGCTCCCGAACACACTGCTGCCAAAAACCAAATCCAATCTAACAATAAGCAAATTAATAATATATATTTGATACGTCAAAAGAGTTGACAGTGATTGACAGGTATTGAGGGTATTGACGTCTCCTCACATCTTAATTTTCAATTATAGGTTTGAATTTATTGTTAACCAAATCCTTTAACACATGAACGTTTTATTTTTGTAAATTTTTAAAAAATTATATTTACTGACTTCATTTTCTAGGCAGAGCTAATGAAAAAGTTCTTGGAGGAAATTGTACCCAGACAGTTGGGTTTCCTAGATGCGCAAATTAAGAAATACGGCAAGAACGGATTTGCAGTTGGTTCTCAGGTGAAGTATTACGAAGTCTTTTTCTTCAGGCTCAGGAGAAACAACGTTTAAAATCTGAAAACAAGTTCTTAAAAAAATTAAAATGAAATCTTTAATATGGATCATTGGTTAATACAAATGATACTTATTGTTTGTTTGTTTTTTATGGTTTAACGCCATTTTTCAGCACAATATAGGGTATACATGGCGGACAGTATTAATGGTGAAGGAAGAACCCGGAAATCCCCAGAAAGAACTACCGACCCACGAGAAGCTATTGGCAAGGTTTCTCACATACCCACATTGACCGAATCCGAGACTGGAATCGACGCAGCCATCTCGGCAGTGATCCGTAACGGACAGCTCTCGGTCACTTGGGGCCTCTCAGATGATACTTAATGAATGAGTCTAGTAATGCCCCTAGCGCTTGTACCGTTATATAATTATAAATCTTCACTTTCCTAATTATTTTCCCGCTGAATATAACGGCTTTGTTGGGGAAAAAAGTGGAAAAGTAAAAATACCCACCACATCAACAGTACCTAACATGCCCTAAATTTAACTTTACTTTCATCCACTAAGTGAAATATATTCTTAAGCAGGGTTCGAGAACGACGAAGACATTGAAAACCATGTAAAATGTTCGCCTCTACATCTAGCATAGTGTTGGTATTCTTGAATGTTTACAATGTTCATGGCATCGTCTTTTTCGTCTATATAGTCTTCATTAGGTTGATGATGATACTGATAAGAATGGTGATAACTTTAAGAACATAATTGTTATTATTTTTCAGATATCTGTGGCCGACATTGTTGTTTTTACCGGAACAGAGATGCCGAAGATTAAAGAAGCTTCACTGAAGTTTCCAAATCTGTCTGAAAACCTGAAGAAAACCGAGGAAAACCCCAAAATCAAGAAATGGCTGAAGGAGAGGCCTAAAACTGAATTTTAAACAGGCATCATAATTTTAGTCAAATAATTAGAACAGCTTCAAAGTTCGTATCTTTGTATGACTTCGAGCTTGAGTGAATTGTGCGATGTCCCTGAAAGAGATATATGTAGTCTCGCTGTGAATCTAAACAGTCATATGCTTCCTTGAAGAAGTCATTATTATGATATTATGAACTCTTTTTATTCTTGTTTAGTTATATTTATTTTGCAATTATACAACAACATTTTTAACAGAGTGCTTTGCACGATCATGTTTTACAATTTGTGGTTTTTATGAAATTTCAATAAATTCTTTTTTTTCTGAGAGCAGCTGTTGTCTCGACTGCATTATCTAGGTTTGGACATAAGTATCACGATCCGAGGGACGCGGTAGCGGCATCAACAAAACATAGTGATTTGATTAAAGTTTTTATATTGTTATAAGTAAAGACAGGAGGATAACTATAACATTGAATGGAGAATTATTAAATACTTCCCTTTTATATCTGTCCCTCAAAATCATAATTTAAACGGTTTTTCATTAACGTTTTTCTGGATTGTCATGATTCTCAAATCGCAATTGCCACCCTCTGACGAGTATATCCATGCATCCTTCTCCTGTGATGTTCGTGATCATCATGTAAGGTCTACATCGTTTGAAAATATTTCATCTATGCATGTATGCATTTGTGATTACCTCTGATAGTGCGATTCCTTTCAGAATAAGAATTTTAAGGATTTGTTTGGTGAAAATACAAAAGCATTTAAAAAGTACTACCTTCCTAACGATACCGATTAAGTATTCAAGTTCAGGGAAATACTTGTACGTGATGTCGTCGTGTATACACCGTAATGTATGGAATGAAAGGATAAAAGGGGAATGTTTTGCGAACAAATGTGTTCTCTTTACGACAATTTATGATTTCGAAGTGACATCATCACTATCAGTCAACCAATCAACACCGCTATCGGATTCATTCGAGTAGTTAAATTACTCTTTTCATCCTTTTTATACCTTTATTGAAAGCAAAGACAATCCTGTAAGCCTGCTATTTTTGCTTTAAAACTAGATATTAATAACCAATAACATGTTGAAATATATTCCCAAGACTTTTCCATTATTCATTTTGACATATTATATGTTGACGTAACTAGAGTCTTATAAAGTAAAATGATAAGACCTGTGTAAAGCAAATGTTTATCATGTAATTAGATAATTAGCTGTCATGCCTTTTGTATCCCGTATAGAAACTTATCAATCTGACTTGTACAAAGGTAATACAATTCCAAAAGCAAAAAGATGAGTGGCAAAATAATTTGGAACCAGCCGAAAATATTACGCCGTCAAAACAAATAATGCGTTAAACGCAATTCTTCTCCGGAAACGATATGCAAAATGTATACCTTCAGACAATAGTATATACAAGTTTGAAGGAACACGAGATATGTGAGTGTTCAAAGGTAACGAGTTAATATGATTCAGTTAAATCCAATTAATTAACTTTATTCAACTGATGTCAATTGACCTGTGAGTGAAATATACAAAGTAAACAATTATTTGCATATGCAGGTGAGACTTGTGAAAAAGGGGATTATGCAAAATTGCATAGGAGATTATATAATGTACATTCAAAAACATCATTTTGAAATAACACGATGTTATATATTAAAATACAACTACAAAAATAGAAAATGTCCGTGCATGGCAAGAAATTATATCACAAAAGAAATGAAAAGAAAGAAAATTTAAATTATGTTGTTGAATCCATGCACAGCTAAATGGGGCTGACAAGAGAAAAATTGTAAACTGTACCAGAAAATACTACGAGTTAGAGTATTAGATTTTGTTCGAATTGAATTTAAAATTAATTATTTGGGATGTGTTTTAATACCGCATCGATGAATGGACATCAACCAGACATTATACAGATCAGAGTTTGATCATACACTCGTTCCTGTCAAACACATTGCATTGGTCAAAATTTGCGAGTCATCATAGTTGTGTCATATACATTTAACTTGTATTATATGTTGGCTTTTCTTTGTTACATATGCTAAAGAAAAAAACTGATAGAGAAAACGGAAAAACAAAATGCAAAATCTCGATAAACAAAAGAACCCTGAAATGAACGAGGTTAAAGAGAATGTCGTTAACTACTTTCAAAACAGTAGTTTCAGTAATGTGGCAATGGCGATATGCAGCTTGTACATTGCTAAAAAGACTGTTTGAATTCGGATGAAATACTACTTGGGTTAGAACAACTTTTTCCAAGATTTGTTTATATGAACGGGAGATTAGAAACTAGGCGGTAGTTCTTTACATCGTTATGGTCGAGTGTTGGTTTCTTCAGCAGTGGCTTTACGCTGGCAGTATTGAAAATGATGGGAATTCACCGGATGAGAGGGAGAGAAGGAAAGATATATTAATACAATCAGTTAGTGAAGGTAATATTAGATATAAGCACTCAGTTAGCAGTGATGCTGAAATTAGATCAAGTTCACATGACTTTGGTGCACTCTTCATCACAATTTTCTGTACTAAATCCATTGAGACAGGTTAAGATGCTGCTAATGGTTGTCGCTGAAATTGTGTATTGCAACTGTATGGTGACGACGAGTCAATTGAATTTGTATTTTCAAGCTTATCTCTAATGGCTTGTACTTTGTCACGGAATAAATTTGTAAACAGGTCCAGAAGGTCTACTGGAGAGAATTTATTTGGTAGTGGTGTACATTTGTTCCTTGACATTAGTTTGTTAGTAATCTTGAAGAGCTCTTTGCAGCTGGAACTCTCCGTGTTCTTAGTACTGTTACAGTCTTTCCAATCCCCTCCATCTGTCAACTGATGTATATTCTTAACTGTATTTCTAACGAGTCCCTGTGGTTAAAATGGGCTATATTCTAACAAACGAAAGCCTCTTCCCCAAAAACTTCTTTGGGGAATCGATTCGAAAAATGGCCGCCATATTGTTGATAGTAACAATATTTTATGAGGTAGGGTAATGAACATTTCTACGGTCTCACTAAATCTGTAAAGAGACTACTACGCAAAAAAGTTCATGTACTTCTTTGGACCATTCAGATTTACATAAAGTGATATGCTAATGTGGTAATATATCAAACATTATTAACCTACGCACTATATATAAAGTATACCATCTCTCTCTCTCTCTCTCTCTCTCTCTCTCTCTCTCTCTCTCTCTCTCTCTCTCTCTCTCTCTCTCTCTCTCTCTCTCTCTCTCTCTCTCATGGAGAAAGTAGGAAATATTCCGAAAACAGAAAACACTGCAATCACAGTTGGAACAGTTACAAAATGAAATTCAACAGAATGATCGCGTGAGGAAAATTAAATTAATGATTTGAGCAGAAAATGATTTATTCGACAATCAAGAAAATCATTAATACAAATACCCAGTCAAAGTTGAGAAATTATAGCAATTTAATAAAGATGATTTGAAATAAAAAAGACGCCAAAATAAATTAAATATGAACGAAAGACCTACACAAAGTGTAACAACTATTTTGGAAACATCCCGTGACTGATTTGGAGGATTAGGTCTTGAAAGAAAATCGGAAATTTTCCTCACAATTGAGCATAATCCCGTACATAGGATATCGAAGAGAACATTAAATTAGCAGCATTAGCAGCGTGATTTAAACTTAAAGAAGATTACTTTCTGAAAGGACTAAAATCAAAGGATTCAATGTTTATCACAAATTGTTTTTCTTGAATACAGAAAAATACGATAGCTAGGTCGTGTGTCACGGGCAAAGCCTTTTTAGAGTTTTATAGCACAATAAATGGTTGAAGCAGTTACTGTGAGTAGAGGAAAAGCACAACGATCTCGAATCTGCTGGAATCATCCATCTCCTCATAATGATTGACATCACCGAGTCTTGAAAGAAAAGGTAATTAGGTTAGAATACGGATTCGAACTATAGATAAAACTGCGTAGCTCAATAGATAAGACACACGGGATCATTTTGAACAAAATGTCGAGAAATCAAGCGTCGCTTACTATTTTCAGCAGGATGATATGTTAGATCTATATGCATCTACTCGTCCCAAATCATCTACTCGTCAAGAACACAAGGCAAAACCTGGCAGCTACAAGCAAATTTGAACTATTTCTACGAACCGTCTGATAAGCAGATACAATACACATTGATATTCATTTCATTTTTGTATCTGGTTTAGCAAGAGATGTACACGTGATAGCATACTACATCTTAGTCGTCATAAATTAGCCAATGTACAATAAGGTGTGGACTGGACATTCAGGAGACAAAGATGGTCATAAAATGAATATTTGTGCCTGCTGCTCAGGTGAATATTAAAAGCAATCAGTAAATTTGTAACTGATACATTTTTAGGTATAAATTACAAGACCAGTTCTTAGCGCTGTTTTGCGGATGTAGTACTGTGATTTTTACACAACGCATATATTCAAAGCGATGGATAAAACCTTAACTTACTAAGAACCATATAACATTTTTGTGTTGTATCTGTGTATTGTTTCAGTAAATGTATTATCATTAAGTTCTTTTGCTACTTGTTCGATAGATTGTTCCATGCTCCTAAATCGGTCTAAAATGTGTTTCCACAGGAATTCGTTAATACATAGCATCAATATAATAATAAAGTGTAATATTCCATGATGTCTTGGTAATCACCATTTGCTATATGTGAGATTTAAGGTTATAAATATAACAAATATATTCGCACTTAAGGGGGAAAACAGGTTTCACACTAATAGTTACCATATCTGTGCATCGGTTATGTGTTTCGGTAAATTTGTAATCATTAAGTTCTTTAGATTGCTCAATAGATTGTCCCATTGTTATTGTATTTTTAAAGATATATTGGTTTTATTTCTTTCATCACCTTTAAAGTATGAAATCCTTAATGAATGAAAAAGATTTTTCGAATTTCTCTCCTCGATGATTTTAAACCAGTGGATCAAAATGCTATCGTAGTAAGAAATGGTTTGAGTGAATGATGGTTTGCATTTGGGTTTTAAAATATACATTATATTCGTCTCCTGTAGCACCTTTCAAATCGATCGTTAGTCCATCACGGTCTTTATATTTATCTTGAATTATTTTTTAAAATCATGATACACTATTTTGTGACTTTATTCAGTCCATCGTAATATATATGAATATGATATGGTCCAGTGAATACTATTGGTTGTTTTATCTTGTGTAATATTGTGAGGTAAATATAAAACTTCAACGGAACGTGTTTCTTTAATTGCCAGGATAATTCCGCTTTTCAAAAAAGACCAATATTTTTTTTTACAGGACTCTTGTATTGAACCCAAGGTGTGGTACCGCACTGCGTATTCTTAAGACATGCCTACGGTACTGTCATTCAAATGAGTATAATCTCGAAGCGAGACTTGAACACCAAGACAATTAGACAAAACTATTCCCCGAGATTAATACATAACGACATATATGACCAATGTAAAACAACAATATCCTTACGTGACTAATGGAATCCGAGACAAGTGTAACGTATTAATTATATTTCTCGACATGGACGCTCATGGTCTAGAAATCATTCTTGGACTTGGTGTAACCTTGATACTTATCGGATGATTTTCATAATATGCTTGTGGAGGTCACCCAGGGGTCACATAGTTTCCTCACTGTTGACTTGACTTGTGGACCAGGCAGTATCCCTCGGGTGTAGCCACAAGCATATGACATAACGCGTTAACAGGATTTGACCTGTATGTGTCAACCCAGTCCAATTACTACTTAATGACACCCCATAAGAAACACAAGTTTCACAAACACACAAGTACACGTGCGCGCACACATGCACAAAGACACACACACACACACACACACACACACACACACACACACACACACACAAATGTGTAGGGGGCAGGGGCGACGAGTGGTCTCAAGCGCTCTCCGTTACGGATCACTGCAATTTCACCTCTGTCTGCGTGGGTTTGAGTCGAAGCTTCGGCTAATGTAGTTATGTAAGAAATCTTGCCAGTAGCTTCTCGTGGGTCGGTGGTTCTTTCCGGGGTCTTTTCCGGGTTCTTCTTCCAATAATAATACTAGCCACCATGTATAGTCTATCGTGTGCTGAAAAACGGCGTTAATCCCTACAACAACAACAAATGTGTATTGTAGACAGTACACTCCATGTGCGTAAAATACAATAATTTGATTTTCAGTGCGTGGTAGAGACAATCTTTTTAGTGTGTGAACATTTCATTGTTACAGCGAAATTTATATGTTCATTGTCGCAGAATAAAGCAAGAAATAACTTGGTTTCGCCTTAGAACGATTTGATCATTTGGCCAACCCACTTCAGGTGAACTGTGTGGTGTCTGTACGTATGTGTGAGCGGGTATATCAGGTTGTCGATCAATGCGTCTATATGGATATGGAAGATGATGTCACCATCAAGGCCATACAATGATGAAACCGCTAATTTGTACACTTGTGCGCATGGTGGATCCATGTAGGGTGTGTAGGGCTGATACAAAGTAAGGGCCAACCCATGAATTCGGCCGAGATGCGTGGATTGTCAGTGGACACTATTTGCAAGTTTTGACAAATATTTATGAATCATACGGCTGAACAAATGACCGAGTCATATGTTTGTTTCAAATGATTGTTGTTTCAACCGATTACAATTGAGTCATTTTGAATACATGAGATTATGCAAATCGTACTTTCATCACATGAGATTATTTGAATTTTATTTTCATTCCATGAGATTATTTGAATTTTATTTTCATTCCATGAGATTATTTGAATTTTATTTTCATTCCATGAGATTATTTGAATTTTATTTTCATTCCATGATACTTTTTGAATCTCACTTTCATCACAGGAGATGATTTGAAACTTAATTTAATTCCATGAGATTATTTGAATCTTTGTTTCATTGCATGAGACTTTTTGAATCTTATTTTCATTCCATGAGATAATTTGAGTCTCTATTTCATTATATGAGATTACGTGAGATTATATGACTCTATATGAATCCTTTTTTTCACTATTTGGGAATGTTTGAATGTTGCAATTGAATGAAACATATATTTAGAGCGTGAAAGAAGCACTGTATTTGTAGAATATATATTTTGATTAGTTAATTTCATAAATTTTCATTGTATTGTGTTGTGTCATTGGATCTAATCATCCATTCAGGTCTGTCCTGTTACATTCATTAAGGAACATTCAGACAGAATCCATCAACTAGGTGCCCTATCGACTGTATCGCTTCCAAAGCCAATACAATTACAAGCTATTTCCAAAATGTTTTAAGATCTGCTATACTGTCGTGCAAACGTTATAAAATACTGACGAAATAGCTTAATTTCTTGCATCCACTCGTTAAATCTATATGAAAGCTAATATATATTTTCACTTTTTCATTCATTCTCTCGTAACCTGGCTGTTCTTAGGAGCGCCACTGTTGACATTTGCTACAGTGTCTCTAATTTTCCATATTATTCACTGCTGTTTGTAATTTTGCATTAGAGATATGGTTTAAGTATGAGATTTGCAGGATAGTATCTTATCTCTAAAGCCTGGAGTTTTCTCTGTTGTTTTATTGTCAGGGTCCATGTATCACATGCACACATAAATATGGACATGACGATGGAGCGCATAAGCGTGATCTTGGATCCAAACGTGATGCTGCTGTCTTTTCAAATAGGTTTCATCCTAGCCATGCCAGTTGTCGTCCAGACCGTCTACTAAGGTTTCCAGTTCTTGTGTATCTCCTGATAAGCCATCATTATCATTAAGTTGGCGAGATAATTCTGCCCTCAACACTGTCCTCACAGTCTTCCAAAGTATTGGACATGATACTTTACAGGCAAATGTAGCAAGATGAACCGGGCTGGATTCAGGTCATAACGGTGACACTAAAAATGGTAGCAAAAATACGATGCTTATTTATAGATGATTTACAGGCAGAAAAACCCTATACCATAACGCGTGTTAAAAAACCCAACCAAAGATTGGATAATTAACACAATGATGAGCACTGAGTTAAAACTGCATTAGATAATACAGTTCCTAACTGTAACGAATTGCGATTTGAGCGAAAAATGAATTGCGATTTAGCGAAAAATGAATTGATGTTAAAAATATTAACTGAAAACAAGATACAAAGATTATGACTGAAACAAAGTGGTTTCATTCAAATAGTGGTAATGATTTAGCAAAAATAAACACAACTGTTTACTCACGAAGTGATAAATGATTCTGCAAATAAATCATTATAACTATTTCCAAATATATAATGGCAATGATGTTTACACCAATAACAATGATTGACATTCAAAAAGCAATAATGTTGTTCGCTCAGATAGCTATAATGGTATAATTCTGGTCTAATAGCGATGATGTTTTTTTCTGCTCGATTAGCAATAATGATATAGAACGCAAAGGTGAGAGACAACATGTGGTGTCCAGAAGACACGTCTATGGTATATTCAGTCCCACCGCTGTCGAATGGTCAAGGAGCCACTATGAATAGACCGCCAGTACCAGCCTGCCTAAAGCTCTTTTGGACCCATTCGTTCATTGCAAGCCCGTTGCTTTGAACCCTCAACATGAGATAACCACTAAGTTCCTATGAGACAAGGTCCCAACCGACATCAGCACACAAGGTACATACTAAGTCACAAAGAACCACCACTCGATATCCCAACCAGCACCACGGCTAAAAAAAAACATCCAACACCTTATTCCACAGCTGGCAACATGGACACAGAGGCCCATGACACTCATTCATCACGGACAGTCAATGGCTTTCACAACAGCTCCATCACCTGACACAGTGCAGACACATGTCAGATCCAAAATGGAGAGCATTGACAGGTCTACAGTTGTCACACTACCCAACAATGGTTGCTCAAACAGACTGGTTAGACTCCGACAAATGCATCGTCACCGCTCACAGTCAAACGATGGCTGCCATCAACGCACAAACAGCTATACAGTTACATATATTTCACCGTAAAGTTCTCTTACTGACAAGACTTTTCGTAATACAAAGTTGGCATCAACCATGAACCTATATGTAAATATTCTATGTTGTAATGCACAATCCGTGCACTTAAGTTATATCGGTTTATCGAACATAACCATTTCGCTCGTGCTGCACGGAGTGAACCGAACAAACTACATCGAAATAATGTACGATAATTATACAAAAACCACCCATGGGTAACGCTGTAGAAAGGAAATTCAAGATGATTTTTATTCCTAATACAGGTAAACAAGCATATACACAATTCAGTGATAGCAGATGTTGAAAAGAGTGGGCGAGAGAGGGCACCCCTCTCTGACTATTCTTTGAACTAATCTCCAAATTTGTCATTGGCAAAAACTTCGCTAGTTGCCTTGTCCTACAGGTCTTCATCGATCCTGATTAATTTTACCTTTATATTGTATTTTCGCATGTTGGTACACAAGGTTGCATGCCATACCCTGTCGAAAACCTTCTCGAAGACAATGAAGACATGAAAGAGGTCCTGATTATACTGGTATAATGTCTACCCCAGTTGACTTCCCTTTCTTTGGGGCAGTGCTGTCCAACCTCGGCCCGCAGACGAATTGTCAATGACCCGCTAGAGCTCCATCATTTTGTTGTGTATTTATGTAAAAAAAAAGACATCCATGTCTTGTGTATCTTCTTAACCAGGTAAACCATTGTGACAACTTTTAAATAGTCATTGCTCTTATATATTTCGCTGCAGCCCTTGGATTAAAGACATATTTTGCAGTGGCCCATTGTATCCAAAAGGTTGGACATCACTGCTTTGGGGTCTTTACCACTTTTTCTCTGAGGATCGGGTGGTCAACCTGTATTGTGGTCAATGGCAAGTTTAGTACAGCCTGGTATGAAGATAACTACTGGTTGTAAAGCTCAGAACAGTATTCAGTCTATCTGTTTTAGAATATCTTTGTGTTCTGTGAAACTCTTACCAGCCTTGTCCTGGATCATATTAACTTTCCTATGTGTATCGCCTGTTAGATCCGTCACTATTTGGCCCTTTTACTGTTATTCTGGTTCGGGCGCTTTTCAACTTCCTTACATTGGTCACATGTCCAACTTTTTAATCATGTTATTAATTTCATATATTTTAGACTCCTCGTGGTCTCATCGTTTCCTCCGGTGTTTTATACTGTGACCCAGAGCTTCTTTATTCTACAATGCTTCCCAAGGATTTCGTTGGCTTGCCGATGACCGCCGTGTTGAAGGTGCTGATCAATAAGCCTAGGTTTATTTCTTCAGCACCAAGAAATGTGAGTGGTGCATATTTGCCGCTTATTGATGCTTCAAATATTTGTACCACACTTTAATCTTTATGTTTGTCAAGTTCTTACCTGATTCTAACATGCCTTGTCCTTATGGTCTTCCTGAGATGAAGCTTGGTCGTCATCGTCAGGAAGTAATGGTCGCTTTTGATGACATCTCCTGGGACGCTGATTACTCTGGCAATGTTAATGCTATACAGGAAGCGCTTCCTCACAAAGGTATAGTTAATCTAGTTATGATGTTTTCCGCCTGGACTGTGGCAAGTGCATCATTTCGATATTATGTGGGGGCCACGCGTGTTCGTTAGCACTCGGTTACTGTAGGTGGCGACTTACATGAGCCTAAAAGCTAATCAATCACCTTTTAAACCTTTATCGATAAGTTGCTGATCCAAGTAATAATGGATCTCATTCTCCGACAGCCATATTGGATCTAATATCTGTTTTCCTGGCTATTGTGCCATTGATGTTGTTGCTTCATCACCACTACAAACTAAATAGATTAATACTACGAAGTAAATTAAGTGAAAGTGGAAAACCTGCGTCTATTTTGTGCGGCTATCAGTTCCAATAATCTGGATGAAACAATGAGTGTATGGAGGCATATAGTCCGAGATTCCTCTGACCCTTGCCACCCCATGTTTGATATTTACACCCCAACATAAAAAACAAATATCAAAAATGGGGTGGCAAGGGTCAGAGGAAACTCGTGCTAGGAGGGATATAGCTATGGGAAAAGACAGTACAATGTGAGTAACATCCTCTGTTAGGTGATGACATGACATATATAGATGAAGAAATGGTGTGAATTGATATATTAGTGGTTGCACACATGGATACGCATGATATGCCGTAATTACGTGACGTACGACATAGACATTACGGTCATTATTCATTAAGTGTGTTTATAACACCTTATAGCCATTCTTGAATATGCAGCGAAATTCGATGTTCTTATATTTGCTCTCTACGGATGGTTAAATTGCCAGTGCGTACATTACAAGGGTAGGGTTAAATATCAGAACATACTATTTTGACGATCGATATATAATAATAATAATAATAATAATAATAATAATAATAATAATAATAATAATAATAATGAGGACTTTGTATGGCGCCTAATCTTTCGAACCTCTAAGCGCTTTACACCATCAATAATGATATGACTACACTACAGAACAACAAATGACAAAAACAATGAAATTGGAAAACATTTAAAAAAAAAAACAAAAAAAAACCATGGAACAAAAATATAAAATGTAAAGATCAAATATGTTCTTTAAATTTAATAACCTAACACTCTAAAGCTTAACACATTTACATTTTTTGCAGATAATACAATACATAACAAACCGTATGGTAATTTGTATTGTATAGTTTGTGATTGTGATAAAATCTCTTGTTGTGTATTCGCATTTCTCGTTGCGCTTTTGATATCAGTTTTTTTGTGGGTGGTTTGCAACTGACAACACTAAATACACTATCTCTCATGCAATGGTACTTAACCCCCACCCCACCCCCACCCCGTTGTTATTGCCATGGTCACGAACATAACGAACACTACTACTTGTCTTCGCTGTTTTGCCTTACTCGTTCATCTTGCCACCATCATTATTACTACCACGATTACCACCACTATTTATAATACTGTTATAATTGTGTTTTCTCTCTATCATATATTATACATCTACTAAATTTTCTTTTTATCTCTTTTTTTTCTCTTTTTGTTCTTATTCTCGGACAACTGAAAATGCTCTATATTTTAACCCCTTCATCGATTCGTTTCGACTTTAAAGCCAAGCGGTCGAAGAGCTATAATTAGCGTCAAATCTGCAGTGGAACGTTCTTGATATACCTTTAATAATGTGCCATATATGCCCTCTTAAAGTAAACTTTAATTTAAATTTTAACATTCACGGCAGATTTTAAAAGTCGTATTTTATTTGAAACTGAGCAACACACTAAATCTCTTTTTTATGTACTATTCATGGAAATCTCTACTTAGTCGACCCATATGGGTTAATTTTTACTGATCGACGATGTGTAGGGATAAATTCATTTGCGGGTGATAAGGTTCCGTAGAATATAAAAAGACAACACGCTCAGGTGTTTTGATTAAAATCATCTGATTAAGATTGCGCTAAGAACAGGTTGTTTTTTTTCAATTTCATTTTTGGCTTCATCACATTGAATTTCTTAAATTAATTTTACAGTTAAAATATCATATATATATATATATATATATATATATATATATATATATATATATATAGATTTAATATCTTTGAATGAAATTACAAAAATCACAAAATAGCGTTTTTGCCTTAAAGAAAACGAGCACGTTGTAATTCCAATTAACAATTTAAGCAAATGATTCCTCTCAAATTATATTCGAATACAACTAAAAATATTTCCACCGAAAAACCTAAAGTACGAATGATTAACTGTGTTTACCTCAACCTTATATAAAAATATGAGACACAATAAAATGACCAGGATATGGGCTAAATGTTAGCTTCCATATAATTCTTGTAACCAATGCTAGACCGAGAACTCAAATATCAGTAAACTTATAACTTACAAACAAGACAAAAATCAAGTACACACTAAATATTTATCTTCAGTCATGGACAAAGGTCAAATACAGAATATAAATGAAATATACATACAAATAGAAAAGTCCAACCACAATGATAAATGAAATCACAGAAGAATGAAAATACAGCAAAAAGATGGCAACAATACTGTTAAGAACACACGCTAGTGTATAAGATTGTGAACATACACTAATTTATTTTGCAGAATAAATTTTAACAAATCTGCGAATATACATCCAGTACACATTTTACGGTATGTACCTATACGATATTGATCATAGAATCGTTCCTGTGAAAAATGCTGCCTTCTGGAAGATTTTTGAAGAACTTTTCTTTCGACGCTGAGTCATAAGTGACATTTACTACATCAAGGAATGGTACAATACAATATTTCAGAACCAGTTATTTCAAATGCATTAGACGAATCTGAAAGGGGGGATAAAAACCCACAAACGAAATGGGGAACGTGTTACGTATATCTGATTTAATATATATTTATTTTAATTTAATTGTTTTGTTTGTCAGTTTTAAATAATGTTCACTCGTTTTGAAGAAGTTGCTGAAAATCTGAATGGTTAAGGGAGCATTTAACAGTTCATACGATGTGTATTCACGGATAAGGCTAGTGATAGTTTACAATTCACGTGTCAGTTCACCATAGTGCTGACTATGATGCGGTCAACGAATTAATCTTTAGGGGTTAGTCCTGAATCATAACGGCACACATTCAGAAAGTATAAAAAAGAAGTTGGACAAACTCATGTCGAATATCCTGAGAAAACGTGCAGTTATTTGATAGATGGTGCTTAGCCAAGAAAATTTAAAACGATTATGAAAGTCTAAAACAACTTGTATTACTTGAAGAGTAAAAAAACTGTGTGCATAGTGACATTATGACTTATCTTGACGAGCACAAGATCGGAACCTTGGAAAATGCTGCTCGTGCCGCTGATAAAGTTTCTTTTGTAAATTAGACATACGCAACAGTCTTCAGATAGAAAAGTATTTCAGGCTAATAGAAGCCCTTCTAAAACTCAAACTGGCACAACTTTACAAATATAAACTTCAAAGAAATTTTATTCCAGATCCTTATTTCTAAATACGTGTACCTATTGCAAGAAAAAAGGACACGTTATTTCTAATTGCTACAAATTGGAAAATAAGCACCCGAATCAAAACAGACCTACTAGAAATGTTCTTATTTCTAAGAGGTCAAGGTCATGGTCATGTATTAAAAATGTGTTGGGTCTAATAAACCCGAGTCTAATTTCATTATGGAGAAATGGTTCTATATCACTCTTGGGTGATTCTACCAATCCCGCTGCTATTAAAATTTTAAGTGAAACATGAGCTTTGCAAAGTCCTTCATTGTCAGGTACTTTGCCTTTTTCTGAGAAGTCTTCATCTGTTGAGAATGTAGTTATTCATGAAGTAGAGTCCGGCATTGCTAATGTTTTTCTCCACAGAATACGTTTGCCATCAGACTTAGTCTCATGACCCGTGACAGTCGGAACAATCTCTCTTTTACCCACAGAGGGCATTCATTTATAACTAGGCAACGACCTAGCTGGAGACAAGGTTGTGATTAATTCACTTGTAATTGGCAAGCCTTGTTTGGATCAGAAAGTCGATCCAATTGAAAAAACAATTCCCTGATTTATTCCCAGTTTGTGCAGTTGCCAGAGCTATGGCAAAGAATTACTAAATAATGATGTTGATAAGGACATTTTTAATTTAGCTGGCACATATATTGGTCAGGTGTTTGATTAGGTCAATTTGACTCATTGTTTGGATCAATCAGAATGTATTGATCTTAGTGATCCTCTTTTACCTGCTCATTCTTTTATTTTAATTAGGGTAATAAACAACAATCACTTGTCGTCGAACAGGAAAATATCTCGAGATCTCCTGTTTGTTTAAAAACGACATTAATGAAACTGAAGCCTCTGTCGTTCCTGTCTGTTATTTCATTAAAAATTGAATTCTTATAAGAAAATGGAGACCTCCTGTGGGATCTGCTAGTGATGAGTGGGCAGTGAACTATCAAATCGTAGTTCCAAAACCTTACAGATAGGAACTACTTAGTCTAGCGCATGAAACTCCTTTGGCTGTTCATTTAGGGATTAAAAAAAGACTTATCAAAAGATCTTGACTCACCGTTATTGACCAAAAAGCAAGCGTGCTGTTTGTAAATAATGTGGATCTTGTCATACGTGTCAAATGGCAGTAAAATCCAATCAGAAGATACATAAAGCTCATCTGGAACCTGCTCATTCTTTTGACGAACCATTTATAAGAATTATGGTTGACTGTGTTGGACTCTTACCTAAGACCAAGTAAGGTAACTAGTACCTGTTGACCATAATGTGTGCGTCAATAATGTTTCCAGAGGCAATTCCTTTCAAGAATTTTAAATCTAAAAGCTTTGATAAAGTTTGAAAAAACGAAACAAACTCAGTTTCGCCTTCCTAAATCTGTTCAATAGGGCGAAAGGTCAAATTTTAGTTATGGAAATTTTCTGCTAATTATATTTGGCTGTCAGCAGTTCAAGTCAAAAGTTAAATTATGGTTTGACAAGACTACAATGGAGGGAAAGTTTGAATCTGATAATGGAGTTCTGTCTTGCTCATTTTTCAAAATTATCTTCTGATTAGAGTTTACGGCCCTTACAAAGGTAAGAGATAAATCATATATTATTGCAATAATCTGGATGGACAAGGGAGTGGATGGATGAGAATAGGTGTGGTAAAATTAAATGTAGTGTAAGTAACCATTTTCAAATGACTACGTGACATTTATATCTGACTCTTTATGGTTGAAGAATTAGAAGATGGAGAAATAACGTTGGTGTATACATGTAGGGACCCGATATACTGCCTCTGTCAATCATCATTCATTTTGTATTCAAAATATTTTGTGATTAAAGCATTTCAAATCATATTAATTTTTTATTATGAATTTAACATGTTGTATAAGCAGGTTTACAACATTCTAAAAGTCAATAAAACATTTTCCATTTCGTGTTGTGTTCATGGCGTTTGGGTTCCTTTTCGAAGTTAGATTTGTTTATTTAAGTACACACTGACATGTGACTAAGTACAACTAGATATTCGTGTTTCTCCAATTAAATGATGTGAAATATATACATTCGTCGATAAGCATTCTGATAGATAATATCTGTTAATGACCCTAGTAACTGTTTAGTTTCCATAGTAACTGTTTAGCTTCCATAGCTACCAGTTGTACAAACTACATTAACGCTTATACAGATCTATTATGCTATCGTATGAGGTTAAGGAAATTACCTTTCACAACATTACAAATTTCTATTAAGAAATAAAATAATCAATTTCAATTTTTTTTCTTGATTGCTGATCAAATTAATAATTACTCTCAATACAGGTTAGCCATATCAGGCAAACAATTTATTTTCGTCACTGTTTGCTGTCGTCATTGTAGTTGCTGTTGCCCTCGTCACGGTAAATCACCATCACTACTTGTCATCGCTGCTTCACCCTCCTCGTTGTTGTTGCCGCCATCATTAACACCGCTACCACCACTACTGCTACTAAACCGCTACAACTCTTTTTTTTCGCTGATTCATTTCCTACATCGTTTACGTCTTCTTCTTCCAGGACAACTGTAAATGTTCTAAATTTTGCACCTTCAATTCGTTCTGCCTTTTGAACCAGCCAGTCGACGAGCTAATTATAATAAAATCACCAGTGTGACGTTCTCGGTCTATATTAATAGTGCGTCGTATATGCCTTCGTTTAAGTAAACTTAAATTTAAATGTTAACATTCTTTGGAGTTTTTAAAACCTTTATTTTACTTGAAATTGAGCAATTTTAGAAATATCTTCTTTAAGTACTGTTGCTGGAAAACTTTGCAGTAACGCATATGATGGCTAACTGTTACCGAGTGATGATGCGTGCTGATCAGTTGTTTTGCGGGTGATACGGTTTCTACGAGCTATAAGAAGGCAGAAAGCTTCGGTATTTCGCTTTAGAACGTTCTGTTTAACTGGGCATCAACAACAAGCTAGGTAAGTTTGTCTCATTTTATTTTTGTGTCTTCACCATATTTATTTACTTAAATCATTTTTGCAGTCAGAATGTCTGGTGGGTAGGAAGGGATATTGTTGATGCATTTGTTTTAAATTTGCAGTGTTCTTTTTATTCTAATTTTCTTTCTATTTTCTATTTTGCAATATCATATCTATTGACATCTATCCACAGAACCTTTAATATTCGGATTTATATACTTACAAGTAATAGTAGTACACGTATTTCACTACACGAATCAGGGCAGGAGATTGGGTGGGGTTGATGGGTGGGATTCTGGACCCCTCCTCCCGCTTAATAAAATAAACGTACACATGAAATCATTCACTCTTCACTTGAAATTTTACCATAGTTTTATTCTTGGGCATATGTATTAGATGCTATGCATACTTTGAATAAATAATGGACACAGACTGTTGCTTTCGTGACCTTTCGAGGAAAGTCAGGGGCCTTTTGAAATTTTGTACCCCGCCCACCCGCAGTTTACCTGGTCCGGCCTATCAGATGACATATAACTGGTCCAAAATGTAAAGTCCGGTTCAAAGGTCCATTTGATTTGTTTCCCGACGACCTTAAATTGACTTGACATTGCATTATGTGCATAAAATATCAAGCTACAATAATATAGTATCAATGAAACCTCGGCTTCAAGAAACTGCCGACATTTTGGTTTGTATAAGTTAATGTAACGTATGTTGGTACATGTGTGCGTAGATCTTGGTATCGTTGCTTAATATTTACCTGTCCGTTATATTTGTAATTAAAAAACAAGAAGGACATTTTTCCCTTTTTGAGAGACCTATTTAAGGATCAGTTCTAATATTTGAAGCTACACATCCGATAGAGTAAATACATTTGGTACCGATGTTTAGCTCAAGTATTCGATTTGTACCTATCCAAAGTTGGGCTTATACTTTTAAAGAAAGCCAGACCATTTGCACACGCTACTGCTCGACATGGCCCTGATCGCTCCCACATTATATGCAAGTGCATCGAGATGAATCGGATATTTTCTTCTCATTGGTCGACCGAAAATGACGTTATTGCACCTAGTGATAACTTTGAGTATTATGTGGGAAGAATTCAATTAAGTGCTTTGCATTTTTACTTTAAGCGGTTGCAAACATGGCCATGCCGAACGTTGGCTTGGGAAAATGGTCTGAAATCGATAAAAGGTACGATAGTAAGTCAACCTTGAGTAGTCAAACAAAGTCAAATGCTTGAGTTAAACATCGGTACCAAATTTATTACGCTACGCGAAGTGTAGCTTGAAATAGCAACGTCGATTCTTAAACAGGTCACGTGAGAACGGATCGAAGTTTTCTTCCTTTCTTAGTCTATTTGTATTGTACATGCATGACTGATAGGTAAAATGTAGTAACGACACGACTCCTAGTAATTGTGACTTTGATGTACTTTCAAATGCATATCAGTGACGAATTTGTGATTTTCTGCCGTATGCCGATGTCAGAGATGCCGCTCACTATCCAAAATACTTAAAATCAGAGCCTTTAAAGACCATGAGGCCATTAAAGAATGGCAAAATGTAACTTTAACATTTTTTAAAATAAAGCCAGATTTTTAGATCTGAAACTACGCGGAAGTATGCCTCACAATGCAGCTGACTTCTCTGCCTAATGGAAAACCTGCTACTGATGCCAGTTCGAATTTTTTTTAACAAAACCACGGTTTTGTGTTACATACGGAAATGTTTCTTGTGCTTTTATGCTAACTAGTATCGCCCTTTTCTTTCAGACATTTTTCGTCATGGCCCCTAAATATACGCTGATATACTTCGATGGCAGAGGTAGGGCGGAGATCTCACGATTGCTCTTCCATGTCGCAGGTGTGGAGTTTGAGGATAAGAGGGTCAAACGAGAGGACTGGCCGACCGTTAAAGAGAGTATGTACAATAAACATACATACATACATACATACATACATACATACATACATACATACATACATACATACATACATACATACATACATACATACATACAACCATCACTGTAAACTTAGGAATGGAAAAAGTTCTTGGGAAGTCAACAAATTATCACATTTAACAAGGATTCTGACAAGGAGGAAAACATCTTCAACCAGAGGTTCTATTTTACCTGACAGTTTGCTAAGTATAATATTTCTTAATAATGGAACATGTATCTATTTCTTGCAGAGATGCCACAAAAGCAAATGCCGGTATTAGAAATAGACGGAAAGACCATGCACTGTCAGAGTATGGCTATAGCTAGGTACCTAGCTAGGGAATTTAGTAAGTATAATGCTTTCCTGTTTTAGAAACTTAAAATATGATTATGTCTAGCTAGGGAATTTAGTAAGTATAATGCTTTCCTGTTTTAAAATCTTGAAGTTAAGTCATATTTTGAAAGTTGTATAGCACTTTTTTCTAATCAAACTTACGTACGCAATGTAGGAAAATGTATTGTCATTTATGCCATGTTAATGTATGAATGTGTGTTATGTTCTAGAGAAATGCCAGTTAAAGCATGTTTTTTTTTATATTTTAAGAGCAGCATTTTTAAGTTTTGCTGTCTCGTGAAACAGACATAATCTTCCTCTTTTCTGCAGAGCTGTACGGTAAATCTTCCCTGGAGGCTTTCTACATCGATGAAATTGTCGACACGGTGGGTGATCTAAGTCAGGAGGGTGTGAAGACTTTCTTTGAGAAAGATGAAGCTAAAAAGGTATGGCCATCAGTCACTTAAAATAATTATTTTCCTGCCACCGTTGTCGTCTGCAAACAATGATTTACTTTGTTTTATTAGCGAATAATGGCCTAAAATATTTCTTAACAGAAGAAAGTATTCGCCAAATGCTCCATAAATAATATTGCATGGGCGTCAAAAATTTTGCGCAAAAGAAATTTGACAAAAGAGTACCATTGGCAGTGTAGAAAAGTACCAACAGAGGTTGGAATAGATTCTTGAGCGTATTAGTTTGTACATGAATTGGTGGCTCTGTTTTGTATAATACAACAAGTTGTATAATCGCATAAATAAAAGTATGATAGATGAGTTAAATGGCAGTGCAAAATAGTGAACATATGACCCTAGTGGCCAGTTTCACTTTAAATCCAACTATTCATTCATTGAGCTAAATGGATTTTTGAAATTACAGAATTGATAAGTAAATATTAGCTAATAAAACTGATTAGATGAACTTAATTACAGAAGAATAATTAATAATAGGAGTCGAAGAAATATATGTCTATGAATTATGAAAAATATAACTTAAGAGTTGGACATGTTGGTCCTGATAATCATATTTCACAATTATAGTATATTTTAATGCTTAGTAAGTCAGGGTTGTTGACTGTTTAAAAGTCATGGCTTATGAATTAAATATAATAGAAGCAGATGTTCACACATCTCTTTCATTAATGAAAACATTTTTGTGAGTCGCAGTAATGCAACCCCACAAACCTCCACAACCCCTCCCCACTACGAACAAGCCATTTAAGCTGTATTATGATACTGTAGTTGGGGGCCCCGAGTGGCCGAGTGGTCTAAAGCGCTTTCCGTTACGGATCACTGCCGTCTCACCTCTGTCTGCGTGGTTTCTAGTCTAAGATTCGGCTAATGTAGTTATGTCAGAAGGCTTGCCAGTAGCTTCTCGTGGGTCGGTGGTCGTTTCCGGGGATTTTCCCGGGTTCTTCCTCCACCAATAATACTGGCCGCCATGCATAGCCTATTGTGTGCTTAACAATGGCCTTTAACCCTAAAAAAAAAAAAAAAAAAAAAAAAAAAAAACATGATACTGTACAATATCCAAAGTTATTTATTTGATAACATGTGAACACAAATATGCTGGAAACTAAAACCATGAACAATTATGATCAACTTTATTAATTCATCATTTTAACCTTGTGTTTCGATACACTTTAATGAGGCTTTCATAGTTTAGGAGAAATTTTCAGTGAAAGGAATTCATATGGTTAATTTGAAACGGAACGTTTGTTAATGATACATATTGGACTAAATGTCTGGATAATCTTCTAATCAAACCTAATGGATAGATATTATCCAGACATTTATTTAAAATATTGCATCATTGAAATTACTCTTTACCTGCTACTTATACAACTAATATGTAACAGTGGAACTTAATTTGTATAAGTCTGCTTATAATTTGAGAAAAAAACGGGCCTAAAAAAAATTAAAAGTAAAAGTATGGTACAATTAGAAAGAAATGAACAATCCTCTCTATGGTGTTTCTTTGGAACTATTCATTTATGAACATAATACAAGTTATTTAAACAACTAATAAGTGAAAAAGTGAAAGATTTAAATACTGTCAGACACATCTAAAAATTTATAATTATAAGTTTATTTGTAATCTTCATTGATAAATTCATAATACCTAATCAAGTATGCATATCTAAACTGAAATAGAACCGTTTGTCTCCATTACATATATATATATATATATATATATATATATATATATATATATATATATATATATATATATATATATATATATAGTTTTACATTCATTTAAACAATCACCACTGATCATCGTTGTAGATGCTCAGCAGTTCGCATGTAGGCATGTTAAGAGAAGGAAATCCGGTTGTTTTAATGATTGGGAGATGAGCTATTCTGTGTATGTAATCAACTATAATTAATTTACGGTGACAAGTGACCGTGAAGAAAAAAAGCCCCTCCCCCATAAATAAATAAATAATTAATCTAACAATAGAGAAATCGTTTGCAAGTATTTGATAGGTCAATGAGTTTGCAAGACTGAGGCTATGTTGCAGTTGCTGCAAAATCAAATTTGCTGAATGCAATTATGATGACAGGACCCACCCCCCTCTACGTTTCTGTATATCAAACGATTTGAAGCAACGTAGAATCAGATCTGTAGTCGCATAGTCCGCCGTTGAGTATGTCAATGATTGATTTTTGTTTCGTTCAAATTAATAAGACGAACATATGGCGTGGACCCAGATCCATCAGTGCGTTGTGCTACGGTGATTCGGTTCAAAGCTATTCGAAATAGGGTCATCTTTATTCAGTTTCCAGTTATTACAATAAATCCGATTACTCCGAAATATACTCGGCTGCACTCTCATCATAGATGCATAGGTCGCTTCCTCTCAATACGCCTCACTATCATGGGATTGGGGATTTTCAGCGAGTCAAAGTAGACTTGCGACCCACAATGTGGAGTGTTTGTCGATTTCTTTCTTAGCCATTTTAATTGTATTCTTGCCTTTGTTATAATTCCAAATAAGGCACGCATGAAAGTATTAAAAGATTCATTTTTTGTGTCAAATGGACCGTACGGTCTATATATATTGTTGTAGAGTTTAACGCCATTTTTAAGCACATGATAGGCTATACATGGGGGCTAGTATTATTGGTGGAGGAAGTACCCGGGAAAAACCCCGGAAAGAACCACCGACCCACGAGAAGCTACTGGCAACCTTTCTGACATAACTACATTAGCCAAATCTTAGACTTGAACCCACGCAGACAGAGGTAAGATGACAGTGTTCCGTAACGGAAAGCGCACTCGGCCACCCGGGGCCCCTCCGGTCTATATATCTTTTATCTAATTATAAAACAAACCCTTACCCTTATAAAATGTCGCTGATATCTAAACTGAAAACAAAACGATATTGTACGATTCATCTAAAATATTGCAAAGGGAATATATTTTTGATTGCTTTTATGAATAATTTTCATATCATCAATTTTTCAATTGAAGTTTTGAAATTGATTGGATGAAAATCTTTTTACAACTGAAGAACGTTACATGTTTATTTTCATAATGTTATTTTTATCTTCTAGGCAGAACTAATGAAAAAGTTTATGGAGGAAACTGTACCCCGACAGCTGGGTTTCCTGGAAGCACAGGTTAAGAAATACGGCAAGAACGGATTTGCAGTTGGTTCCGAGGTAAGAATATTAAATACTTTCTTAAAATCACAATTACAAAGAAAATTTAAAACTTTCTTAAAATCACCATTACAAGGAAAATTACTAACAAAATTTGTTCAGGAACAAGTGGAACAAACGAAAAAGAAATTTAAAATGTGAAAAGATATTGTAACCATAATAAAACAGAAATCTCTGATAAATCAACGGTTTGTACAGATCACGCTACTGATCGAATCTAATGACACCTTTATCCCAAGAACACTTATATAATAAAAAATATTTACTATGCAAATGTTTCTAACTGGCCTTATTGGAATGAGAGAGAGAGAGAGAGAGAGAGAGAGAGAGAGAGAGAGAGAGAGTACATTGAAGGCCAAACACATTTCGATTATTTAATTTGAATTTTATCTGTAGCAAAAGTTGCTAGAAATGGAAGATGAAGACTTCCTTGAAAACGAAAGGTCACATGTTCTTCTCTTTGTTATATCTTTCATAGTGTTGATGAGTGCTTATGATGTTCGTGGTATCGTCTTTGTCGTCTTTGTATACATCGTTATCTTAATCATTATAATGATAACGAACCTAATGTTGATAACTTATTATAATGATAACGAACCTAATGTTGATGACTTCGATATTATGATTGTTATTATTTCCAGATATCTTTGGCCGACATTGTTATTTTTAATGGAATAGAGGGAATGAAGGCAAAAGAAGCTGCACAGAAGTTTCCAAAACTGAGTGAAAACTTGAAGAAGACCGAAGAAAACCCCAAAATCAAGAAATGGCTGACGAGTAGACCTAAAACTGAATTTTAAAACCAACATTGGTTTGGTAAACAAATTAATTAAATGTGTAATTCCTGCCTGGTATCCTAGTGAGAACGAGTGAATGGTGTGTTGTTCTTGAGATAAATAAGCTGTGAATCTATGCAATCATATGTATGATGCTTCTTGACGATTGCCATATATAACGGAATCATTTCACACTCTTGTTTTTAATTGAATGCATCTGTAATTCTTAAAGAAATTTTGTACTGAATACTTTGCGCGATTATTTCTTTTATACACTTTTTCCATTTTGTTTTAAAAATGAAATGTGAATAAATATGTTGTCCCTGAATGCAGTTTTTATCTCGCCTGCTTTATCTTGAACATAGGTAATACTTTATCTTGCGGCTGTGGTACCAACAATGGATAGAACTTTTGTAAAGGTTTTCTTTATTGTTATGAGTAAAAGAAAACGGGCGGGATAAGTTTTATACATGGAATGCAGATTCGGCAAATACTTTCTTTTCATATCTGATCATCAGACAGAATCGCAGTCACTCAGAAAGGTTTTAACTTAACGTTTTTCTAGACGGTCATTGCTGCTTAAGCCTAAATCAGGAAGCTCTAAGTATATTCAAGCATCCCTAACCTCTCTCTGATGCTCAGTAAGGTCTATGTCGTTTGAAAAACTTTCATGGATGCATGTTTCCTTTCCTAACTTCTTCCTATCTTCATTCTAGAGTATTACGACCGTTAGCAGCATCAGAATTTTAAAAATACAAATCATTTTTGTAAAAGAGGATTACCTTTCTCGTTTAAATATTTATAATCGGAATGTAACTTTACACAATGAAGTATAAACGGTGAAATTTAAGAGAGATAATAAGAAGTGAATGTGCTGCGAATAAATGTGATCCCTTTACAACAATATGGCATACACAAAGGTAAGAATATTCCCAAGACAATACAGATGAACGACAAAAGGATATGATACAACGTTTAAAAGTTGGAAACCAGCTGAAAATATTATCCCACCATTATAAAAATGTGTTAGACACGTCTTCTCTGGAACGATATTGTCTAAAGCGCTCTTCGTTACGGATCACTGCCATCTAACCTCTGTCGGTGTGGGTTCGAGTCTCAGATTTGGCCAATGTGGGTATGTGAGAAAGCTTGCCAGTAGCATCTCGTAGGTCAGTGGTTCTTTCTGGGGTTTTCCCGGTATTCTTTCTCCACATTAATACTGGCCACAATGTATAGCCTATCGTGTGCTGAAAAATGGTATTAAACCTGACAAGAACAACAAGAAGAAGTATACCTCCACATATGTCTTCCATGTCATGATCCTTATGTGAAACTCAAGAATGTCAATCATGTTTCTTATCTCAGAAATCATAGTGAAAGAAGCACTGTATTTGTAGAATATATATTTTGATTAGTTAATTTCATAAATTTTTCATTACATTGTGTTGTGTCATTGGATCTTATCCTCCATTCAGGTCTGTCCTGTTATTTTCATTAAGGAACATTCAGAAAGAATCCATCAACTAGGTGCCCTATCGACTGTATCGCTTCCAAAGCCAATACAATAACAAGCTATTTCCAAAATGTTTTAAGATCTGCTATACTGTCGTGCAAACGTTATAAGATACTTACGAAATAGTTTAATTTCTTGCATCCACTCGTTAAATCTTTATGAAAGCTAATATATATTTTCACTTTTTCATTCATTCTCTCGTAACCTGGCTGTTCTTAGGAGCGCCACTGTTGACTTTGCTACTATGTCTCTAATTTTCCATATTATTCACTGCTGTTTGTAATTTTGCATTAGAGATATGGTTTAAGTATGAGATTTGCAGGATAGTATCTTATCTCTAAAGCCTGGAGTTTTCTCTGTTGTTCTACTGTCAGGTACCATGTATCACACGCACACATAAATATGGACATGACGATGGAGCGCATAAGCGTGATCTTGGACCCAAACGTGATGTTGCTGTCTTTTCAAATAGGTTTCATCCTAGCCATTCCAGTTGTCGTCCAGACCGTCTACTAAGGTTTCCAGTTCTTGTGTATGTCCTGATAAGCCATCATTATCATTAAGTTTGCGAGAAAATTCTGCCCTCAACACTGTCCTCACAGTCTTCCAAAGTATTGGACATGATACTTTACAGGCAAATGTAGCAAGATGAACCGGGCTGGATTCAGGTCATAACGGTGACACTAAAAATGGTAGCAAAAATTTACAGGCAGAAAAACCCTATACCAAAACGCGTGTAAAAAAAGCACCAAAGATTGGATAATTAACACAATGATGAGCACTGAGTTAAAACTGCGTTAAATAATACAGTTCCTAACTGTAACGATTTGCGATTTAAGCGAAAAAATTAATTGATGTTAAAAATATTAACTAAAAAAACATACAACGATAATGACTTAAACAAAGTGGTTTCATTCAAATAGTGGTAATGATTTAGCAAAAATAAACACAACTATTTACTCACGAAGTGATAAATGATTCTGCAAATAAATCATTATAACTATTTCCAAATATATAATGGCAATGATGTTTACACCAATAACAATGATTGACACTCAGAAAGCAATAATGTTGTTCATCCAGATAGCTATAATGGTATAATTCTGGTCTAATAGCGATGATGGTGTTTTTTCTGCTCGATTAGCAATAATGATATAGAACGCAAAGGTGAGAGACAACATGTGGTGTCCAGAAGACACGTTTATGGTATATTCAGTCCCACCGCTGTCGAATGGTCAAGGAGCCACTATGAATAGACCGCCCCTACCAGCCTGCCTAAAGCTCATTTGGACCCATTCGTTCATTGCAAGCCCGTTGCTTTGGACCCTCAACATGAGATAACCACTAACTTCCCATGAGACAAGGTCCCAACCGATATCAGTACACAAGTTACATACTAAGTCACAAAGAACCACCACTCGATATCCCAACCAGCACCACGGCTAAAAAAAAAAACCCATCCAACACCTAATTTCACAGCTGGCAACATGGACACAGAGGCACATGACACTTATTCATCACGGACAGTCAATGGCTTTCACAACAGCTCCATCACCTGACACAGTGCAGACACATGTCAGCTCCAAAATGGAGAGCATTGACAGGTCTACAGTTGTCACACTACCCAACAATGGTAGCTCAAACAGACTGGTTAGACTCCGACAAATGCATCGTCACCGCTGACAGTGAAACGATGGCTGCCATCAACGCACAAACAGCTATACAGCTACATATATTTCACCGTAATGTGGACGCTAACTGACAAGACTTTTCGTGATACAATGTTAGCATCAGCCATGAACCTATATCTAAACATTCTATGTTGTAATGCACAATCCGAGCGCTTAAGTTCTATCGGTTTATCGAACATAACCATTTCGCTCGTGCTGCACGGGGTGAACCGAACAAACTACATCGAAATAATGTACGATTATTATACAAAACCACCCTTGGGTAACGCTATAGAAAGGAAATTCAAGATGATTTTTATTCCTAATACACGAAACAAGCATATAAACAATTCAGTGATAGCAGATGTTGAAAAGAGTGGGCAAGAGAGGAAACCCCTCTCTGACTATTCTTTGAACTAATCACCAATGTTGTCATAGGCAAAAACGTCGCTAGTTGCCTTGTTATACAGGTCTTCTATGGTCCTGATTAATTTTACCTTTATATTGTATTTGCGCATGTTGGTACACAAGGTTGCATGCCATACTCTGTCGAACGCCTTCTCGAAGACAATGAAGACATGAAAGAGGTCCTGATTATACTGGTATAATGTCTACCCCAGTTGACTTCCCTTTCTTTGGGGCAGTGCTGTCCAACCTGCGGCCAGCGGACGGATTGTCAATGGCCCGCGAGAGCTCCAGCATTTTGTTGTGTATTTATGTAAAAAAAAAAGACGTCCATGTCTTGTGTATCTTCTTAACCAGGTAAACCATTGTGACAACTTTTAAATAGTCATTGCTCTTATATATTTCGCTGCAGCCCATGGCTTAAAGACATATTTTGCAGTGGCCCATTGGGTCCAAAAGGTTGGAGACATCACTGCTTTGGGGTCTTTACTACCTTTTCTCTGAGGATCGGGTGGTCAACCTGTATTGTGGTCAATGGCAAGTTTAGTACAGCTTGGTATGAAGATAACTACTGGTTGTAAAGCTCAGAACAGTATTCAGTCTATCTGTTTTAGAATATCTTTATGTTCTGTGAAACTCTTACCAGCCTTGTCCTGGATCATATTAACTTTCCCCTGTTTATCGCCTCTTAGATCCTTCACTCTTTGGCCCTTTTACTGTTATTCTGGTTCAGGCGCTTCTCAACTTCCTTTCATTGGTCACATGTCCAACTTTTATTCACATTCTTTAGGTTCTTTTTAATCATGTTATTAATTTTATATATTTTCGACTCCTCGTGGTCTCATCGTTTCCTCCGGTGTTTTCTACTGTGACCCAGAGCTTCTTTATTCTACAATGCTTCCCAAGGATTTCGTTGGCTTGCCGATGACCGCCGTGTTGAAGGTGCTGATCAAGAAGCCTAGGTTTATTTCTTCAGCACCAAGAAATGTTAGTGGTGCTTATTTGCCGCTTATTGATGCTTCAAATATTTGTACCACACTTTAATCTTTATGTTTGTCAAGTTCTTACCTGATTCTAACATGTCTTGTCCTTATGGTCTTCCTGAGATGAAGCTTGGTCGTCATCGTCAGGAAGTAATGGTCGCTTTTGATGACATCTCCTGGGACGCTGATTACTATGGCAATGTTAACGCTATACAGGAAGCGCTTCCTCACAAAGGTGTAGTTAATCTAGTTGTGATGTTTTCCGCCTGGACTGTGGCAAGTGCATCATTTCGATATTATGTGGGGGCCACGCGTGTTCGTTAGCACTCGGTTACTGTAGGTGGCGACTTACATGAGCCTAAAAGCTAATCAATCACCTTTTAAACCTTTATCGATAAGTTGCTGATCCAAGTAATAATGGATCTCATTCTCCGACAGCCATATTGGATCTAATATCTGTTTTCCTGGCTATTGTGCCATTGATGTTGTTGCTTCATCACCACTACAAACTAAATAGATTAATACTACGAAGTAAATTAAGTGAAAGTGGAAAACCTGCGTCTTTTTAGTGCGGCTGACAGTTCCAATAATCTGGATGAAACAATGAGTGTATGGAGGCATATAGTCCGAGATTCCTCTGACCCTTGCCACCCCATTTTTGATATTTACACCCCAACATAAAAAACAAATATCAAAAATGGGGTGGCAAGGGTCAGAGGAAACTCGTGTTAGGAGGGATATAGCTATGGGAAAAGACACTACAATGTGAGTAACATCCTCTGTTAGGTGATCACATGACATATATAGATGACGAAATGGTGTGAATTTATATATTAGTGGTTGCACACTTGGATACGCATAATATGCCGTAAGTACGTGACGTACGACATAGACACTACGGTCATTATTCATTATTTCGAATATAAGTGGGTTTAAGAACACCTTATAGCTATTCTTGAACATGCAGCGATATTCGATGTTCTTATATTTGCTCTCTACGGATGGTTAAATTGCCAGTGCTTACATTACAAGGGTAGGGTTAAATATCAGAACATACTATTTTGACAATCGATAGATCAAATATAAGTTCTTTAATTTTAATAACCTAACACTCTAAAGCTTAACACATTTAGATTTTTTGCAGATAATACAAAACATAACAAACCGTATAGTAATTTGTATTGTACAGTTTGTGATAGTGATATAATCTCTTGTTGAGTATTCGCATTTCTCGTTGCGCTTTTGATATCAGTTTTTTTTGGTTGGTGGTTTGCAACTGACAACACTAAATACACTATCCCTCATGCAATGGTACTTAGCCCCCCCCCCTGTTGTTATTGCTACGGTCACGGACATAACGAACACCACTACTTGTCTTCGCTGTTTTGCCCTACTCATTCATCTTACCACCATCATTATCACTACTACGACTACCACCACTATCTATAATACTGTTATAACTATGTATTCTCTCTATCAGATATTATACATCCACTAAATTTTCTTTTTATCTCTTTTTTTCTCTTTTTGTTCTTATTCTGGGACAACTGAAAATGTTCTATATTTTACCCCTTCATCGATTCGTTTCGACTTTAAAGCCAAGCGGTCGAAGAGCTATAATTAGCGTCAAATCTGCAGTGGAACGTTCTCGATATACCTTTAATAATGTGCCATATATGCCCTCTTAAAGTATACTTTATTTTAACATTCTCGGCAGATTTTAAAGTCGTATTTTATTTGAAACTGAGCAACACACAAAATCTCTTTTGTATGTACTATTCATGGAAATCTCTACTTAGTCGACCCATATGGGTTAATTTTTACTGATCGACGATGTGTAGGGATAAATTCATTTGCGGGTGATAAGGTACCATAGAATATTAAAAGACAACACGCTCAGGTGTTTTGATTAAAATCATCTGATTTAGAGTGCGCTAAGAACAGGTTGGATTTTTTAAATTTCTATTTCGGCTTCATCACATTGATTTACTTAAATTAATTTTACAGTTAAAATGTCATATGTGTAGATTTAATATCTATGAATGAATTTACAAAAATCACAAAATAGCGTTTTTGCCTTAAAGAAAACGAGCACGTTGTAATTCTAATTAACAATTTAAGCAAATGAGACCTCTCAAATTATATTCGAATTAAACTAAAAATATTTCCACCGAAAAACCTAAAGTACGAATGATTAACTGTGTTTACCTCAACCTTATATAAAAATATGAGACACAATAAAATGACCAGGATATGGGCTAAATGTTAGCTTCCATATAATTCTTGTAACCAATGCTAGACCGAGAACTCAAATATCAGTAAACTTATAACTTACAAACAAGACACAAATCAGGTACACGCTAAATATTTATCTTCAGTCATGGACAAAGGTCAAATACAGAATATAAATGAAATATACATACAAATATAAAATGTCCTACTACAATGATAAATGAAATCACAGAAGAATGAAAATACAGCAAAAAGATGGCAACAATTCTGTTAAGAACACACGCTTGTGTATAAGATTGTGAACATACACTAATTTATTTTGCAGGATATATTTTAACAAATCTGCAAATATACATCCAGTACACATTTTACGGTATGTACCTATACAATATTGATCATATAATCGTTCCTGTGAAAAATGCTGCCTTCTGGAAGATTTTCGAAGAACTTTTCTTTCGACTCTGAGTCATAAGTGACATTTATTTCAGAACCAATTGTTCCAAATGCAATAAACAAATCCGAAAGAGGGGAAAAAAAACCCACAAACGAAATGCAATGTACCAGTCTATGAAATAGGATATTCTCCTCTAATCATGCTATACACAATTCTGTAAAATGTTTTATTTACTTGCTTGATTGAAAATGCATATAACAAGTCCATTAATACCAAAAATATATAAAACTATATGATCATCGAAGACAGATATAATTTGGTCAGAACTCGCTATAAGCCAGTTCATTAGATTGCCAATAATTCCAGGTAATGCGTGTGATGTTTATGTCTGGCCTATATATAACCGAAACAAATAATGATCAATGCGTATTAAGCTTTTTGATTTTTTCAATGCATAAAACATTGTTCTACTGATTGACAACTACCTCCAGGTACTCATCCATAACCTAATAAACATTTTACAAAATTACCTATGCACAAGATCGGCTGATATTGCTGCAAGAATTTAGTTAACTAGTTGTTTCAGTCATTCACATATGTTAATATGTTTTGAAAAGCTTCCTTAATACTTCAATATTTTCTCTGTGTATGTTTCCTCAACTATTCTCTTATCGTAACACTTTAATCTATTTTGCTTTTACACATTTCAGTTTGAGGCCTTATATATACTGTTTATGATGTGATAACTTGCGTGATATACACAACCCCCTAATTCCATTGCTATAAAGGAACAACCGTTTCACTGAATATGGAAAATCACACTTTCACTTCAACGAGTACCAGTTTCACTTGATGTTCATTAAACGGCTTGTTTGTGTTTATTGATCTCCATTGATAATTTCTGCTCATTACCTTGGCATAAGAAAAGCTTCCAAGGGATATTGAGTCCGTGTATCAGGCTTTGTGTCGGAATTAGCTGCCTTCTTTTATCAACCATAATATATCCGACAAATCGTATTCCCTCTGATATACACGAATGCTAAATGCTAGCATTGATTTGAATGTAGTTCTGTAAAAGCTGCGCTGTATTACATTCACCGTGTGCATGGCAGAGTAGTTGCTTTGATAGTTATAAAGGTCTTTTTGTCCAGATTGTATTGCACCTCATTCATATCATGTTCCTTGGGTGAAACTCTACAAGTTCAATAGTGCCATATATCGCTAGCACCTGGATCACAGACGGAGCCTGTTATTGGGAAACAAATTAAGATGGAACATGCAATTTTTGTTAAATTTTTTTAATTATTTTAAGATGTAATTTATATAATGGCATCAGAAATTAGTAAATTTATTTTCTTCCAAAACATGAACTGAATAAAGAATGAAACAAAGTATGATTCTTTTATTTCAAATTATGTTAGAGACTTCGTCCAATGTTTGTAATTTAGTCTATTCTATTAAACATCTTGAATGGTTAAACCTTTTTTGGTGCTATTGTCTCTTATCTTCAATGCAACTGTATCTTTTTAACTTATTTTCAATGGCTTTCATGTAAATAGCGTATACGACATGAAACCATTTTCCTTGCTGATCGTTTAAGACAATTTAAATTATTAATGGTTTCAACCCTGTCCGAGTAATACCAAAGATTTTTAAAAATTGATTTAGCAGCTGCCTCGCTTGGCGCTGAGCATTAAGCGGTTAGTGCATGGACTAGTCGGCCTGGTGGCAGGATATTGTAACTGGGTAGGGCATAATGCTACATGTCTGCAACATGATACCCCATTATTTGACATCACTATAACCTGTCACACTGTATATATCATAGCTATATGACTGAAAAAGTGTTAAATCTATGTTTAAAAAATCCAAAACACACACCTCTGAGTTCCAATTTTTTATGTGATTATGCGTGAACCAGTTCTTAAAAGGGAATAATGAAATTAAAAGCTTTATCAGCGATGAGACACCTTACTGGGATAGTATCCAAGTAGATGAAATTTATTACAGTATTTCATTCTGCTAAGTAATGCTGCTTTCTAGTGGATGTACATGACATATCTCAATGTGTAAATATATATTATGAAGTTTCATTTGTCAGGCAAATAGTTTAAACATTAAAGATTATATTCTAGTCAGACATGAAAAAAAAATTAGATTGATCGCTACCATATAAATGCTAATAATTGATATTGACGCATACACTTAATGTCGATACCTAGCCTTAAGGACAGAATATATGATCATAGTGGTTCAAAATCGCAATCGTTTACCGTCCATTGTTTCATATTCGAAACGGCTAGCTCTGACTGCTAAGAAGTTAAGGCATTGGTCACCATACCATAAAGGTACACGTTCGATTCCCACCCTCGGATCAGCTCATCTCAGTTGGGAAAAGCCAAATCTACTTCGATTTGCACCACATAACCGTACAATTGTTGCTGTGCTGTAAACGTCAAAATGAGAAGCACCACTAATCTAGACGATTACAAAATGGACGAGCAATAGGAACCAACAACTCTCCTCCATCCCTATAGAAAAACCGGAAACATACACTTATCCTTCTAGCAACGATAATTCTATTTCTATCAATGTCAAATAATATGTACATGTATGCCATATTCCATTATTACGGTATTATTGTTATTCACTTTACTTAGATCTATATTCAATTCTGCAATGAAATTTTTTTGAAATCTTTCATAATTTGTCACGTAAATGTATCTGTAACTCTATAATGCAAATTATAATTGAGGTCTTTGTACAATAAAGACTTTAATATTGTTATGAAATACCAATAAATATCTTTTTCTGAAAGCAGATTTTAATCTCGCCTGCTTAAGGTTTTGGGAAACGTAAGCATTACTCTATCGTTTTGGTGAAAGACCTCTGTATTTGTTTTATAAGTCATATAAATGTGAGGGATAACTCCTATACCTCGAGGTTAGGAACAATAAGTACTTCAGTTTTAATCTGACCCTCAGACAAAGTCACAGTGATTTTATAAGTTTTCAATTAACATTTTTCTGGATGGTCATATTTTCCAAAGAACAAGCGTACAAAATATGTCTTATTTCGTTTATAAACTTTGATAGCTCCGTAGTCTTGTATGAATGTGTCTGTCACGGCATTGTATAAACCTTTTATTTATTTATTAAAATCTTGTACTCGAGTTTCGTTTTTGGCGTACAACGATGACCGAGGGTGATTAATATATATTGTGTCGTATTTTAAAATAGTGAGTTCGGTCCATCCAATGCCGCACGTGTGAAGTGCTTTAGATGGGAAGAACAGATTTCCTTCAGTGCACAGACAATATCTGTATATCAATACCTCACCGCATGTAAAGCTCTTGACATTAAGAATCGTCTTGTCAGTTAGCGGTCTACTATAATGATTGCACATCTCCAGCTGTAGAGGTATGTACATTTATTCATTTCTTGATATACGATTTCACTATTGTACTACCAAGTCAATTTGTTGTATGTTTTGTAGCTTTGGTTTACGCAGAATAATGCACACGTTTATATTCTTGTTTACGATTTAGCGAAAGATTTATATTAGTAATATGAGGCTGTATTTTAAGAAATGTTTAGTACAGTACGATTCTTATCGAGCAGGGTTCGGTTTATTTCTGAACTTGTTGTTCTGTAGTTATTGTGCAGGTAATGTAATCTGTATAACTTTCCGTGTATAACGGTTTTAAGTTTTTATGCCAGATATAGTACATGGTATTGTATATGTTTTCAGCTGTCCAGTGTCTGGAATGTCAAGAGTCAAAAGTGTCCGGTGTTGTCCGGTGCTGTCTGGTGTCTGGAGTGTATGGTATTGTACAAAGTCTAGTGTCCGGAGCATCCGGAAATTGTAAAGCTGTTTTGAGTGTCCAGTGTGGCTAATGTGAACCGAGCGTTCCAAGTTATCGGAGTGATCGAGGTCTACGTGGTGCAAGCTGTAAAGCCAACCACATGAAGTAATCGTAGCAGCTGTGAAGCTGAAACTTTTGTTCTGATGACGGAGTGTATATCCTTGCATAGAATCTTGTAGCCGTGTGCTTATTTTGGGGTTCTTAAAACCCATTGTATCTATCGGGACTGGAAATACAAGTTGTATATCTGTCCTTTTTCGTTTGCATAATTTCACTATGAGTGACGTCATTTCACTACATGAGTAAAATTCTACGTTGTTTGCTAGCTGAGTAAACTATATCCATCTTTCTATTGTTTAGTCACTGTGAATCATTCACCTCATGTGTTTGTATTTTGTAGTGTACTTTGTTTGCATTTAATCATTATTACATTTGTGCGTTCTTATGTTAATTAATCCAATATTTGGATTAAATATAAACGCACCTATTCATAATTAATTGCTAATTCAAGTCATTCATTATTAAACCTTGTATTTATATCATTGTCAAAAGTGTTCTGTTGTGAATCCGGAAGTCCCACCCGGTTATCTTGTTACAGTGTCACTATCCCCTCCCTCGTCCATGTCATTCGAAAATCTTGTTTCCATTTTCGTTCGTTCAAGTAGTTGTGGATAGTCATAATTCCCAGACTTTAGGATGAGTAGCTAGGATACAGGAAGTCCCAGACTTTAAGATGGGTAGCTAGGATACAGGAAGTCCGAGACTTTAGGATGGGTAGCTAGGATACAGGAAGTCCCAGACTTTAGGATGGGTAGCTAAAATACAGGAAGTCCCAGACTTTAGGATGGGTAGCTCGAATACAGGAAGTGTATAGAGTTAGCAAAAATTATTATCCCTTCATCCATGCAAAGCTCATTTTTTAACAGAACATTGTAATTATGGATACAACAAAGTAGTTGTAATCATGAGGATATCAACATTTGACAAAAGTCTGTTAAACATTTTTCAAATAATTTAAAATTAAAACACATGTTGTATATGTTCGTCCTGTGCGTTGTTAGTGTCAGAAGAAAGGTACTGAGTGCATGTGTTTTGTGTTTTACTTTTGTTTCAAGTGATCGACAAAGAACTGTATTTAACATATCTTTACTAAAATCTAGAAAATCCCATTGTTTACACACAATTTAATAAATTGTGAAAACCATATAGATGACAAGAATACACTGAATTGAAGGAAAAGTGAACTAAACTGCTTATCTACACGTTAAATTAGCAGTCATAGAACGTATGTCAATCACTAAAAGGTAAGGATGGTTAAATTATATTCGTATAGAAATATAAAATTTATCTCTACATCCGTTGACAGAAAACAATGCAAAACGAAGAAACTGAGGTGTAATAAACGGTGGTTTTATAAATATATTTAATGACTATTTAAAGATAAGATAAATTTAAAGTTCCTCCTTAGATATAAAAGCTTTGAGTGACCCATCAAGTACTGGTACAGTACAGTTTCAATATTAGACCGCAAGTCTGATTTAGCCAAACCGTAGTCTTCCAATTTGTTTTCCTTCTTTGTGTTTAATACACTTGTACTGCGGCATACTTTTTTTTTTTATTTGTGTTCTTTATGCGTGATATACTAGAATTAGTACTTTACTCCCTGTACCCTACAATAGATGAATATAATTTGGTCAAGTGAAACTCAATGGTTTGTATCTCTTGAATATTATATTTGAACTAGAACAAAACTCTGTTTAAACGTCCTTATACGTTCTAATTGCCGTGGATAATGTCTTATTTTATGTGTCAGTTTGCTTTTTCATTGGACCAATATTTCTTTACAGGACACTTGGAGCACACCTTTGGTAAGGTTCTGCGCTCCATATTCTGAAGCCTATTTAAAATATGTGCTTCGTACTTCTTGCACGATGGTGCGTTTACAATTACAGTAAATACCATACATTAGTTTTAACTGCTGTTGATATATTTTAATTTTAAAACTACGATCACCGAGGCATTACATTTATCACGTTGACTGCATTGTAACATAGTCTTTAGTTTTCGTATCGTATTGCAAGCTTATTGCAAGCATTCAGTCAGGTTTTACACTTCAAAATCATTTATGCAAATGTAATGTTATGTTCCATCGTCAGGACAATCATTTTAAAATTTGATTAGCATATGAAAAATTCATTTCCTTCGTTTTAGTCATTCTAACTATTTGAAGAAATATCATTCAACGATTTTAAATATCGTTTTCTGATAAATACAGTTTGTTTTTAAATTTCTAATAGTGATTTGTTTACCAGAGATCATTTAAATCAGTGACTGTGTATCTGGGGCCCCGAGTGGCCGAGTGGTCTAAAGCGCTGTCCGTTACGGATCACTGCCATCTCACCTCTGTCTGCGTGGGTTCGAGTATAAGATTCTGCTAATGTAGTTATGTGAGAAAGCTTGCCAGTAGCTTCTCGTGGGTCGGTGGTTCTTTCCGGGGGTTTTCCGGGTTCTTCCTCCACCATTAATACTGGCCGCCATGTATAGCCTATATTGTGCTGAAAAATGACGTTAAACCATAAAAAAAGAAATAAAAGACTGTGTATCTAAAATGAATTGGTATGGTCTATCAACATAGTGTTTAAAAAAGATTACACATCATTAAAGACATGTTTTTCTTTTTCAGAGTAAGATACGTTTCGTTAGTTCTTAATCCATTCAGGAACATCGGTGCATGAATTTCCTTTATATGGCTCATACGTGTCTACGTGCAAATCTAAACATACAATACTGTCAAAACGTCATCTTGTAAGTTTGCTTTTTTCAGTCTAACGTTTGGTATGTACAATATCAAATAAACATTATGATGAATAATTGATCGCAATCAATGGTTTTCAATACTTTAATAAGTAATAGTTTTGTAATAAACATGTTTGTCTTCGAATAACTCGCAGTCAAGTATGGGTCTTTTTATAAATGTAACGGGTAAGTCAAATTAAGCTTTTGCAGGACCAAATTTCTACTGAAAATCTGATCTTTAAATATGTCTCATTGTTATTAAAAAATTCATACTGCATGTTGCCGTGATTTACATTTCTTTTAAACAAACCAGTGTATTGTCATTGTGACCCTTGAATTATATTAGTCTTTTTAATTAATTTCTAGCTTGACTGCGCTTTTAATGAAATTTTTTAAAAAAATCTCACGTTTGACTGTTACCTTTTACATGTGACCGTTATCATAAATTTCATCAAAATGCGCATGATACTGCGGAATATTTGCATCGTAAATGCATCACCTACAACGCTCATGGTAAGGCCATTTCACAAAGGATCGGTTTCCGATGTTTCTGATGGTGCTAGTAAATTTAGTTAGATGCGATTACATTCAAAACTGATTGCATCCTTCGTCGTGGACTAGCTGATCTCACATGATCTCACATAATCACCACTGTATCGAGCTGATCTCACATAATCACCACTATATCTAGCTGATCTCACATAATCACCACTGTATCTAGCTGATCTCATAAAATCACCACTGTATCTAGCTGATCTCACATAATCACCACTGTATCTAGCTGATCTCACATAATCACCACTGTATCTAGCTGATCTCACATAATCAGCACTGTATCTAGCTAGTCTGAGAGCTGCTCATATGACAGTTACTTATGCCATCCCTAGTTAAATCTTATCTGTTTCGTTGATGTAATTCTGACCATGTCATTCGAGACAAAATATTTTATCTCTGTAGGGCCTGTACGCAAACCTCGATTATGTTCGGGAATATCTTTAGGCCAATCAAGAAATTAATCATATTAACAATTCATGTTGTGAGTTTCTGATACGAGAAAATCTTTACATGAACATAACATATTTAAGGCGAGGAATGACCTTTATATATCTAAATATAAAATATCATGAAATAGAAATTAAAGACACTTTAAATACACATCATACTTATTATAACAGTATTTTATTGTTAATTGCTAGACAAAAATACGTGGAACGAGAAACTCGCTCATGTGACATCTACCAAAAGAAAAGTTCACCTATTCTACATGCCTTTATGTTCAAAATGGATATCGAAAATTTCGTGAAACAAACAGTTAAAATAAGATATAATAAGACGAGAATGCTTTGCTTCTCTATAGGGTCCTTAAGAAGCAAGCATCGACAGTGACATGTAGTAGGTAATTGCTAACGTTTTCATCAATTATCAGATGCTATAAGGCAGAATGATATACTGTACAAAAAATGACGAATATATTTGATAAATGCTTTACTCATGATGCAAGAAATATTTCTCGACGAGATGTCGTTCTTACTGTGAACACTCGGTAAAAAAAGACATTCGTCAAGCTTGTCTCTGGCAAAGTGTTGCCTCTGGAAGTTTGTTCCTCGACGAAAAATAGAATCGGCAGGATGTCTATTAGGCAAATTAAGTGAATTTTCGTGCAACTGTATTCACTAACAGAAGATCACTATGCACCTATATACACAATTAATTTGCTTCTAGAATTTTCTTCTTTAAAGGTTTAAGTAAATAACAGCGTATGTAGAACATAATAAAATGCAATCAAATTTAACTCCACTATCATGACCATCATATTATCACCCTACCTTCCCCGTCACACTCCCAGGTTTTGACTCCGTTTCTATACATGGATTAACACCAAAACACAGTTCAACAGTCAGATTCCAAATGCCTACATAGAAGCAGTGTTTGATTTATTTGTGATTTTTTATTTTCTTTTTTACAAAACAAACTCGACACACATATGAGAGACGGATTACATATACAGTTGTGATTGTTTTGACTTTGCATAGATGTTGAAATTAGCAAAAGATAAACAACTATTAACAATCAAGTGGCAACAACATCCAACACCACGTGAGTTGTCAGACAAAGCAAGAAATACCCCGTTATTTGATCCAATAACGGCCGCTTATCAAACCTTAATCCTGTTGATCTCAGTGCTCGGTTACATATGTCAATATTTTACCAGTGGGTTAATAACTATCTCTTTGTACTGAATGATAACCCCGATGACCAGGTGCTAATTAGAAAGTCTAGCTGTGAAGACAAAAGGTTTTGTTTATTGCTGTCTCTTTGACAGTAACAATGTGAAACGGCAGTGTAGAATGTCACTGGTATCAGTTACAATTATTATTTTCCTTTTTTTTGCACGCTGTGCAGGTCATGAAGTCCAAGCGAAATATTAATTATATACGCTAATCAGTTCATGGTGGAAGTGGAGGGATGTGGAAGATTTGATTCAAGTCCACGTATTCTGATACATCGATTTGTTGTAGGGGGATTCGAAGAGGACGTTAACAGATTGTGTTGTAAATATTTCAATGCAAGATCACAAGCTTCTACATAAAATCGATTCTCACACAAAATAACTGAACATTTTAAGAAAACAAAATAGCTGTGAAACATATTTAACCATACCTTAAAATATCTTTTATTTAAACATGGTTTGAGAACGTTGTTTAGTTACGGTTGATTTTCAAATAAGTTAGAGCCCAAATCCGTTTAGCATTTCGGTCAAGACGAAAATAAAGAAACTGTTCATCACCGGACAACATTCAGCATCTCAAAAATCCGTGAGCTATTTATGTTGGTTGATTTATTTACTTCGTTGTCTTCATGTGAATCTCCTCAGCATAAAACTAATTTCGCAAAATGAAGATAAAAGTTCCAAATTGATAGAACTCTTACTTACATTCTGGCACTATATTTTGAAATATGGGTTATATGTAGCAATACAAAGATCAAGATATAGCAAATGTCTTCAGGAATCTAACCTCAATCGGACAGAAACTTTACATCTGACTGTTCTGGACAAGGTACGCTATGATTTGACAAACTCTGGGATTGCAAGCTCACATAAAGTGACGCAAGCGTCGACTTGTTTATGCCTCTGTTTGCTGGGTATCAAAACTAAACCTATTAAAAAAGTTCCAAATTGTGTATTATCACACAGCAAAATAAAAATATTCCTACCTTGAACAATACGTTTCTATGTATTTAAAATAAACTAGGAATCAATAATAAAGAAGGGATTTGTTTAGAAACAAAAAGTAAAAGGACTCAGTTTGTTTTTGTCAATTTAATACGTTTTTGAAACAGAAAATTATATCTTACACTGACTGGAACTCGAAACTTCTGGCATACAAATAGATCACTCTACTAAATAAAATGAGCCCAAACATTTTGTTCGAAGACTTTTTAGCGAAATTTACAGAAGCTACCTATCTAAGGTAATATTGTTTGAAGATCAGAAAAGTGCAAATAAAATTACAAAATTACACGTGTCTTTACTGAGTCATGCTTTAAGTTGAAAAAAGACTAGCAATCTCATTCTTGGATCAGTGTAGAAACATTGGAGTTGATATGTGCAAAATAATTCAAAATACTTTATCTTACTGAAATTTAATACTGGGTTTTGAAAACCGACCCTATGCTTCAGACCTGTATTTTGAGTATGATTTCATATTTTACATCAGACAGACTCGTGACTACGAGGCCTGTACTAGAGATCACAATGTTCTGGATCTTGAATTTCTTTTTTCATTGTCTTCTTTAACACTAAAATGAATTTTACTGAGGTGAGATAATCTTTGCGATTGGATGAACTTAAAAGATCTGAAACTCAAAATACCTGTTAGTAATTTGCAGATCAGGTATGTACTCTCTTATAAACGAAGTCCAATTGCAAACAACGCAGACCTTGATCAGCTGTTGCATAATGCTCCGACAGACAAAAGTCTATGGTGTCTGTTCACCGAAGGATCAACACCAAAATAAACATGAAAACCTTGACAAAGCTATATCTTAATTACTATAGTATTCACAACCTTAGCGCATTATCTCTCTCTCTCTCTCTCTCTCTCTCTCTCTCTCTCTCTCTCTCTCTCTCTGAAAAAAATGCATTATACTTGATCGACAAGGTGCCGAATCTTCATGGATTTCATAATGAATTTTAAAGGATTGACCGTTTTTATATATATTTTATTGATTTCTTTTAAAAACATTACACTCATTGAACAGAGAAAACACTGCAAATTGTATAATCCGCGGTTGCTAGAAATGTTTAATGAAGAAGGAAAAATTGAATTGTATTTAATTATAAAACTTAAAATTTATATTTTACAGAATCCACAAGTCATGAACCTTCAAAATTGATTCATGACTATTAATAACATACTGTAGCAAAGTGTAATACGGTCCTTTATGCATGAAATAACATATCAAAGTGTAATACGGTCCTTTATGTATGAAATAACATATCAAAGTGAATGATGGTCCTTTATGTATGAAATAACATAGCAAAGTGAATGACGGTCCTTTATGTGTGAAATAACATATCAAAGTGTAATACGGTCCTTTATGTATGAAATAACATAGCAAAATGAATGACGGTCCTTTATGTATGAAATAACATAATCAAAGTGTAATACGGTCCTTTATGCATAAAATAACATATCAGAGTGTAGGACGGTCATAATAGCATAGTGTGAAGTTAGTTTTACAAGCTTTAAGACTTTATGAATCATGCAAATATGACATGTAATTATTATAATTACAAATCGTATTTAAAAATTACAACAATTCTCAAGGAAAAAAGCAAAAAAGGCTTCATTGTAACTATTTGTTTTACCAATGTTGTCAAAGTACACAAGAAGGGTGCATGAATACATAAATCGTTCCGTCCTGATTTTAGGAACTTACTGATGTTAGTTTTTGGTGCCTAAAAAAATAAATGATTGGTTAACATTTATAATAATTACTGGACATGTACTTCTTCAGTACAATGATATTACAGGTGCGTAACACGAGCCTGAGATGTCAACAAAAGTGTATTGGCATGTAAGATGTGGTCAAAAATACTTTTCTCAACGGTTTTGTCGAATTTATCAATGTATCGTAAGTATTAAATTAGGATGTTAAACGACAGGTAATTAACTCATTGTTGTGAATATGGATAAACAAGGTATTGACAGTTGATTGGAAAGAATTTAGCTTTTATTAAACCTGCTATCCATGAAAACTGCATAGCATATTAATCGGTTACACAGAAATAGATGCTTGTAAAAGAAATGCCAACTGAACAAGATCATAGGGGAATAGCTTAATGTGTAGAGAACATTGGATTCAGAAAAAGATAAAGAAACTAGCTGTGATTGGTGCATTATGTAAGAATCGTAATGTATACTAGCTGTGATTGGTGCATTATGTAAGAGTCGCAGTGTAAACTAGCTGTGATTGGTGCATTATGTAAAGGTGGTACTTTCTTTCAGGTTTTGAACAAACGTTGAGTCTGAGTGCAGTGTGTGAGATTATATTAGTTCATGTCTAGATGATTGTATTGGTATTTTTTTTAATGATTTTAAAAAATGTGATGGAAATCATTGAAAATGCATATGTAATAACTGTATAATCCTTAACTGAAGTCTAGTTCCAGCAGAGTTATCTCTCTTTTATGAACTGAAACAACAGGTTCCGTTCTGGTCAAATTGACAATTTATCATTGTTCTCAATGGCAGTGCGAGACACACATGCTGAAGTAGGATAGAAAGTATATTTATTTCACTCATCGTAGGCATTGAGGTCTATGGAGAAAAACTTGGTACTGTGATATAGTTACCAAAAAGCACAGACACCATGGCTTAAATAAAGGGAATCAACTCTGAAGATCTGTATTATTTAACTGTAATTATCAGTTTTGTTATTCCCCTTCCTGTTCCTTGCTCTAAAAATCCAAAACACACTTATACACACATACACTTGTCTTCCACATTTGTAACAGAACAAATGTGAGTATCTCAAAATCTATTTCAATCAGGGCTTAATATGGATTGAAAATAAAAAGAACTTCAAACGAAAACAATATGGACACTAACTGGACCAGTTTAGACGAGAGAGAGAGAGAGAGAGAGAGAGAGAGAGAGAGAGAGAGAGAGAGACTTATGGATCTCCTTGTAAGGAAAGGGGATTAAATAAGATTCTCTTGCACTCATTTATGTGTTCAATAAAACTTTCCTAGATTAGGCGCCTTATACTGAACAAAACTGTTTTGTGGCAATTAAAAATATCTTCTTGCGTGGTGCTATTTATGCTTTTTCACAACGAAACAATGAATCATCTATTTTTAGGAATATATCTCTTCAGATATTCTTTATTTAGTAACAATAGTCAATTTTAAATCATACACAAGGTGGAGAACAAATGGTGTTGTACTTATTAAACGCCTCTTTGATGAATAAGGATTTATATTAAGTTCTTATGAAATTAAAAGTACAACACATGCTATTAATGTTATACAGTGCTTTGTTCTTCTCAACGATATCATCATCATCATCATTATCATCACCATCATCATCATTATCATCGGTCTCTTTTTTCTAGAGTGGTCGTCGAGGCGCTGTGCTGCTGAACATCGGACCAGTTCCCTCCACTTGTCTCGATTATGTACCAATGCCTGTGTCTCTGCAAAACGTTTCCTGGTCCATTCTATGATGTTGTCAGTCCACTTTTTTCTCTGTCTACCTCTCCGTCTGCCACCCAGGACACTGCCCTGCAATACTGTTGTGGATAGACTGTTGGCTCTTGTAACATGGCTTTTCTCTTTTTGACGGTGGTGAGGAGGTCTTCATATTGGCCTACTTTGCCCATAATGGTGTTTTGCAATTCTTCATTTGTGATGTTGTCCATGTAAGAGATGCCAAGGATGGTTCTGTATCATCTCTTTTCAAGTGCCTGGATTCTTCGTTGTAATTCTGCTGTCGGCGTCCAGGCCTCACATGAATACAGCAATATTGAGATGACTAGTGCTCTCAATAGTCTGATTTTAGTTTTCAGACAGATATTCTTGTCTCTGCAGATGGGTCTTAGCTCTGACATAGCTGCTGTTTTTGTACTGCTCGTGACCAAATTTCTGCTCTTGATCCCTCTTCGGTGATTATGGTACCAAAATATTTGAACTGGCTCACTGTTTCCAATTCCTGTCCTCTGACTTTAATCTTGACTGAGTTTTGTTTGCCACTTTCAACAATATCAGTGAAGTAGAAAAATAAACTTTAATGTTTTTTTTTAAGAAGTGGAGATACGTTTCATGTTTTACTCGACACAACTGACTTTCTAGGGAAGGAGAAAATAATAAATTTATTAATTACTATCTAATTAAAACCAAGATACAAAAAGAAAATGGTAAGTATGAAACTTGCTCCAGGAAGAAATTGAGAACTTATTCTATGACTGTTCAAGTATTGAACATCTTTCGAAATTATTTGTGGAATGGATCGAATGTTAATTTTAAAATTACACGAACATAGGACATAATAGGAATAAAAAGATGTGATGACAATTTCAGCTTTATAATGTTGCTTGCAAACTGTTTTATGCGGATCACGTTGTCCATCAAAAATCCCAAATCTCACCTATTATAAACAAAAGTGTACAAAAAGCAGGAAAATTAGTACGCCAAGGTGAACAACAGAACAGTCGAGTTTACGAAAAGTGGACACTTCTGTCAGCTTTGGGTTTCTTTTCTTAGTTATACTTTACTTTTGCATCAGAGAAACAAGCAGTCAATGTAAAACACCTTGGGGTTTGTAAATGAGTTGTTAAGTATTACAATGTTTGAGAGCGTACATATCAATGTGCAAATGTGTGCGTTATTATGTGTTGTGTATAAGTAAAGAAGAATGAAGGAAGCTCAGGATGGAAAATAATCTTTAGGTAATGCCACAAATACCTGGTCAGGTGGTGATGTAATTGAAAATAAAAAAAATTTGAAAATGTATGTGCAATTATAAAAATTCAAACAGGTATTCCTTTCTCATTGTATGCTTTGAGTATGTTAAACATCACTAAATAATTTCTGTTTTATTATGTTAAAGTTAAAGAGATGAATATCAGTCTAAGGATGGTAGCATACTACTGTAAAAAAGAATCGAAGTCATTTTGAAGCAAACGTTTGCCAAACATTTGACTTTGTCTCTGACGTCTCACAATTATTTCAATCAGAGCAAAATAAGGCAAGTTAATTACTCTCTCCCTAAAAGGGCGCCTAAACGCCTATCTCGTGATGACAAGTGGGTCTCATTTTGTCATTATTTGAGGGGGAGATGAACATTTGTAAATTCATTCAAACTTTTGCCAGAGTTGTGAAATCCACGTGAAAATACAAGCCGCAATTTCTATATACCCTGTGACAATGCACTTGCGCATATATATGGCGTTACATATGACGAAAAATAAAGCTGCTTATAGAGAACCGTATTTATTTCCTCGTAACAGGATTCTGAAAACAAAGAGTTACATCTAATTTGAAAGGCTCCCAAAAATTCAACATGTTCCTAAACATGCATAAAAACACACTCCTTCGTATGAAGTTTCCAACATCTAGTGGTCGTCTAGTTCATTCAGATTTAATAGGATCCAGCCATGACAAGGATACAATTTCAGAGCAGAGTGGTCGTCTAGTTCATTCAGATTTAATAGAATCCAGCCATGACAAGGATACAATTTCAGAGTAGAGTGGTCGTCTAGTTCATTCAGATTTAATAGAATCCAGCCATGACAAGGATACAATTTCAGAGCAGAGGCTGGATTAACTCGTCCTATAGAAATGTATTAGTCTTATAGTATAACGTGTCGGCTGGAAAGACTATTTGCCTTCACGTTTGTAACCAGTTTTTTTCTGGAATTAAACTCACTGGCCAAACAAACTGTACCTACACATACGAGCTCAAAATGAGAAAACATGCCATAAGATGGAAGTTTTCCTACCAAGCTAGTAAGACAGATCAATATATAGCAATACTCTGCTATCTGTTCTGCATGGAACAACATAAATGGTCAAAAAGGAATTCACAAATTAGGCAAGTTTGAAAGTTTGTGTAAATTCCTCAAATATACAGAGCTACGACGCACCCTTATCCATGGTATTGTGTAGTTTTTGCTCCGATCTTGGTTACAAAGTCAATGATTATCTGGAGTAATATTTAGGCCGATTATTGGGAAGACTTTTATGACCAAGGATCTTCCAACAAAGCACTAAGAAAACAAACGTTCTAAAGAGGTATATGGGTAAAGACATATAAGACAGTTGTACCCCGTTGATACACCCACATGTTCGAATTCTTTTGGCAAATATAATTCAGGGATTTACTTGCTAATGCCGGTTATAAGTAATTAGTGTGTCTGTGAACGATAAGAAATATTTTAAATGCATTTCTGTGCATCGGATAGCGACGGACTAAAATGAGTTGGTAAGCAACAAAAAAAAACCCCAAACAAAACATTAATCATATAGCAGCATATGTAAAACAATTCGTCCATGGTGTAACTTGAACCCGCAACCTCTGGATTAGAAGTCCAGCGCGCTATCCACTGCGCTACAAGAATAATGCGTTTACGTTGGCTTTGTCCCAGAACAAGCGTAATAATACTATGTAATAACAAATGACTTTACGACATCATTAAATGTAAAGGTTTCATACCAACTTCTTCACAGCAGACATTATTAACAATTCTACTACCAACACGGATCGTTTAATCTTATAGGCGGTTTAGCTTTGTAGGTTTTTTATGTGTTGTGTAGAAATGTCACGACGGAATGGACTGGATTCTCTGACGATAAAATACAAACTGATTCACTATTCATAAACAAATCGATGAAGCCGCGAAGAAGATCGTCACAAACATAGTTCATTTAGCCAAATTATCCCACTACAGTACCGAGATCATGAAGAGTTCCAGCTGCAAAGATTGCTTCGAAATAACTAACAAATCAATGTCAAGAAACAAATGTACACCACTTCAAACTACCTTCTCTCCAGTAGACCTTCCGGACCTATTTGCAAATTGCTTCCGTGATAAAGTACAAACCATTAGAGATACGTTTGGCAACACAATTTAAATTGACTCGTTGTCACCTCACAGTTACAATACAGAATCTGTCTCAATAGATTTAGTACGGAAAATCGTGATGAAGAGTGCACAAACGTCATGTGAATTTGATCCAATTCCAACATCACTGCTGCTTGAATGCTTAGACCCAATATTGCTTTCACTACTTAATGTTTTTAATCTCTCTCTCTCTCTCTCTCTCTCTCTCTCTCTCTCTCTCTCTCTCTCTCTCTCTCTCTCTCTCTCTCTCATCCGGGGAATTCCCATCATCTGTCAAAACTGCCATAGTAAAGTCTCTGGTGAAGAAACCAACACTTGATCATAACGATTTAAAGAACTACTGCCAAGTGTCTAATGTGTCTATATGAACGGTAGGTTCATATAAAATAAATCTTAGAAAAGTTGTTCTAACCCTACTTGTCAGCGCCGGATTAAGCACCGTGGAGGCCCATAGGCAGTCAAACTTTTGGGGCCCCAGACCCACGGCCACGGTCTCATGGGGGCCCCTGATGGGGCCCATAAAAGTCGCGGGGCCCATAGGCAGTTGCCTACTCTGCCTAATGCGTAATCCGGGACTGCTACTTGTATCTCATTCGAATTCAAAAAGTCTTTATAGCAATATACAGTCTGCATATCGGCCTTGCCACAGTACTGAAACTACTCCTTTGAAAGTATTTAATGACATTTTCTCTGCTTTGGATAGCGGAAAGATTACAGTCCTCACCTTCCTTGATGTCTGCAGCATTTGACAAAGTAGACCATGATATATTGCTTCACCGTCTCCAGCATGTATTTGGCATTCACAATACAGCCTTACAGTGGTTCAAGTCCTAATTAGTCAACAAACTGTATCTGCAAATGGAATACATTTCAGCCCAGTTGATCTATGTTGTGGTGTTTACAGGGGTCTGTTCTTGGACCTATTATTTTCATTCTATATACTCAGCCGCTCTCAAGTGTACGCTGATGACACCCAAATATACAAGTCTAGCCACCTAACTGAAGTTGATGCTACCATCCAAGGAGAAGAGAGGTGCATTTCTGATGTGAAATCATGGATGACATGTAACAAGCTGCAGATGAATGATAATAAAACTGAGGCCATTCTAGTCACAACACATAGACTTTATCATTCCTACCCTATGCCTCAAGCAATAAATATCAGCAACACCAACATGAAATTCACAAAGTCAGTACGAAACCTAGGTGTTACTCTAACTTTACTCTCACACTGTACCAACATGTCATGAACATATGCAAGGCTGCATATCTTGAGCTGCGACGCATCACCTCCATTCGCAGATATCTTTCAGCTGATGCCACTTAAACACTTGTGTGTTTATTAGTACCTTCAAGACGGGACTATTATAACTCAATTCTGTCTGGTTCGTCTCAAAACCTACTCCAGAAACTTCAAACAGTTCAAAACATTGTTGCTCGGATCATCGTTTGAGCACCAAGATCAGAACACACCGTCCTACTGCTCTCTATCCTACACTGGCTATCCATTCGATCCAGAATCAAACCCAAAATGTATTATCTGTGCCTCGTTTCACTGACGGACTCCAGTCCAGTATACCTATCCGGCTTCACCCATGTGTATACACCAGCAAGATACTTACGCTCCTCTTCTGACAATCGTATACTTATTGTTTCCACTAAGAAAACGAAGTCAGATAGACAACGCTCTTTTTCATTCCAGCGCCCAGCAACGTGGAACTGTTTATTGAAATCAGACACAACGACATAGTGATCACTTTCAAGAGTGATCTTTAAACTCATCTTTTGTGACTGCAAGAACAAACTTAAAGTCCTAATAATGTTTCGTACCTTTAAAATTTTCAGCATTTTTTATGCTTTCCAATTTCATGACTATTGTTTTTTGTTTTTCTGTAGTCATATCAATATAAATGTTGTAAAGCGCTTAGAGCTTCTAAAGATTAGGCGTTATACAAAGTCCTCATTATTATTATTATTATTATTATTATTATTATTATTATTATTATTATTATTATACGCAGGTTAAATTTTGTATTAGTGAATGCTAAGTTTCTACCCAGTCTCGAAAGACTATGAATCTATTATTTGTCTACAGGACACATATAGCACTGCGAGGATTGAAACATACTGGGAAACTGAATGGGGTTATATGTGGTTTTCTTAGCCATAAATCTGACAATATTGCAGGTGGTGCCATCCTGTTTAGAATTAGTTCTGAAACATGCAATAATAGAAACAGACATGATATATCAGTTAATGTACTGGAATTTACGCTAGAGAAACTATGCGGTTAAAATAATGATGCTGAGTCTATTTTTTGGTTAGGAATTGGAAAGAGGATATCATAAATTTCGACAATTCTTCTTGCATGATTTGTGGTGACTGGAAAGTTTTAAGGACATGGAGCTCGACGCTTATAATATCCTGCATGATACACACTTCATGGCCCGACATCAAGCAGTCCAGGACATTAAGAATCAACTGGACTTAGTGGATCCATCGAGAGCTGTCAATTCAGAGTAGAATATTGACATGACAACAAGCAAATCACGTAAAACAACGTTGACGGGACTATTGTTGATCTCTGTGGATATGTTTTCAGTTTATATTGATGCATCCATTATTCCTGGGTATAAAACATATTATGCAGTATACTGAGCAAAATAATTATTCTTTTCTTGATTTTCTGATTGACTTCGAAAAGGCTTTGGACTCGTTTAAATAAGACTTTCAGGGAATGACCTAAATTTTCTTAACTTGAAGTAATACATTTGCCAGTGATTTAAATTATTCTGCAAGAAGTCTACAAGTTCGTGATAAATAATGTAAATTGATTCTCATGTTTCAAATTGGTAAGAGGTTGTCGCCAGGGAGACGATTTAGCACCCTACTTATTTATAACATAAATTGAACTTCTTGCAATAGAACTTAAAAGAATAAAAATATTACAGGCATTTTCTATCATGAAATGGAACTGAAAATAGGCCAGTAGGCCGATAGCGTTTTTGTATTATTATACCTTGAAAAAAACCGTGCAAATTTTAAACGACCTTGCCACGGCATCATGTCTGAGCTGTAATATTTTCAAATCAAAAACATTTTGGATTGGAAATTAAACAAAATCAACAATATGTCTTGAAACTGATATTAACTAGTCAGCTGCCAAGTGTAGAGTATTGGGTGTAAATGAAATGTCTTTTTTTATTTTTGGAAGATATGTTTGAACGCAATTATTTAACGAAATTTAAGGAAGTAAAGAAATTGCCCAGCTGGTGGAGTAGAAGGCATTGTCCCTTCTTTGAAAAGTTACTTTGATAAACTCTTTTCTTTTTCAAAAATGTATTCATCTTTTATCTGCTATTCCAAGTAATCTACCCTTATTGAAAAATAACTGGAGCTGACTACATTATTTTGCGTGTTTGTTAGTGGCAAATGAGAGAGAGAGAGAGAGAGAGAGAGAGAGAGAGAGAGAGAGAGAGAGAGAGAGAGAGAGAGAATATTATTATTATATGTTAATTAAAGCAGAATAAGAATTAGATCAACTTTAAATATTTTAACATGTTTTAACTTGCTGGTTCGTCATTTCGTTTAGTTTTTAAAATTATTTCACGCCAATTGTCGCACTTGAATTTTGTTTGGATGGAGAAAACAAAATTCATTAAGGTAGGGTGATAAGCATACATACCCAAACGCTGTCATGACGATTAGAGGAATACTAAGTTGTGAAGTTTAATATACAGGCATTTCTGTTTGCTCAAAACCCATTAATTATCAGGATTTTAACATAAATCCACAATTTTCATCCCTGGCGGGACTCGAACCCGCGACCTCTGGATTAGAAGTCCAGCTCGCTATCCACTGCGCTACAGGGACGACACAATAAAATCCTTTCTTTGATGGTATATAAAAGGTTTAGCAGGGAGTTTTTGTATTTTGCTTTCAAAGACCATGGGCAAACTAGTTGACTCTGAAATATTACTGACCACAAAAGGAATGTTTAATTGTTAAATATTTTACATTACATATACTTTATGCACGTTCAAACATGTGTGCAAAATAAAGAAAAGTGACTATGCAGTACCATGCATTAATTCGACAAAAATAGTTATCAAAAACAGTAGAGGACTTCTGCAGAAGAGTAACTTCGCCAACGTATCGTTCAGTTACTCCTCCCCCCCCCCCCCCCCACCCGGTGCATATTTCCAGAGCCCAGCATAGCAATTGTACTTCTGGTGGACGTAGAATGTCTCCTGCTCACGAACCGTTTGTATAAGTCTACTAAGCATAATTTTGCTCATCTTAGCAATTTTGTTTCACTAATTAACATTGTCATATCGTATTATTGGAAAAACATACAACAGTAGATACAGCGATGCTGAAACTTGCTGATATTGCAAAGCAAAGTTTCTTTATTTTCGACACAAAGCTATTAATCTAAAACATTGCAACTGCATTTGCTGAATTCCATAATATCTGGAAATTTTATATTCAACTTGTACTAGTCAATTTCTCTGCCAAAGACTTGTATCATCTGCTTCTGCCAACAATTAAATCTGAACTTGCCGCGTACAAAGGTCTCAAAATAACAATAACATTTCAAGTTCAGTTTTCTAAGCTAAATATCTCATTGGAACAGCAGGTTGCTCTGACGCAAGAATCTCAGCAACAGCGACTCCAGGAATTTTCTGATCCTTATATCACATCGAGATCTCTGCACATTTTAACGGGGACAGATTTTATGTCGTTGTCAGATAATACAGTCATGAAATGTGTAAACAATCGATGAGTCTATAGCATCGTTATCAGGTTAGAGATCTGATAAAATAACAGTATGTCGCAATGTAATATAGTCCGTTGCAAAGATGCTCATATGCTGAGCTGCCAAGAAAACCAGAAAATGTTATGCCAATATAAAAAATAGTGACAACAGATGCTTTCAGTGGGCATTATTATCAGCGTTAATTCCAGCAAGAGAACATCTTTATCGAGTACCTATTTATGTGTCCGGTTAACATTCTAAACTTTATCTTAGGAGGGATTGAATTTACTGTTGTTGTGAATAAAATTCCAAAGTTTGAAAAACGAAAAACAACTTTCAGATTATCAACAAGAAAAGCTGATTGCACTGTGAAAATAACTACACTTGATAGGAAAGTTTAAGATGAAACAAACTTTGTTCATGTCTCTGAGTTTATCGGATCACGTAGTGAAATGAACTGATTAAAAATGTCAGATAATACAATTAAAAAACGAGCAAAAAGCATTTAAAATGTAGCAGGTAAGGTAATCGAATTCGATCATTATAAGGCTGCGGCAATCGGATTTTCTGGTTGTGTTGTGATGATGACAATTAAATCTAATCGTCTCAAAGTTAAGACTGATGTTATCATCAAATATGCTCTGTGTACATTTGATTACATGCGACATTGTTACGTAGGGATCAATACATTCGCGACAGAATATAAAATGTCTGATATTGACGTTAGCAAGATGGAGCTTTAGACTGGTTACTAAAGTACATTTTGTCTGAATGTGAAATTTATACGTGGGAAACTTTAGGTAATCTATCTTGAAAAATCGCAGTAGTGGAGGTAAAGGGAAGTTCGTGAGTGAAATCAAATTCTTCTTGACGACTATGATGATTTCCTTGATAATTCCTCGATAATGAAATCGACGCAGCTGCCTCAACCAAGATGTTTTCCTATTTGATTATAATAACCAAGGAGAGTTGTTTGCAGGGTAATTATCATACTGTCGTCCAAGTAAAAAATATGGTGTGGCTGTGACTGCTAATCCTACCTATGTAATGTGTCAGCTTGGTACGACCTGTTTGCCTTCATGTTCGTTGACTATTTCTGGGAGTCAACGCACTGGTAAGGTGGTTTTACCCAATTTAAATACCCACATGTTCGAATTCTATTGGATAATATAATTTAATCTTTTATTATCTAATGCCGGTTAAAAGGTGAGAAATTATTCGAAAGAATGAAAACGCCATTTTTAAGCACATGTCAGCATATATATATATATATATATATATATATATATATATATATATATATATATATATATATATATATATATATATATATATATATATATATATATATATATACATATATATATATATACATATATATATATATACATGTATGTATGTATATATATATATATATATATATATATATATATATATATATACATATACATATATATACATATATATATATACATACACACACACACACACACACACACACACACGGAGGCAAGTATTAATGGTGGATGAAAAAAAACCGGCAAAAACCCAGGAATGAACCACCGACCCACGTGTAGCTACTGGCAAGCGTTCTCACATACCCACACTGGCCGAATCTGAGACTCAAACCAAGGCAAAGATGAGATGGCAGTGATCCGTAACGGAGAGCGCTTTAGATCAGTCGGCCACTCGGTGCCCCAGATTGTATGTCAAGTAAGTATACATTGAAGCAGATCGATCGTGGAACCCAAGACTGATTCAAATGTAAGATACTGTGTCGGTCTTGTCTGTCTTGCTTTTTTGTTTATTTATTTATCTATTTATTTATTTATGTTTTTGGTGGGATACCAGACAAATGCCCCCCCCCCCCCAACCCCTCACCCCCAAAAATAAAAGTATTTTTATGATCTCGTTCTCCCTAATATATCTTGCTTTGTGCGTATTATTAAAATGAATTTTATTATAAACATTTATTTAGATATAATTTTCAGCGGGACGTTTTCCCCTAATGTGTGTAGAACCATGCTGGTTCTTCTATCTCAGAGGTTGTTCATCCGACCAAGGGCTTCATTGTCCGAGGCAGAGTTCCTTCCCACATACTTTACAGTCAGTCCTTTTGTCATGTGTTATTTGCTATATTATTCTTGTGCTATATGTTTGTTGAAATGTCGCCTAATACATTGATTTATAAAGGTAGTTTTATAAAAATGTGTCTTGATCTTAAGATTCTAATAATTTGGAAACATGCCATCAGTGTTTTCTATATAGTTTTTTGTTATAAATATAGTTGTTATAGTGTTTTGCCCACAATTTCCATCTAAATATTGCAACTTATCTCTCATTTTATGTAAATTTCCATAATTACTTTAATTCTTTCGTTCGTATTGCTCTCTCATTGTGTAATTGCATGTTATTTAGTAAACGGAGCCACTATACATCCTGGGCATTTCGGATGACCTTTATCACGTGGCGTCTAACCGCCACGTCTCGCGTCGACTATACAACATGCAAATATTTCGTCATCGTATTTTGTATTTTCAATGAATTAATTTTCCCCCAAATTTTCTACACTCTTTCCCATCATACTTCCCAATTATCATGTTTGCACCTAACATGTTTTGTTAATACATCCATAACCCATTCATATATGTTGTTGTTTTCTAACTCCAATAATCATAAAATATGTTTACAATCTTTGCTATTGTTAAACAGTTAACTTGGGAGTCCTACTCCTCTCCTGGTCTTATCAATACATAGATTTTCTTTGTTTAGATAATACATTTGAAAATGCCCGTTGCATTATGCCCAGTGGCGTTAGTGTCTAGATCTCCACATTATGTTTTATTGTTATCATCATATGTCTGTCGTCATCTATTTCTGAATTCTTCCCCAAGACTAGTCCAAGGCTCTTAACCTTATCTTTAACCAAATGAAATGGAAGTCCAGGTTTATCCCCCCTCCAGTTTCGTTTTTTTTTTTATATTTAAAGATTTATGTTATCTCCTGATTAATTTTCGATTCAGACTCTTTTCCAAAATATTCAAAATCTTTTTGAAGATGTTTAAAGCAAGATTTGTCCTTAATACAATTGGTACAATGCTCTGCATGTTGGAACATTTTTGTTTCTTCTCTTAAATTAGGGATATGTATCCCTTCGATTTTTGGATTATTATTTATTTTTGTGACTAATTATTTTAATTGCTATTGCACATTATTAGTATAGATAGTGGGCATCCCTGAATCACTGATCTTTGTATTTCAAATTCGTCCGAGAAAGCTCTTTTTACCTGTACTCTTTAAGTATTCCATTATACGGAATTTTGGTTCTCTTTCGAAAGTTATCTCCAAAGCCAAACTTTTCCATCTCTTTTTACATATTGTAATGCTCTAATATATCAAATCCGTTTTTAAAAATCAAATAGTAACATGGCACCATTTTGTTTTGTTTCGTTTATATAATCTATTACTGTTATTATATTTAAAATATTACTCTGGATATTTCTCCCTTTTTCTCCGCAACTCTAGTTTAACTAATTATTCTTCGCATTCCCATTTTCACTCTATTAGAAAATCTATGACGAAGAAAGTTGTATTAATTGTTTGGGTCTGATATAGGTCTCCAGTTTTTCAGCTCTTCTCTGCTGTCCTTCCTTTTATAAATAAGTGTGATTATTTCCTCTTCCATTGTTTTAGTCATCTCTCCCTCTCCAACAGTATTACTATATAATGAATCCAGAATCGGCGCCAACTCAGATTGGAATGTTTGGTAGAATTCCGGATTGAGTCGTCTTTCCCTTTCGCCAGAGATATTAGAGTTTGTATTACTTCTTGACTGGTAATGAAATCATCACACTTGTCCTTGCGTTCTGACGATACCATCATACAGTGAGATTCTTTAAGATAATCAATTGTAACATTATTATTAAACTTTTTTAATGGTATATTGTTCTTGATAGTATAGATACATTTCATGATTTCTTTCGGTTGTTTGTAACTTGTTTCTCCCTCTATTACAGTTTCTATATGTTTCTCTCGACCGACCGACCATCGTAGCAAGATACGGGTGAAACTCAAGGTAAAAAAAATGGCGTTCGGGCATTTCGCTTGTGTCGTACGACAATGACCCTGGACCTATGAATGATGGTGAAATTAAATCAATCCGTAAAAAAAAAGAGAGAGAGAGAGAGAGAGAGAGAGAGAGAGAGAGAGAGAGAGAGAGAGAGAGAGAGAGAGAGAGAATTTCATTTGTTAGCAGTAATGTTAAGTAAAGCAGAATACTAATGAGATCAACTGTAAATATTTTTAAATGTTTCAATTACCTCTAGATAGTTCGTCATTTCTTTCTTTTTAATATAGATTTATTTCACACTAATTTTCATACGCCAGTACGTGAATGTCTGAGTTAGTGTGTGCAAGAAGCTAACGTGTTCGTAGTGATTTACTTTCTTCATAAAAACAATCTTTGATCATACGTGTGTCTTCTATTGATATAAACCATGTGAACAAAAATAGAAACTTGAAAAGAAAATGATCAACTTATCAATGTGATTGTGAACAACAAGAAAAGGCATAGAACTACATTCTGTGGTGTGCACAGAGTGCTCTTAAAACTCAAATTTTACGATTACAATCACCAGCTTAAAGACCTAAAAATGTTTCCTACCTTGAATATTTTCAGCATTGTTTGTTTTCCAGAGCTTCAAAACAATTAAACGCTATACAAAGTCCACAATATTATTATTATTATTATTATTATTATTATTATTATTATTATTATTATTATTATTATATGGCGTTTTCTAGAGAAAGGAATAGCTAATGAATCAAAATATAAATAGTTATAAGTCAATTAAATTTCACCAACAATATTTATTTAAAGAGAAATATAAAGTGAATTAGCTGAATTGCTGCTGAAATTTAATGGACTTTAAAATTAGCCAAAACATTTAATTAAAATGCATCCAGCATGAACCTCAGTAAAGGTACGTGCATCATAGACAAAAGCTCTGTCAATATTGCATATAATTATTGCTCGCGCGCGCAGGTGTGTGTGTGTGTGTGTGTGTGCAATTCTGTGAAATGTATCGAGGCACGTGTCATGTTATCCGCAAGAAACATTTCAATTAAGGACGCAGCTGTATTTGAAGACAAAATGTCTGGAACAGATAAAACTTCAGATTTTAAATTCGACTTCTCTGTACATGATTGGTCAACTAATCCCATTCAAAACTCCAAGCCTTGAGGTACAACTTAAGGTGGTGGGGGAAGTAATAACAGTCGGGTAAAGTGTTACTGTTGTATCCGCTATCTCAGCGTTGCATATACGGGCGAACAGCTAATTATATAGCCCGCGTTGATGGTGCTGAAGAACTTTTAAAAATTAAAATCCAATATTATTGGGAAGCTTTTTGACTCCTTAGAGATACTCCATCAAAGACATAAAATGTCGCGGACAAGAAATAGCGTATTCGCCGTAAAAACAATTTTAAAAAAAATCCCACATGAATTTTGTTTGGATGAAATAAGTATTGAAACGAGGGTAGGGTAAAAAGCATACATACCCAGATTATAGTCCCAATGATTTAATTACAGGCTCGAAATCTATTGGCTAATACAATTTAGCATTTTATTCGTGAATGTAGGTTCAAAGGTTATACATGATTGCACATAATACCCGTAATGTAGCTATATAAAACGCATTCATTACAATCAGATTAAGTTGAGTATACAGTTATTTGTTAAGTTGAGTATACAGTTATTTTTATTTTATCAAAATCCATTATTATAAGTATGCAAAATAATTCATCCCTGGCGGGACTCGAACCCGCGACCTCTGGATTAGAAGTCCAGCGCGCTATCCACTGCGCTACAGGGACGAGACATTTATTTGGTCACTTTTGTGTTATATAACCTGTTTGGATTGAGTTTTTGTTTAGGCCTTTCATAGAGTATGGGTAACAAGTTGCTTCTGTAATATTTCCGTGCACAAAAGTAATATTTAATTGTTAAATATTTAAAATTAAAAATGCACATATCTGACAAAATGAAAACGTTATCAACAACAGTGGACGACTTCAGCCGAATAATAACTTCTTTAACATATCGTCCTAAACAGTTGGTGTCACCAAATTACGTAATTTTAATCATCCACTTATTCCCGTAACTCTGCTTTTAAACCATTTTCCTTATAATCTGAGAGGAAACATTATTTGTACATCCTCTTTACAGAAATAGTCGTGAACATTCGCAAACTGGTTTTATCGCGTAAAAATCTAAATCAGAATAGTAAATCAGTTAATATATTTGAATGTTTACAGATTTCATTAGAAAGTGTACGCAAACCGTGCACATTATTTTAAAATAGCCATGCCTACAATTACATTATATATCCTCCAAAGAAAGAAACACAGAACAGGTTAGTACATATATACCAGTAAAGTTATACGAGCTCAAATTAAATAACTGTGCACCCAAGCAAAATGTACTTCAACCCTATTGGTAAAACACAATTCAGTACTGGGGTGTGGGTGGGGATGATATTCTGATTGTAAAGAAATGGCTATAAATTATGGTAATTGTAATGTCCTATTTCTTTCAATTAGATATAATGTACCATTTTGTAGTGAGTGTGTGAAAGAATGAGTTCTAATTAAAACATTTTTACACCATTTGTGTCACCAGACTTTGCTGCAGTGTACAGCAATATGGTGTGTGTGTGTGTGTGTGTGTGTGTGTGTGTGTGTGTGTGTGTATGTGTGTGTGTGTGTTATTTGAATTTTTAAAGTAGATTTTTAAAAAAAATTCAGTCATATCACTATGATGTCAGCAGTGAGAGTTTATATTGATATCTAGCACTGGGACATCATGCCGCTGACATAGCATGATGTCCCACCCAGTCACATTATGATGACACCAGGCCAATCCTTCCTAACGTTAACTTCTAAATGCTAAGCGCCAGGCGAGGCAGCTGTTAGTACCATTTTTTAAGTATTTGGTATGACACGGCCGAGGACCGAACCCACGATCTCCCGCTTCTGCGGCGGACGTTCCATCCGCTAGACCACCGGAGCGGTTCAGCAATATGGAGAATGTAGTGAAAATGAAATGCCACTGAATTTATGAATACTGTATTTAGTGGCAACGAGAAGTCGATTTTGAATACGTATTGGAGAAACTGAACATTAGCTTTCTTTCTGCACATACTATTTGTAAATAAACGTTTACTTTTCGGTTATGAACACCTTGTTAGAAGTCCCTAAAGAGAGGTGCTAGAAAATTAAATTGCCACAAAAAGCATTTATGATGAAAACAATAACACAATTATCCACGTAATTTAGCAATAATAATAATAATAATAATAATAATAATAATAATAATAATAATAATAATAATAATAATGATGATGATGATGATGATGATGATGATGATGATGATGATGATATATAACTGGTCCCAAACGTTATGATATTCCCCAAAATAAAGACTCTGGAATATTAATATTCTCTGTTCATGTGTCTTTTATACATGATAACAATTTATTGTTCCACAGTTGGTAATTCTGTTTTCTAAACTTTATTAATTATTGAATTCTGAGTATAAATCTCTAACCTATTTCTTGGTATCCTAATAATCGGTTAAAGGCAACATGTAAAACTTTGGTTTAATATTTTCCCTTTATGTAGGCCAGCAGTAACATTACACTGCCTCCTTGTATTCTTGTTTATATAGCACCCGTGTCTTTGTAAATGACTAAAATGTACAACGATATAAGCTAATTTATCCAGTGTTCAAATATCATACACAAAATAACATAAAAACTGGTTATCACATATAAAGAATAATGTCCCTAAATCAACACTAACATGTGCATAACTAATTGTGCTAATAAGTGTAACTCTTTCCCTATACGTGACCTATACGACACATAGCAGATTCCAATGTCAAAATGCGCATGGATTTATGCATGAATGCATGGCATTTTCACCGTCATTATGCATGTTGCGCTGTATTTTGTTTAACATTCACGATTAGAGACAGTGTTGATATCCACCTAAACTTTAAAAAGTAACATCTTGCACAGTGTGCAACGGTTCATATATCTTATCTGAACGGCTTGTAAGTTTGCTGAAATGTGTATCTTTCTTATTCACACACTTGTTTTGAGGGAGGTGCTTCCTCACATACAAGCGGAAACGCACACCACAACTAGAACAGTTCCTCGATACTCACAATTAAATGCAATATACGGTACATTCTATATATGCATACGTATACGTTTATATATATATATATATATATATATATATATATATATATATATATATACACACACACACACACACACACACACACACACACACTTTGGCGGAATAATACTTGTAGTAGTATATGTGGTGAAAGCTGAGGTGAAGAGGAATAAAGCGTAAACAAGCTTACAAGTTATTGTGTAGAATGTATTTCAGGAATGTTTTGTTGTTCTCTTTACTACTGTCAGTACCGAGCACAATTGTACCTTCAATTCGGAAAGTTAGATAACCATCGGAATTGAGGTATGCGTGTAATATGACTTGTCAAGGGACTGGTTTGACAGGAAGAAGACCAATATGACAGCCTCCATTACCTGGCATCGTGATTTTTTCCACGTGCAATGTACGCAAGGCCCAATGTTTACGAAAATTGTAACGCTTGTTGCATCTTTATTAATCATCATTACAATGCAATAGCTCATTACTATCTCAGTGCCGTGATTTATTGAACGTAAAATACAACATTACATTGCCTATTTTAGCTCATATAAATACATTTTCGGTGGAACAGATTGTTCCCAAATATATAAATTACAGGTGTTTGTTTTAAAAATTAGTTAATAATACATAATTTTAAACTCAATATACAATATACGTGCTATCTGTCTATATCACATCCACCCATCGGTTAGACCAATTTGTCATACCATTGGCCCATAAAACTTAACTTGTCGTCTTGCCCACAAATGCGAAATAATTAGTTCGACCTATTTTATATAGGATGGATCGTTTTGGATAATCATTCGTAGGTATTAGAATATAAAATTTTTAAAAAAATCCAATATCAAGCAACCATATTTGTTTCATTGGATTATGGTTATCACCTAAATATTTAATATGTGGGGAACATACAAACCCCCCTCCCATTGCAAAATTAAAAATACGACAATCCACTCCCCCTGTCTAATTTTTAGCCTTTTTAAAATGTTTTAAATCATCACAAATATTTATCTTCATGTGTTGGCTTGTGGACCTTACAGTTTTGTGTCAGTTTCCTTTTAGTAGTGTGCTGGTTAGATGTTACAAATTGTCAATAAGTTTGACACAGGTTTGACGTTTTGTTTAGTGTTACAAAAGAGCCATTTATCTGTTCAGTTTCTTAAATCTCGTGTATTATTCTAACTAATTTAGTTGGGGAAGAGGATTCGCACCATGACGTCAGTCAAGATAAAAGCATTTAATATTTTGGAAAAAATGGAGCATAGTAAAAAAAAAATAGTTTTGATTGGGAAAAAAAATCGCCCCATAACCTCAGACAAAATAAAAGCAGTTTATATACCGGACGAATGTGAAATCAAGAGATTTCAACCTTTATTAGAATCGGATCCGACAATATTTTAAAAACTATTTCAGAAATTGACATTTTAATTCTCTCAGTATATCAATCACTCTAAATACTACTGTACCGTACTCATATTGTTTCACAAAAGATGCATAATGATATTTAAAATTTAACTATAATAGCTTTGAAATCAACATCAACCACCTTGCTTGTTAGATTGTTTAAGCAGTGGCAGTAATGTGAAATGATTAAGTCGGGGTGGTTGTTACACAGATTGGTATTCGGCTAAATATCGAATACAACTTCACCAGGTCTATTTACAATAATTGGACAGAGACAGAAATGGAGTCCAACATTTTGAGATCATAACACTCAATTTGGCTTTGATCCAAAAGTGTCATCTCCGTCTATAAACCACTTACTATATGATCCCACACCATCATCAACATGTAAATCTGCGGCGTAATGTTGATTCCAGGATTACCCACAATTCTCGCATATTACTGCAGCTGTCCCTCCTAAATTACGGACTCGACAGTCAGAGTCTGATAACTGTCCTTCCCGAAGTACTGTCTCTACACAGTCAATCTGGCACCTGTTCCTCGCAAATTGCGAACACTATACAGTCCAAGAATGATAACCGTCTCTCGCAAAATAATGATTTTATATAGTCTGAATATGAGAGTTGTCCCTCCTAAGGTACTGGCATTAAACAATTCATGAATAATACCTGTCTCTCATAAAGTACTGACTTTATACGGCAGTATGACAGCTGTCCCTTAACATGTACTGACTCTGCATAGACGAAGTATAAAATCTTTCCCTCCCACATTTTGGGACTTAGGCCTTCCCCAGTTTCTTTAACCAATTATACATTAGGACTTTCAAATGATATTGGACCTAACCTTTTATAACTGTCGTTCATTAACAAGAAATATACAGAATGTAAGAGCTTTATGTGATATTTCCGATATTTGTTTCTTACAAGAATTGTGGCTTCTCGACAGTGAGTTCTTTGGATCATCGGAATCGCCGATTAAATCTTCTTATGATATTCATACCGGTAGATCTTACGGAGGTGTCGGGGTACTTTACCGTAGATCACTCGCAAGTATTATCGAAGTACAACATCTCGATGATCTCAGATTAATTGGTATTACTATCCATACGGAGGAATTCCTCCTTGCTTTTTCTCAATATCTATTTAACTTGTGATCTTGCGGGAAATTTTCGGGAAATTGTAGATTATTTGGGCAAAATTACTTCTATCGTTGAAAATGCTAATACTATAAATGCTTATGTAGTAGGAGATTGGAATGCTAATACGCTCAAATCCACTCCCTTTGGAGATGAACTTCGCCTATTTTGTGACGAATATGGTTATTTCATATCGGACGTAAAGTTAATAGTAGACCACACAACAAATTTTACTTATGTCAATGATTCACACAATACAGTGTCTTGGTTGGATCATTGTGTCTCTACACAGTCTGCTCATTCCGCTATAAGTGATATGAGAATACTTCACACCCTAGTAGGGTCCGACCATCGTCCTACTTTAATGACTATTAAGACTGAATTGCTTCCTAAATTTGATTCATGCCCCAATGAACTCTTAAACTTGAAATACAACATCAACTGGTCAGACCTTACTGCTGACGAAAAATTGAATTATACTCAGACTTCTGCATTCTTATTAAACAAGATTGAGATCCCACATTGTGCTGCGATCTGGAATGACCACGGCTGCACTAACCAGGTGCATATGAAACAGATAAATGAATTATACAATGATATAGTAAAAGCTTTGTCAAATTCCGGTAATAGCTTGATTAGTAAATCCAAACGTAGTCACCGGGTTATACCAGTTTGGAATGACTGTGTCAAAGAATTACACGATTTCGCATGAAATGCTTACCTTATGTGGCGTGATAACGGTAAACCTCGTCATGGCCATCTCAGTAACCAAATGCGCTAAACAAGAGCACAATTTAAGTATGCTCTTAGATTATGTAAGAAGGAGGAAGTAGAACACATAGCAGACTCGCAAGCCCAAAATTTTGAAAATGTCGACCAACATGAATTCTGGAAGCATGCTAAACAACACCAAGACAACTTCCAATAAACTACCAATTTGCATTGATGGGAACCATGGTCAGAATAATATATGCAGCATATGGAAAAATCATTCTGAAGACTAACTCACTAGTGTTAAAAATGAATCGAATAAGAAGCATGTGATTTATGTATTGAATACACCTTCTGCTCGTATTGAGGTAATCACATTATCTGAGATCCAAAGTTCAATAACCAGACAAAAAAAGGTGGTAAATATCCAGATTCAGATTTTTGATATGTTGAATATTTAAAATTTTCAGATACTAGACTTCATGTGTTATTGATGATTTTATTTAATTGTATGTTTGGGCATAACTTTTTACCAGATTATTTCACAAAGGTTACTATTATACCGCTACGCAAAACCAAAATTGGAAACATAGCGGATAAAAATAACTACAGACCTATAGCTCTTACGATTCATCATACTGCATAGATGTGAAGTTACAATCTCTGATAATCAGTTTCGTTTTAAAAAGCAACAGTCAACATATTTATGCATGTATGCTTTTAAGGAAGCTGTCAGCTAATATGTAGAACATGGCAACCCAGTGTTTGCATGTTTTTTAGACGCTTGCAGGGCATTTGATAGGTCAATCACTGGACACTCTTTAAAAAGTTGATTGATATTAAAATACCTGTCTACATAGTTCATACTTTAGTTAACTGGTATGGGAAACAGTTGTATTGTGTGCGATGGGGAAGTGTAATATACAGCGCTTTCCATGTAAGCAGTGGGGTGAAGCAGGGGGGACTTCTGTCCCCTTTGTTGTTTAATATATATGGACGAGTTAAATTGTAAGCTCGGTCAGTGTAACGTAGGGTTACGTCTGCCACCAAATGTGTTATTTCTTAACAAATTTAGTTTTGCTGATGATATGTCATTGATAAGTCCTTCTATAACAGGTTTACGGAAATTATTAAAGATATGTGAACAATACGCATTACCATCTCCTCGCCCTGTATATCTTAACGGCAATGCTCTTACCTATTTCAACAGTTATACGTATTTGGGTCATATTTTCAAATCCAATCGGTCGGATAATGAAGATATGATGAGACATTACCGATCTCTGTGTACTCGAACAAACATATTTCTACGTAAATTCAAGAATTGTTCATTGAATATCAAAATTAAGATTTTTCAAATCTTTTTGCTGCGCCATGTATTGCGCTCCTTTGTGGACAAACTTTAGTGAATGTATGAATAGAAAACTAGTTATTGGTTATAATAATACTCTTCGTTTATAACCATCCATAAAAGCTTTAACTGAAAAATTAAACAGTTTTTTTTTTTAAAAAAATGCCCTCAACTTTGCCTGAGTATGAGATTTGACTAGTAAATACGTATTTATTCTACGTGCCAAGTAAAATGGCATATAAATATAAGTTAAAAGGAATATGTACACTTTTAAAAATATGACATTCTACCAGAAAGTGTTTACACACATACGAATGAAAATGTAATTTGCGATGCATAGAAATGAATTTATCAGTATTAGAATAAAAGTTGTATCATCATGTTTTATTACTGAATGTAACTTTCCCTTTGAGAATTTCTGTTTTCTCTAGTTGTATTTTTCAAATGACGTGTTGGTTTGGAGGGGGTGGGGGTGGGTAAGGGGTCACGGCACATCAAGATCTTAAGGTTATCTAGTGTGGAGTCAAGTATAATGTTGCCAAACGAAACACACCGGAAGTCTATCCAGGCTGATATAAAGGTGCATTTTGAGCATGTAACCCATAGATCAAAAGTCCAATGCCTTGACCACTGAGCAACGAATGTGCCTATTGAACACGTAACCCGTGGAGCAAAATTCCAATGCCTTGACCACGGAGCCATACGCAGCTTCCCCAAATAAAATTAGTCCATTCAATTATAACGATAGGGATTTTCAACCAGTAGAGCATTTTTGTAAAGTTTTTTAGTGCGGATACGTTAATACAAAGCACCTTGCTGTTTAGTGATAAATATATTCTCAGTTTATATTATAATCTTTAATTTGAAAATAAATCTTTACCTGAAAAGAAAACATTATCTGCGCCATTTCTACTCTTGCTATCAGCCATTGTCTTCTCCAAAACATAATTCAGGTACATGAAATGCAATCTTGTTTAACCCTATTGAGTGACAGAATGAGATACAGACATACACTTTTATGGCCTTGGATATCATTCTAGGAAACAGCCTCTTAACTGAAAACGTTTTAGTTGTATCTTTCTACTTTTCGGGAAATAAATCGCAATCATGCCATACATAGTGACACCTCAAAGTGAAAGAAAATATAACACGGAATCATAAAAACAGATATGAAGGAAACGTAGTTCCAGATGTAATTATCTGAGGAAACTATGAAATGGGTTATGTAAGCTACTTACTGCATTTCTATTAAAGAATAGAACGGTTTTGATATATAACTATACACTAAGATGAAAATAGTTTCCCTTAACACCTTCACTGTCTCCGTAAAGATGTAAAAATGCAATCTTGAAAATAACTGTACACAACCTGATTACATTTGTCCCTTTATAAGATCATTACACCGGTCACTCAAGAATTCCCACTTTTTTATTACTAAAGCGGTGTTGGTTTACATTTCAGTTTTAGGTCTATCCGTCAGCCATTTCTTCATTTTGGGGTTTTCTTCAGTATTCTTCAAATTTTCATTCAGTTTTGGAAACTTCTCCGCTGCTTCTCTTCCTTTCACTGCCTCAATTATATTGAAAATAATAATGTCAGCCAAAGACAACTGAAAGAATAAATAAATAAATAAATAAATAAATAAATAAATAAATAAATAAATAAATAAATAAATAATAATAATAATAATGGTAATACAAACAATAATAATAATAATAATAATAATAATAAGAAGAAGAAGAAGAAGAAGAAGAAGATGAAGAAGAAGAAGAAGAAAAAGAAGAAGAAGAAAAAGATGAAGAAGAAGCAGAAGAAGAAAAATATTATCCTCGTCATCATTATAATTATCACTACGAAAACAACGGCGGAAACGACAACATGACCATAACTACTACCACCAACATTAGTGATGCAACCAAAGGAGAGGGGAATCTGATATCCAAGGGCGTCTTAAATTAACTAGATCTAATTCAAATTACCTAATTAAAATTCGTCTTAAATTAACTAGATCTAATTCAAATTACCTAATTAAAATTCCTCTTTTGACTGTGAAATATTGTCGTCAATGATTGTTTAAATGTGAAATAATGCCAGTACAGTCAGTTAACAAAATAAACAGCATTTTCAAGATTCATAATTATATACTTGTACTAGAACTAAGCGTGTCAGTAACTTGTACTAGAACTAAGCGTGTCAATAACTTGTACTGGAACTAAGCATGTCAATAACTTGTACTAGAACTAAGCATGTCAATAGCTTGTACTAGAACTAAGCGTGTCAATAACTTGTACTGGAACTAAGCGTGTCAATAACTTGTACTAGAACTAAGCGTGTCAATAACTTGTACTAGAACTAAGCGTGTCAATAACTTGTACTGGAACTAAGCGTGTCAATAACTTGTACTAGAACTAAGCGTGGCATTGACTTGTGCTGGATTTAATCGTGTCAATGACTTTGTCAGTTAGTGTGGCTTGTATAAATATCCTGTCTATGATATAGCTTTATAGGATACTTTTTACATTGGGCAGAATTGCTTTTCAGACTTTTACCCATATTTGTTAATCGTCTTCAGGAGAAAAATGCACCATAATAATATTCACTGGAATTAGGTTTGCGAAAAAGCAATTGAATTTCCTTACCTCAGAACCAACTGCAAATCGGTTCTTGCCGTAACTTTTTATCTGTGCATCTAGGAAACCCAGGGACCTGGGTATTACTTCCTCCATCAACTTTTTCATTAGTTCTGTCTGAAAATAAAAAATTGTACATATAACAAAATGCAAACTTCTGTTCTGAAAAGTATTTGTTTCAAGCAAATTCAAAACTATACCTGACAAAAGTGACAAGAAATCAATTGAGATAAATCTGAAAAATATTCACGCAAACAATCAATATAAAATGAGTGCCAAAAGATGAAATTATGGTTATTGCAGCAATATTTTAAGATAAATTATAACCTATCATTTTTGCAATTTAACGGTCAGTTTCATTTCGATTTTATAAGCCGAGAAAAGATTTTTATTCGATGTCATTTCTCCAAATTCAATGATTTATGTATAGTACGATCCATCTGATATGGTGACTGTCAACCAATGTCAGGTATGGCTATATCAAGTTTTGTTCTGTCAATAACAAGCTTTGTTCTCTCTATACCAAACTTTGTTCTGTCCATAGCAAGATTTGTTTCTGTCTATAGCAAGCTTTGTTCTCTCTATACCAAACTTTGTTCTGTCCATAGCAAGATTTGTTTCTGTCTATAGCAAGATTTGTTCTGTCTATAACAAGCTTTAGTTCTGTCAATAGCAAGTTTGTTCTATTTTTTATAAGAAGCTTTGTTCTGTCTAAAGCAAACTTTGTTCGGTCTGTAGCAAGTTTTTCTGTCAATAACAAGTTTGGTGGAAAATTAATTAGTTAGAGGAGGCACTAGTGGTTGTAGTACTACATCTGGAGGCATTAATTATTTTGTTTTCTTCTTGACTGGACTTGTAGGCAGTTTAATTAGTAGATTGCTTCAAAATGCTGAAATTATTCATTTCTTTGCTTAACATGTTGTTTTATAAGTTTGGCATTAGTGAGTTTGTCGTTTGAAATTTAGATAGCGGGTGTATAGAAAGCATCTACCTCACCTGGCGGACATGCCAATTCTGATTAGAGCTCAATAACGTATTTAAAAGGGTTAACTAGAGAAGCTTAGAAAAACAATAATATCAATATGATTTAATGTCTCATTATTTAATGACCAGATTGTTTTGACATTGGTAAATTGCTGTGTCATTTGGAATTTCCAGAAAGCGACAAATATTAAAATATGTGATATATACAGTCTTTGCCGCCACTACAGTGGGGGTATCATCATTACAATTCTTATTAACAACATAATTTTTGCCCATCTTGTCTTCAGTTTTGCCCGATGATGCTTTTTTATCTCTCGTACTGATATGGATTGTTTTCCAACGGAATGTTTAGCAACCTATATAGTATCTTCCAGACCCGCTCCTAAGGCTAGGCGAACGAGGCAACCGCCTTGCAGATTATATAACCTACGATTCTCTGGGTTGACCTTTGAGTACATTCCTATGTTTTTATCCGCTGGTATGATACATAGAGAAGCCCAATATGTAGTTTTATCTATATTGATTTTCTCAGTTACGACCTACAATCCTCTGTTGCTGGTATACGAGGAAGGGAACCGACCAAAGCGTCTTTGAGGTGAGGACAGTCGAGTACTTTTCGGAACTATGGAACATTTTTCCAATACCGCATTTTTATAAATATTACAGCATCGCGAACAGCTTAGACCAGAACTACCGTCGGATAATGCACTGTTATATCTGGGTCTACGTTACTGATTGGTCTAATTAATCTGAGTGAACGGCCTAAACAATGGTCGTTCGACCGGTGCGTTATCCGACGGTAGATCTTGGCTTACCTCGTTACAATATTTAAGCATGACACATGGTAAATCGTTCATGAAATTCGTGACAATACTGTGGATATTTTCGGGGGAATGGCTAAATGAATAGGATATATTACGCATGGGCGTTGGTCCCAATTTCAGGCAATTATTTTGTTTCATGCAAGTGAACCTTTCGACTTCTCCGATGGCCTAGTGGTTAGAGTGTCCGCCTCAGATGCGGCAGGTCGTGTGTTCGATCCCCGGCAGAGTGATACCAAAGATATACAAAAATGGTACTAACAGCTGCCTCGCTTGGCGCTCAGCATTATGAGGTTAGTGTTAGGACTGGTCAGCCTGGTGTCAGGATAGTGTGAATGGGTGGGACACCATGCTATATATTTGTGGTATCATGCCCCAGTGCTAGACATCCCTATAAACTGTCATACTGCAGACATCGTAGCGATATGACTGAATTTTTTTTAAAGCTACGTGACACACAAGCAAGTGAAGCATTTCATACATGCTAATCCACCAATTTAGACTCATTCGACCAATCAAATATTTGCTATTGATTTCCTGGTTTGTTGGTCCTGTTTTATTTTTTCAGACGAAATTGCAAATACCCGTATAATTCTATTTCTGGAGCATCAAAGGAAAACTTAATTTTGTCAAGATAAGCTCAAGGTCATTAATTTGTCTCGAATGTGTCATTTATTATTTATATACGATAAATGTGGCAAGAAAGTTTTATTTTAACTGGTCGAAAAGGATACCTTTTTCGCTTCATCTTTTTCAAACATAGCCTGAATACTGGACTGTGATAGATCGGTCACCGTTTCTACAATCTCATCAATGTAGAAAGCCTCCATTGATGACTTGCCGTACATCTCTGTAGAATAGAACATTGGAGTGTTTGAAGACGTTTATATGGGTCTTAATACAAGTACATATATAATATTATTGTTCTCTCGAATAAACGCAACCTCACACGTGTACATATGCTTGCTTTCACATTATAAAAACGTCAAAATACATAAACAGACTTCTAATAACCAATATGTTTAATTACAGTACAATATAGTTCGACCAAAGTGACGTGGCAATTTGACTTTGATGATAAATAGTTCGAGCTTAGTCCATCTGGGAAAAAGGCATAGTGGTGTGAATATATTTTACGTGCCTGACATGAATACCATAGCGCCTTTATTTGCTAGGTAAAGTACTTGCATCAATACTTTTAAAACCGCCGATGACAGCGTCAAGCTTGAAAACACCATTATGACGCCGTATATTTCTACTTAATGCAGGCGAGGTAGGAAGCGATAAGGTATTTATCGTTTAGCTAAATGCTAAAAGTTATGCATACATTACTTCGACCTTTCCATCAAGGAGTGGTGCTTTTGAGAGAGCGGTAAATTTTATATCGCTAAGAAAATTTACTTTAATTTCTCTAATCATCTCAATAAATCTTTAATTTGTATAGAATATGGTACAAGAGATTTAAGAATACAAACACACTGGACGTCATTACTTAGACATCCAGCTGTAGAACTAAAATGACTGGTTACAGCTAGATTCTCTTTCTTTAAACGCGTGTTGTGGCTAATTTAATGAGATAGTCAAAAACCTTTGGTGTTGGTGTTGGAAGGGGTGATTCCACTTCTTGCTAGTTTGCAGGAATTAATATACAAAGGTTTAAATCAGTTCTTTTTTCCCGAACATTTGAGTCATTTTTTGCTATGCGAAGACAACCTATGCATATTCGTTTTCTTTCTTCAAGCAAATGCCATTTTTCTTTATCGATATTAATATTACAATCTGGTTTTAATTTAATATAATCAGCAGACTTTCTCGTAGAATTATTTTTTAAAGCAATAACTAAACTGCTTTCCTTGCTTGCACATCATGTTATTTAAGATTTTAATTCCAGTAATCCTTGAACTTGTCGTGTGTTTGCCCAAGTAATACTTCAACATGTATGTTTGCCAGAGTAATCATTTACAAGTCGTGTCTTTGCTTAAGTAATCCTTCAACATGTGTGTTTGCCCGGATGACTCGATACTCTCCTCAGCCGTCTCGTATTGCCAAGGAGATTTACAAATCAGGTTAAAGAATCTTTTTTGGGACGATTGAAAAATACTTAGAACTGAATGATACAAGGAGATACTAATACATATATTATTATTATTATTATTATTATTATTATTATTATTATTATTATTAGTAGTAGTAGTAGTAGTAGTAGTAGTAGTAGTAGTAGTAGTAGTATCACACATTCCCTTCACAACCATTTTCACTATATTTCATGTTGGTCTTTTCTTCTAGGATCGGGGAATTCCCATGACAGTGCATCTCAGGATCTTCAGTAGAATTCTTACTGTTCAAAAGTGTCTGCCACTTTCTGTGAGCAGTGTGCTTTAGTTCTGTTTGTACTGTCTGACTATTTCCAGAGCATTCCATGTTATCTGGAGAGGTCACGGTAGTTTGTTGTTCATTCTTGTTTGTTGTCCACAGCGTCAGGGCCCATAACACTGCTACGTCTGTGGTGTAGTTCAGGTTCCTCTTCATAAGTAAAAGTATCATGGCAGAGGCGTAGCAATGATATTTTGCGCCCGGGGACGAACTGTAAAATTGGCGCCCCAGCGATCTTGTGACCGATTTATTACCCTTGTTTACTTATTATAGTGTAACGTTGCAAGCCTCATTTTGGCGCCCCTGTACCTTGCCGCCTGGGGACATATTTACCCCCTGCCCCCCACCCCCTTATCTAAGCCTCTGTATCCTGGCTTGCCGTCAATGTTGTATTCAATGGTCGTTTTGAATCTTGACATTTCCTCTCATGTGATCGTTCCATGCATTTGTGTTCGCAAATCTATGCATGATAGATAGATAGATAGATAGATAGATAGATAGATAGATAGATAGATAGATAGATAGATAGATAGACAGATAGATAGACAGACAGACAGACAGACAGACAGACAGATAGATAGATAGATAGATAGACTAGTTTTAGATGCTTCCTTTTCTTGCTACATTTTAGTTTGGCACCCCTTATCACCAGAATAAGGCAGTGTGTGGATGATCTGTCACAAACAAGATATAATTGCTGTGTTTAGGAAAGTGCAATAGAATTTCAAGTGCTAATGTGACTGTAACACTATTTAAATGAAGAAAACAATATACTTACTAAATTCCCTAGCTAGGTATCTAGCTATAGCCATACTTTGACAAAGTTGGGTCTTTCCGTCTATTTCTAAAACCGGCAATTGCTTTTGTGGCATCTCTGAAAAATTAGATAAAATGTCCTTTCAAATATTATTCGTATGGTATTGCTTGGTGTTTGGGGTTTAAAGCCATTTCTCAGCGCGTTGTAATACATGGCGGCCAGTATAACTGATGGAGGAAGAACCCGGATAAACACCGGTAAGAATCACATACCCTGCTGATAAGTTTTCTCAAATACCCACATTGGCCTAGTCCGAGACTCGAACCACGCGGACAGCGGTCAGATGGAAGTGATCGGTAAGGGCGAGAGCTTTAGACCACTCGGCCATCAGGGTCTCCGTTGAAAAGTATGTATGTATGTATGTATGTATGTATGTATGTATGTATGTATGTATGTATGTATGTATGTATGTATGTATGTATGTATGTATGTATGTATGTACAAGTACTGTACGTACTATCTTTTAGAGCTGGCCATTCTTCTCGTTTAATTCGCTTATCCTCAAACTGTACGCCAGCAACATGGAACAGCATGCGTACCTTCTCCGCCCTACCTCTGGAGTCGAAGTATATTAGCTTGTATTTGGGAGCCATGATATTAAATGTCTGAAACAAATAAATAAAGGTCTTATATTTGTGAGTATGAGGCGTCGAGATAACATTGCATCAATATAGTTGAAAAAGGTTTTAAGCTGCATTTGAGAAGAGGTTCAAGGTACTCAGTTAAAGGTTCGCGAAACATGCTCATTTCATGGTGAACACGGGCTGCGCATATATACACAAGCTAAATGAATCAACGTTTCTTAAATAAATAAATAAATAAATAAATAAATAAATAAATAAATAAATAAATAAATAAATAAATTACAGAGACTTTAATTGATTTTGTATCACGTCGTCTTAACACCGTCCGGAAACGTGAGCACATTTTTACATTTCATACTGCGTCAACATTAGTTCTATTTGGTCACATTGCATACACTATTATTATTTGTAATTAATCAACCAATTCTGTAAAGGCCTTCTGGATAAATATCCATAGGTCTCATAATTACAACCATAAAAAGAGAAGAAAGTAAATGAAAAGGAATTCAAATGTAAGAACTGAAGTTTCGTTCTACCATTCAATCATCCTAATTATAGGATGGTTTAAGCAACTTATTGTGATGTAACCAAAACGTTTTTCGTTTACAATCGACTTACCCCGCTTTCAGTAAGTGTCTAATCAAAACAGAAGACTGTTTTACCCAGAATACCTTAGCATATAATCTTTTTATAGATAAAGTAACCGTGTCGCCCACGAATGAGTCATCAATACACGTTATTGATTAATAACTATTAACTATTATATCAGCATCTACTGTATTGATTTTATTGACAACAAACCTTAAATTCGAAAATTTATTATGCTGCTGATTTCCTTGTAAAAACAAGGATTTTATTTGTTGCCACAAATATTAACATTTACAGTTAAATAATACGTATAGGGTGGAATATACGGCAAACTGTTAAGGTATTTCTAGAACGTTGCACTGCTACCTTGATAACGATATTACATACTTGCTTTGCTAAGCTCTTTGATCGAGTTGGTTCAAAAATCAGGACAACTTGAAGAATGGGTAAAAGTCTGATGGTGGTTAAAACAACAACGATGACGAAGCAGAGATCAAAACAGCGTGAGATCTATTACAGCTAGGATTAGCAGCTTAAATGAAAATGTTTGATATTGTTTCTTAGACGATGTTAGAGCGTCCTCTTTATTGTACTGTTTTTACATAAGGCAAACTTGTGGCTTTTTTATTTTTCTGAAGTAAAAAAACAGAGTCCTCGTTGGACTGTCATTCTAGTCTTAATAAAGGAAGGTTTAACATAATATCATCAGAAGAATCGTGTACAATACTATCCCGCTGTGAAGAAACAGGAAGTGATGCACACAAGAATCTATTTTTATTGACTGTATTATGACCCCTTTCCGCTACCTGTTAGACTGTATTTATCTCGTTCTCGCAGGCAGCACGAGACTATTGTATTTAGATATTTTACATTTATTTATGCGGTAATACAAATCATTTAATGCTATGGATCATGGGAAGATATAGTTTTGCTGCACATTAATACATTCTCCTTGGGGTAAAGTCGTTTCATCTAATATTAGAATATAGTAGATTGAGCAGAGCGTTTTGTTGTGTAATTGGATAGTGGTGGTGGTTTCAGTGTATTGTCTAAAAGTGTTTTGATTATTGTTTCATTCCAACATTACTTGAACAACATAAATCAACACATTATTTTGAACTAACTCTTCTAATGCCAATTTGACATAAAAAGTCACCCATAAGCCGTACACTGATAAAGTAAATTGATTTTATTTTCGCAACACATTTAGCTGGAATAATTTTGTCTCACTCTGTCTACTTTCAACTCCGTGATTTGTATTCCTCGTTGTGTCATTTTTTATTTCTTCGTAAACCAGCTTGCAAGTGAAAACTCTGATCGTCAAAAAATTGTTCTGATGTTTAACATTGCTTTTTGAAGCGTACTTTCTTGTATTTAACCACCAAATGAAACACCATTACAACCTTGGAATTTCAATATGGTACATCAAGATTACCACAGTGCTTTGTAAACACGGGTGGCACTACGCTATTACTATCTGCTATCTCATTAACCTCAAATGGGAATAATGAATTGACTGTGGTAATGTTGTACTGCTTGTATTAACAGTTTACACAATCTTACGCATTCTTACTTCTCTTCTCCACCCGTAACAAATTCGAAATTATCGGATAGACGATCGATTGAAAGATGCCTGTATACCCAGCGTACAACATTTTCCCACGTCTTCATTCATCCCTACAGTCTTCGATCCATCCAAATTACTGCAACTGACTAATGAGGATAAAGATACACACATTTCCTGATTTCAATGTCTAAAAGTAGCTGCAGTTAAGTAAGTGGATTTGTCTAGAAATAAAGGTCTTTTGTGCAACGTTCTCTACTCGCTATAGATCACTAATGCATACCTGTTTATTTTTAATTATCGCATAAGGACTAAAGAAGAGAGCAACCAAAGTTCTCAAACAAGATCTTTCCTTCGTTATCAGGTATAAAAATATAAAAAAAGTTGATAAATGTCATTTATAATTATCGTATTCTTCTATGAAACGGAATGTGTTGAATACGGTCACATTGATGGCACTGCTGATGATGATTTAAAAAAAGTGGATGTTGATTGTTGTTGGTTTAATTCTGAATTAGTGAAGTCATGGTGACTAATAGCAGTATAATTTTGACTGTGCCTGCTTGTTTTTTTTATGGCGCTTGTAAAAATACGATTTAAAAATATTGAAATGATTGGAATTACAGAGGATAGAAGAGGTTTATATTGAATCAAAATCTCTTAAATTGGTTGCGTGAAAATCTTTAACGTAGCATGTATCATCATTGAGACATGGGATATGACGCATGCAACGGGTTTTGTATTTCACCCAGGAGTCTTTCCCCATGGGCTAATGATGTTGACCTGGGTCTTTATTACCTAACAACGGTTGAGATCCCTGCTTTTTTAACAATGTATTATTTTAAAGGGCATGAGGAGATGAAATGAGATACATAGAATGAGTTACATACAACACAATATATACAATGAGATGGATGCCAAACGATACTTATCCAATAATGGAGTCATTTCCATAAGGTAGGGACTTTGTCTCTTGATGAAAACTTGGAGACTATGCCTTTAGGATGGGAATGGAGCTTGCACTGGACTCATAACCTGTCAATATCACGATCCACACCTTATAAACATAATGCACGAACAGGACATGAAGGGACAAATTCATTAACAGTGTTGCTTTCTGGATCAGCATTTACCGCTAGTGTCATATCTTGGATGATAGGGGGATATGCGTGTTGTTTATATTATTACAGTTTACTAGTGTCATATCTTGGATGATAGGGGGATATGCGTGTTGTTTATATTATTACAGTTTACTAGTGTCATATCTTGGATGATAGGGGGATATGCGTGTTGTTTATATTATTACAGTTTACTAGTGTCATATCTTGGATGATAGGGGGATATGCGTGTTGTTTATATTATTACAGTTTACTAGTGTCATATCTTGGATGATAGGGGGATATGCGTGTTGTTTATATTATTACAGTTTACTAGTGTCATATCTTGGATGATAGGGGGATATGCGTGTTGTTTATATTATTACAGTTTACTAGTGTCATATCTTGGATGATAGGGGGATATGCGTGTTGTTTATATTATTACAGTTTACTAGTGTCATATCTTGGATGATAGGGGGATATGCGTGTTGTTTATATTATTACAGTTTACTAGTGTCATATCTTGGATGATAGGGGGATATGCGTGTTGTTTATATTATTACAGTTTACTAGTGTCATATCTTGGATGATATGCGTGTTTATATTATTACAGTTTAGCGTCTGCGGCGTGATTTGGCAACTAAGACATAATTAATGATCATTATATATAAGTGTACGACACTTTATTTTGTTCAACTGTCACATTGGGTCCTTCAGTTGGGTGGGATCAGATGTTTTACCAGTATGTATGCATCCTAAAAATATTTCTGAAAGCACATGTGACAGTGTTTTCAACAAATATGTTTACAATTAGCGGTATGGAATATGCTGTGTAACCTGTTTGAAAGAAAGAGGAAGTGACAAGAAGCTCAAACAAACTACAAATACAAATTTGAAAAAAAACAATTACCTTACTGCAGAATGATACTGCCAGATTGCATACGTTAGTTGTTTTCTTTTAAATGTGATTATTGATTTAGAATGGTAGAGTAAACTTACTTTCACTCATTCCTCGTCCCTCTTCATGTGGCAATAAAACTCTGACGAGAGAGCGCTACTGTCGTTAGTCTGGTTCCCTAGGTGTGATAGTGTTCAACCTGACACCACATTTCCTTTTATGCCTTTCTCCATAGTTCTGTTCCATTTATTCTCGGGCCAAACCTTCTTGCGTCTACGTTCCGGGTCCAGTTTACGGTTGTTTCGTGCGGTGCATCCAGTCAGTGCCGTATTAACCCATGGCAGGGCTCCCTAGGCTTCGAGCTTCTTTGGGCCCCTCGACATCCACCCGCGAATTTTGCGCTCTTTTAATTAATATGAACTTACCAAAAATGTCTTAAAAAGGTGGAATTTAGCAGCAGTCTGATTGTTGTGGCATGGAATAGGAATTTTTTAAATGTGGAATTTTCGATTACGCAGCATTGCCATGGCATGGCTAAAGGTTGCATGGGCCCCTGCTCTTGGTGGGCCCCTAGGTTTCAGCCTAGTCAGCATTATGGATAATACGGCTCTGCACCCAGTGATATCTGGCAAACATAACCCAGCCATCACCATCTACTTTTCTTCAAAAGTTCGACCAGAGATGTTAATTTTGTCGTATCTTTTTCTTAGTTGTTAAAGAATGACTTCAGTGATCAGTAAACAGTCCAGATTACACACACACACACACACACACACACACACACACACACACACACACTTAAAGGGTACAAAGAAGGTCATTATTTACTGACCCTTTCTATTTCTGTAAACTGTGAGATTAAATTTAACACATGAGGAAAAGAGTGCAATGTTCCTCTAATGTAGACCTCAACGACTGAGTTAATTCTTATCGTGCATTAAAGCAAAACGATGAATTCTTTCTTAAGTAAAAAAAAAACTGATTTAAATATCGCATTATGGAACAATAATCATTACCTTGTAAAGCATCAGCTGACATCACATTTGAAATTGGTCGCAAAATTGTTTCTCATCCTAGATTTAGTAGAACATAGTCTAGCAGTGAATGCTATAATTTCAGAATGGAATACAATAAGACCAAGAACTTGTTTCACGTATAACCTACACATATACATTAGAAACAAAATGATGTACCTTATATAAAAGTACTCAAAATCTACGAAATTGTGCCAAACAAGGAATAATGTTATTGACCAAATCCGTTAGACGCTTCAACTAATATTGCAAGACAACAATGAAGTCCAATTTGCGATTAGATTTACGTTAAAGGTATTTGTTATCTATTTATACCATTATACCATTACCTACATACGGGAGTGAAATGTGGGGACATAAAAATATAGATATAATATAAAATGTCCATCATTAGTTGAACGAAAAATAAGATACGAAAAGGTACTCCACTCTATGGATGAAGAAATATGGTTGGCATTCACTATCACTATTAATATGAGTATAATTAACTGTTAGCTGTAATTGATCAATATAAAGGAAAATCAATAGTAAAGTATAGTATATTGATGTTGATTCTGGCTTATCCACTATAAATGAATAACACATAAATGGACAGTTCATGAAGATATGCTGTATGATTAATTGATAGAAATGATAGCATTAGTGTCATAAAGAATTATATTCAAACTGTCTTTCTAGATCGACACAGATACGATTGATTATGTAGCGATATAATTAATTGTTCAATGGAAACAACTTAGTATTTATAGGGCTGGTATAAAATTTGAAGAATATTAATAACATTTCCAAAACAGTCTATCTAATTACTTTGCAATTTCAGACATCAAGCCATCAATTACCCGGTCGATGGAATAAACTGAAAGAAAAGACCAAATGTCAGAATAATATTTTGGATGACGTATTCCATTACCTCTTTGACTGTAAAGTCCTTAGAGAAGCAAGATGGACATCGATTAAGAAATATTATTTCATGCGTCAGAATAATCTGAAACATGAACATTTAATGAGAAATTAAATTAAATAATAATCATGAAAAAATTAAACATATTTGCTACAAAAGCTATGAAGAAAGTAGAACTGAATACAGGTGCATATGGTTTTTCACATTCCAAAGGTTGCACCACCGAGTTCTTGTACATTCATCTGCAGAATGTTATCTTATCTTCCTAATCATTTGTAAAACACCATATATATTATCATGTAATCATTTGCATATGTGTCTCCAGGAATACATGATATGCATTTGTTTTGGATGTTATAATTGAAAACGATACACCTAGTATAATGAAGCCTCCTTAAATGGACTTAATTTATTTGCTTTTCTGCACATTTAAGCTAACAAATACAGTGATAAATCGTTCTGATATGTGGGATATTTGTCATCGGCTCATATTGAAACCTTCATTTCCTTGGGTAGATTTTATATCTGATTACCGAACACAAAATTACTCGTATGTTTCACAAACATTGTTCTGGCTGTTTTGTTTATATTAGTATAGCATTCAAGTTAATGAAGGGCATTAGCGATGGTTATTGGTGTTGAAGAACACGACCTTTTTTTAAATATCTTTTTTCTTCTAAGCTAACGGAATATAATTAGTCTCATAGTTGTGATGGTGTCTCTGAATCTGTCTTTAAAGAAAAGCTAGAATTTGTGTCATCTGTCCAATATATTAGATTCTCTCTGATGACTTATTATTGTTTGACTGAACATTTAAAGTTGCTGACATGAATCCATCGGCGTGTGGCGCACCAATTGAACAGCACATAATGTTTTTAACATCGCGTCTCCAAAGAAAATTCCTGTACGATGGTACATATTTCGTCATGCTTGCAAGATCTATTCCGGTGGTAATAGCAGTACAAACTTGAACTGTGTACTTTACAATATTCTGCCAGGAGTTCATCTGCATCGATTCTTTATCTTTGTCTTTAACATCGTTCTGGTGTTTTTCGGGTCCTCTCAAGTTTCTTTTTCACTTGGAGAAACGTGTTTACACATCTGCTGGTTTTAGTTTGGCGTTTGAAGAATTCTATGTAGAGGAAAAGGGACATATTCTGACATATGGAGCCACTATTGTGAGTTTGTGTGAAAGTCACGCGTTTTGTTTTTCCTAATTTGCATTCAACTACAGATTATGGAACGACGGCCGCATTATTGTTAATTTTAAAAATAAAATAAAGTGGTTCTAGAAGGCGGGCACGGACAATCTATATGGTTGCAGATTATCGATAATAAGAAACGTAGAATGCATTCCATTGGCTAATTTGAACCAATCAAGAGAGAGAGAGAGAGAGAGAGAGAGAGAGAGAGAGAGAGAGAGAGAGAGAGAGAGTCTTTTAAAGTGCGCGCAGTATACCAACCATGTGATAAAGTTGCAGTGAACGAAACACAGTATTATCTGTTATGTTAACATGATTCTAGAAACGTGTTCATTAAACCTACAAGCTACGTATGTAATTATCTGGACCACGAAGGGAAACTATTAATAAATACTTCATATTTGATTCAACAAAGAATTGAAATTATTATACGATTTTAGTATTTGACATATGCACTGACTGAATCAAGTGAGGTGAGCATGTATTTATTATAATTAAGTGCTAAATCGAAACAGTTGTATTGAGCTGCCAGGACCGAACTCATTGGTAAGTAATTATACTAGTAAATAAATTAACTACATGTTGATTAATCTTGTCACTAATCAAAAGCCTATTAAGTCTAAATTGAGCAAAATGATTTTTTCTGGGATTATGGCTATATGGGTATTTTAATCCTTACATTATCTTTGTGTTATAATATCATGTGATAATAAGATTAAATCATGTTGTCCAACATATCGTTTGTACACTGTACGTCTGTCAGATAAATGTTGTGTGTGTGTGTTAGTGTGTGTGATTTAGATTTTTAACAATGGTTCAGTTATATCGCTTCGATGTCTGCTGTGTAACCGTTTATAGTGTTGTCTAGCATTGGGGCATCATGCCGCATATATGTATCATGGTGTCCCACCCAGTCACATTATCCTGACACCAGGCCGACCAGTCTTAATACTAACTTCTTAGTGCTGAGCGCCAAGCGAGGCAGCTGTTAGTACCATTTTTCAAAAAGTCTTTCGTGTGCCTCGGCTGAACTTTGAACGCGACTCCGTGCATCCGAACTTGACGCTCTATCATAGTTCTGAATGGCTGCATGGATCACCATCGTAACCATTTTAATCAGCTTACTACTACTACTACTACTACTACTACTACTACTACTACTACTACTACTACTACTACAATAATAAAAATAATATTAAAAAATAAAGTAATAATAATATTTAAAACAATAAAATACTTCTACTACTACTACCAACAACAACAACAACAACAACAACAATAATAATAATAATAATAATATCATACTACTACTACTAATAATAATAATAATAACAACAATAAAAATAATGCGATAAAAATATGTGTTCACCTTAAACTTTTCCACTATTTTTTATCCATTTTGATATATACTTACATCATATCAACTGCAGTCACCGAAAAATCTTAAGTTGTTTTTATTTCTAGTAGCATGCCTTAATACACATTTATCCGAGTGATGTCATTCTTATAGGCGGTGTGATTTATTGTTCTCTCTCTCTCTCTCTCTCTCTCTCTCTCTGCAACTCTGACAGCATATTAGTGTTAGATTTTATTTTGTTATTCATTGTTAAAATCAACAATTTTTGTGTTAAAATTATTTTTGTTTTATTGCTAAAGAAATTATTAACAACAATAGATATTACGTCATACTTGTTTTAGATGTAATAGATTGTGAAAAAAAACTCTACAAGTCAAAGACCAAAACAAAGCTCAATAGCTACCATTGATATGTTTTTGTGTTCTTGATTTGGTCAAGGCAATTGCTTACATGTTTTGGTTTTGCACATACTCTATCCGATTCAGCATGTATATACTTCAAATATTTAAATATTTGTCGTGGGTAATAACAAATGTTCGTATCCCCCCCCCCCTCGCTGAAAACAAGGGTAATATATAATTTTCATTTTATGGATTATACTAAAATAGTTTCTTGAATAAGTGTTATACTAATGAAATAGATCTGGATATTTATTTTACTTATGTACAGACACTGATTATATCAAGTTTCCTTTCAGATTATAAGAAAAAGATAGAATGATTTACAGCTCCCGCTGATGGGTGCATAGACGCAACATTTGAACAGTTTGCATATAAATCTCTAAGAACTTTGCACTGTGTATCAGTTGTTAGCAGGTTGCACCATTATATATCATAATATAATAATAATGATATATCTTCTTTTGTGGAGAGGTTGAATGGGGAAAACTTGCACGTTAGTTATTTTATTCAAGGTATTAATGTTGCCGATTGAGCCTTTGAACTGTACAAACATAGTAGTCTCCCTCTATTTGAAGTTCACACATTCATCATATGTACTCCATATCAGCTGTCTTAAAGTGAACGTTTTCACTAAAGAAGGAACTTATACAATCGGGTATTTTGGGGGTTATGTCTAAAAGTTAGTATATAGACTGAAGTCTGGGGTAGTTTTAACTCAGATTTTGATAAACAGGTCTTTAAATTCTTTAGTTTTTATAGTAATGCATACATTGCTTTTCTGATGCTTGAATGGGATCGTCTGAAACTTGTATATGTTCATGACATGTTGGTGCAATGTGAGGGTACTGTCTAGAGTAACATATAGGTTTCGTACTAACTGTGTGAATTTAATGTTAGTGTTGCTGATATTTTTTGTTTGAGGTATAGGATATGAATGAGAAAGTCTATGTGTTGTGATCAGAATGGCCTCAGTTTTATCATCATTCATCTGCAGCTTGTTATATGTCATCCATGATTTCACATCAGAAATGCCCCTCTCTACTCCATGGATGGTAGCATCACTTTCAGTTGGGTGCCTAGTTCCATCCGACCCAGAATCAAACACATTTGTTTTCTGTGCTAGGTTTCACTGACGGACTCCAGTCCAATATATCTATCTGGCCTCACCGTTGTGTACACACCAGCAATATACTTACACTTCTCTTCTGACAATCCTATACTCATTATTCCCACTAGGAAAACGAAATCATATGGACAGTATTCTTTCCATAACAGGGCCTAATAACGTGGTGCGAATTGCCCACTGAACATAGACACAAAGACCCAGTGATCCGTTTCAATGGTGTTCTTAAAACGCATCTTTTTTGACTGCAAAAACAAACTCAAAGACCTCATAATGTTTCCACCTTAAATATTTTCAGCATTTTTTATGTTTTCTAATTTCATGGTGTTTGTTTTGTTCTGTGATTTTTGTAGTCATATCATTATTTATGTTGAAAAGCGCTTTGAGCTTCTAAAGCTTAGGCGCTATACAAAGTCCTCATTCATATTATTATTATTATTATTATTATTATTATTATTATTATTATTATTATTATTATTATTATTATTATGCAGGGAAGATGATGATGATGATGAATTTGAATTATAGTGACACCGGCCATAAAGGTCATTTGTTCACTAGTTTAACCATCGTTTAATTTATATGATGGTTGGTTTCCCGTGGAGAAGGAATGGTGCCACATCCCCACGGGCATTTAACGCACAAAGTGCGCTTGTTAAGTTTGGTCGTCATGTCATACCACTAAAAAGTGGCTAATGACATGAATGTAAGACCCTAGGTGAGTGAAAATAGACCCAACACACACTCAACCCTATCAACCAATCAGGTAGTTTGTTACAAGGGTGCAATGGCACCAAAGAACAGTGAGAGAAAATAGTTTTCTCATATCGCTATGTTGATGGGCTCTGGACGAGGAAAAGGAGAAAAAAGTCCCGGAGGTCGGCCAGCTGATGTCGTAGATGGATGTCGTTTACGCTCTGGAACGCTCTAGCCATACTTATTTCAAATTCAGTCCAGTTTTACTAATGTACAAAATAAAACCAAAATAATGTGTCAGCCACCTGTGCAATTGAGTCATATTCATTAATATTTCTAGTACATAGTGTACATATTATAAGTCCCTAACAAATTTTAAACTAAAATGTCTATGCGACATATGTAGGTGGGTCACTGTTATTTTAGAATAGATTGTAAATTTTGGAGCAGTGTTTCGAAATGATCATGTCAGGTTTTTCAATAGAGCTTGTTTGAATAGAGTTCTCGTACCAAATGAGAACTCAATAAGAATAAATGGCAATGAATATAACCCTTAAAAGGGCTGGTACTCATCTGGATTAAAAGTACCACGAATGTCCTCCAACTCCACCAAGAAGGCAGCAGTTCTTTCCTCCTCGCGAGATATTCTTGGAAAATAAATTCCGAGACGGGAGGCGATATAGGCTGCTGCGTCTAATAGGTGGTGTAGAGGTCTGTCTTCAAAGGCCTCATAGTAGCGTCTGGTGAGGATTTTGAAGTGCCATTGCTGGATTCTTGGTGGCGAAGACTGTAAGGACCGGAACCCTTTGTAGGTCACCGCTTAGATAAAACTTGCAGCTTTTCTCTTGTCCATCAAGAGTGATGTGAGTCCCCAGTTCGTCAAAAAGTTTCCCCATTAGTTTTTCCTTTGCTTTTTCAGGCATCCTCGCCGTCTTCACCGGTGAGTCCCATGTTTCCTTTGCGCAAACCAGCAGGTGCAACAGCTGTATAGTTTGAATGTGCGCGATAATATTCCCAATGCAAAAAAAAAACCCATGCGAAAATGACGTGTCAAATCAGTTCCATCTTTCATTGACCTTTTGAAAACCTATTCTGGTATTGGAAGAAAACTGTGGGATACTGGATAATTGCAGAAATGAGTTTAATACACTATGGCAATTTTTGGAATATATTTCAAAATGTGATTGTTTCATACAAAACAGTATTATTATACAAAAATGGCATGTCTGGCGTGCCCACTTGGAGAGTAAATAAGTATAAATATAACAACAACATAAATAAACACATCCCAAGTTATATCAATTAAACTGATAAGAATTTGTCCTCGACATTTAACCTCATGAACAAAACACACACACACACACACACACACACACACACACACACACACACATATATATATATATATATATATATATATATATATATATATATATATATATATAATATTAATATTTTTAATACAAAATTTGAAATATGTACAAAAACTGAGGGTATATAATGATATCAACTTATTTACAATCAAACATGTGATTTGCGGCGTATGCGGTTTTGAAAACCATTTTAAATATAGAGAGCTGATTCCAACAAATTTATAGCAGACATAGGTTTATACACGGGATAGCAGAATTACCATGCGGCAATGAGTTCGTTTGTTTTGCAAGATACCATATCTAAAATTATGCTATGTTTTGTCTTATTCTTTTAATTTGTTTTTTTTTTTCTTCGTTGCAATGATAAATTCAGCTTTGGGATCAAAGTGGAACTTATTTTGTTTTTGTCACACTGCTGATAACTAATGTTTACCTTACATTATCATCTCCGTTGCTAGTATTGGTTTCCAGAGCCATTGCGCAGTCTATGATAACCCTCTGCAGCTGAGATATTCTTCTGACTCTAGATACGGCCAAATACTACCATCGACAATACAACTATGAGCATCTGCATCAGGCTATCAATGTGAGGAATGAATCGTTATAGCATATCCTAGCAACCACGGAGATTTATCTCTCTGTAAGGAGTTCTCAGCAACACCAACAGGAGGCAAAACAATATCATTTAGCACAAGATTTTGTTTGTTATTAATTCCAGGAATTTTATCATCGATATGTTGCCGTCGTTCATATGCTGTTTGATAACATAATGGTGCAGGTAGATTTGAACATTTTCTTATGCAACAAAAATAATGGTTGTTAAAGTGTATCACGAGCTATCTTCTGACTTGCAACATTCAAATGATTTGGTCTCCACAAATTCCTAAAATCACTCATCGCAGTCTCTGTAATTATTTCAAATTGAATTTAATCTGGCTGCAGTCGAATTAATTTTTAAACTATTTGAACGATTCATTAAGCGCTCAGTAATCATTAATTATTCCCTCATAATAATTATCAAATGTGTTCAGCCAATCATGTAGAGATGATCCAACAAAAGGTGGTTGTTGACCATTATCGCCACACATAATACAACTGTATTTCTCGTCAACAACCAGTTAAAAAAGTTTTTATTATATTCTAAAGACACCGTAAATATTTCATCCAAAATAATAATTGTATGAATGCATTTTACGCCCATTCGATCAGGAGTCCATCTTTCTCTTTCCTATGTAAAGAAGCTGTGTTAAGTATAAATAAGATTTCACCCCACATTCGTGTTATCTCTCTCGTGAGTCTATGTGATGAGCAAAAACAACCATATACAAATTATGAAATAATTCAATCCCACGCGTTTGTGTTTTAAACCGTAGCCACCACAACCGTTAAGATAAGATGTGAACGATACAATACTATTGCATTGCTGAGCTTCAATGATTTTAAAATTTCAGCATCAGGTATATATCGTAACAGCACTATTGGAGCGCAACATTTCCCTGAAAATTGACAACCAAATCAAACATAAACAATGGAGATTTTACATAAACGAAAACAATTAATTACATGCACATCTAATTAAATCAAATTCGGCTAAATGTCCATTTATCGCAACTCTGGTCATTTCGTGGATTGGATCCCCAAATCGCTTAAAATATTCAGAACACTCTCCAGTTCCAGCAAAACGTTCAGGATAACATGCGACCATATCAACGGAGATAACATCCCTGTAAACGTATTTAGCATTCCACAATCATCCATGTCCGTATCCGCAGCAGCTTAGCAGCTTAGCAGCAGATCGACAAAAAATTCTATCTTGTAGGTTTCCATTATGTATCTCCTGAGCCACGTGAGCATCAACTGACGGAATGGTAAACAAATCCTGAATAAACGTTTGACATAATCGGTATATTTCGACGCCAGATTTGTCACTTTCGAGTGGAGAAATTCGAATGCAGTATGAGATACACGCTTAAACATTTAATTATAATTGTTATCATATAACAAAAAGAGCACTGCCTGCTATTAGTTATCTAATCCATTGAAAAATGCAATATATTTTGTATCATTATTTCGGGCCTGATCAACTTCTTAGACGAATATTTCAACGTCCGTATCTTTAACTGTTACCAAAGACTGCAACAAAAACTGTTGGATAATCTTAATTAATTAATTAATCAATCGATATTCTGCTGGTAATGTATTTCCACCTTCAAATTTCCTTTACTGTAATGATTTAAAATGGCAAATGATATTTTTTTAGGATCAAGTTGAATATTTATAGCGTCTTGTTTTAATATTTTAATTGCAGAAATAATATTAGTGGGCTAATAGATCTAGAAAATCGAGTCATTCTAGAAAGTTTAGAATGTTCCGAAGAAAACGTTATCGTGTCTATAAAAGATAGCCACAATTTCTGCTATTAGCCAGTCCAGATATATATTCAGAAGAGAACAGAGGTAAGTAAAACATTTTCTTGAACTATGTAAGTATAGTTACCAGATAGATACTTAAATTATTATAATATAATTGGTTACGACGACCAAAATATAATTCAATATTTTATTACAATAATATCACAAAGTAATATAAGCAAGGTAACTCTTTAAACACTCTACTGAAGAAAGCTGGATGACAATAGTTAAAATCTGTTTCCATCTAACGGTATTAAAAAATTATCTTTTGTTCATATTTTTTGAAAACACCAACCTGTGTACATTATCTGCGACATATTGTAAATAACGCCTTTTAATATCGAAAAATTTACCAGCTGCAGTCATTAATGGAAATATTAGTTTTTCAACTGTTTCTATATTTGCAGATACATCTGATCTAAAGCTCTTATCATTATAATCAACATTTCCAAACTTACTATTTTGACTTCGTGTAACAAGGTGTAAATTAATCACCAAGTTCTTTTCTTATCTGAATCAATATGACCGATAACGAGACAGTCTTTGATTAATCCATTGATCCATAGGAAATGAAAATACGATCCTAGGACAGGGATACATTGTATTCCCTCCAGTAATGGACATGAGATAACCAATATCAATGTTATTGCCGACCAGTATTTTTAGTCGACAGAGACTATACCATCACGAGATGCTTCGTAATTCTTGATGATTGGATGTTTCATAAATTCATTTTGCTCCATTTATATAATATTATTATTTGTTTAAAAAATTATTGGTCTAAATTATCTTTCTAAAATCTTGCTCAATAATCTTAGGCGTTAGATTTTTTATCATAATATCTTTTAGGTCTCTGTATTTATAACCGCCACATTATACATATTGCACACATAATCATTTATCTCCACTCTCTAACACTGCACTTAAGAAACGGTTGGGTTATTATGTAAATGATAACCGCAAATTCGTTTGCACTGGCTTTGTTACAAGGGGTTGTAGAATCATTAGCCACTTGCATATATTCTTTGTTTGAATCAATATATATTAAATATTTAAATTTAAATATTTCTCTTAATTATATTATGTAGGAGCTGAAGAGATTATCCAAAATTAAACCTTTTAAATCTAGATTTGATCTTGACAGAAGAACACTTGACATGCCGAAGCAAGATCTGTATGAGCCGACGAATAATCTGATTGAAAGTATTAGTGGCGCAAGGAAACAATTTCGCAACGATGATGCATATCATGTGTGGTCAACATTCAAAATCTTACTCAACAGCAAAAGATGCTGAAAAAATTATCAATGCTACAATGAATGGCCAACGAGCGTCGATTATTAGTTATCTTGACTTAAAAGATACTTTTTCTGAGTAACATTTATCGTATTAGCAGTAACAGGCAATAATTCTATGATTATCCGTGACAATCATGACCCTGTCCTTCATAATGAAAATAAAATTGCTATACTGAGTAGACATTTCAAAGCAGGAATTTGGACTGATATTGACAAACCGTATTATGAACGAGCGTATCCTGTAACCGCGGTTATTTCTGGGATAAATCCGCTGAATGATTAAAGGTAGTTGTCATGATCTAAAACCAATGAAATTCTCGAAAATAAATGGTGTAGCCGAACGAGTAACGGAAGTTTCACGAATGCAATACGTGGAAACGCTTTAACGGATGTAAGACGTATAAACAAACGAGTGGACAGAAGTAGTTAAAGATACCGGAGAGTCTATCAAAGAAGTTGCTGAGCTAGGAAAGAAACTAAAATTTCCCATAATAACAAAAACAATTACCAGAGAGATTTTGTGCCATTCGAAGTATACATCAAAAGAAGCATTTGATTGAAATTATTGATCACAATGGTCATTCGTGGACTAATGCAGTACCAAAATTTCAACTAAACAGAGCCGTAAGATATTTATCATTTAGAATCTCCACGAAGAAATAAAAAATCTTCCGTAGAAAAGTTCGTCGCAGACTGACAATATTAAAGAATTGCTGAAAAAATTGTTTTACCGTTCCATACGTTGGTGCTTACTTTGCAAAAGAAAGATATTCGTGTAAGTAAACACGATTTGAATTTCTTGATGATATACAACGTAGTTGTACTGAAAATGGACACGACGACGAACAAACTTCATTGCGAAAGGATGCGTGATATAACTTCAGAAACATATATAACTGATGTTTGGAATTTGTGGAGACCAGATGATTTGATAGTTGCAAATAGAAAGAGTGTTCGTGATGCACACCAAAACAATATTTTAAATACATAAATAGCAATTTTCAAATATACCCGTACCGTTGTGCTATCGCCAAGCAGATTCACAAGCACACTATTGAAGTTGATATACCAGGACCCTTGACATAGTCAAGGAGGAAACAAAATCTTGTGTTAAATGATATTGTTTTAGTTTCTGTCAGTGTTGTTGAGAGCGCATTAGCTATGGATAAAACTCCATGGACGCTAGGATATGCAACGACAATCCATTCATTTCAATGATTAAATTTTTCTGACAAACTTGTTTGGATAGTCGATGATGCTATGGTTAAATTTAGTGTATCTCGCAGTGTCTCGAGTTAGAAAAATATTTCAGTTACGGAGGATTATAATAAATTGTACAGAAACTACTGAAAAAAACAGCGACGTGATTAGCGATGATATATTAAGAAAACGATATCGGTTATAAACAATGTGCACAATTTTGATCTTGACGCTAAATTTATTATGAGATTAAAACAACATCAGGATAATCGTTGTGCGAGATGCAACACAGTAATTGTGTGACATTATTCAAACAATGATTCAAGACAATTTACCGCAAATAGAAGTGATAGTAGTCTTGGTCAAACACACGTGTAAATGAAATGCTGACCTGTCTTGAGTGTAATTGAAGTCAAGGCGTTAATTAGGCGAAGAAGGTGATAAGTGTGTATCTACAGAAATTACGTGTAATTGATCACGAACAAATCCTCGTTCAGGCGCATTTAAATCTAATTTATAGACTGGAGGTCTACCCGTAGAACTTACCACAGCTGAAATTGTATGCGTAGTTACGCTCCCGATAGGATTAGTCGCGCTTTTCTACCATCATCAAGTTCACCGGGTTCATATAAATATCTTACGGCAACATTACCTAATACTGGTTGCTTTAAAAGATCATGTCGTTGCATTGGTATATATGTTTTTGTGATTGCATTGATAGGTTTCACAGATATTGCACGAGTAACCTCATTTTTAATGCAGCTATCACACTTGGTTGTCTTGTAACCCATTCACATCTCATATCTTTTTGAATTATTTCCTTTGCATATTGATTTTCAAATAACCTCTCAGCAAATGTTCGATTTAATCGTTCAACAGTTTCCTTATCACGATTAACTGCAGTATGTCCTCTTCGGATGTCATCCTATTTTCATCCGAAACGATACTGCACCAAGATATGCCTTGCCAGGATCAACATGTAGTAGTTGAATCCATCATAAGACTTTTCGTTTATATATTCGCTCCATATCTAATACAACTGTATGATCCGTTTGAATTAATAACGGCTGTGCTTCCTTATATATACTTGCACCATCACCACAGTTATCACGTATTTATATGTGTACCTGTTATAATAGCATCATGTGATAATAACAAAATATCTACCTGATGAATTTCGTTAGGAACACTGACATCACAATCTGTGTAATGAATTTGTTTAAGTGGTGGTAGATAAATTTGCCATATTGCTTGTCCTGATAACCAATTTGCAGAACAGAAGAGTAATATTGGCTGCATCAGCGAGTTTACTAATCACTGGTCTATCTCTCCAATATCCTCTTGGGCTATAATAAATCGATTCCATTATATTAGAATCGGGTGATGAATAACCAGTTAGCTAATAATTCTTTAAAATATTTTTTGTTATGGAATTTAACGAGTGTATCAACTTTACATCTGAAATATGTCGTTGTTGTAAATCTTTACATTTATACGCTACATCAGGAATATGATATGCTTAATTAATAAAATTTACTGGCTATTCTGCAGGTTTTGACTGATCTCGTTCGTCAAGTCGAATATCAAGTCGGGATCCATGACAATCATAATTAGATGTAGGAAACTTTTATTTCCTGGATAGTTAGCCCATGGAGTTCCTGGTAATATTCCTATTGATGTAGCGATATTACCACCAATTTGTTTTTGTCAGGGAGACGAATTTATATTTTTATACCACATTTCACACACTTGCTTGTAAGAGCACGCTTTTGCTTTGTTTGTTTTTATTGTTGCTACTCCACTTGTAGGAGTATGTGCTCAGCATCGAAAACAATATAAATGAAAATTATTTATATATATTTCTACGTCATGGATATAAGTAATTAATTAAGTGACACGAAAGCAGGAACCAAACAACATACAGCGCTACCTAATTATGTCAGAATGCTGCTAATAGGTCCGTCTGGGTCTGGTAAAACGCAATTATTAGTTAATTTAATAGAGAGATAGTTCAAATTATATTTTGTGGCAATATCTGTAGATGATCAGAGATGCTACGATGTTCTTGAAGATTTAATGAAAATGCAAAATTAATAAATGACGAAGGTGACGATATTATCAATTTTATCACCGATATTAATGAAGCGCCGAGTGTTGATGAACTTGATGGATTTCTTAATAATTTAGTTATATTTAATGATTTAATGCTGGACAAACAATCAAATCCGGCAAGAATATTTTTCCGAGGCAGGCATAAAATACTAATATAATTTGTTTAACATGTAGATACCTAAAGGGATCATATATATCAATAATATTTTAGCTGTATTCATTGAGGTTGATACACATACTTTAAGAAATATTCATACAACTTGGTGTTCAAGATATCATGAGGGTAAAGTTATCTTATTATTAAGAAATTGATCTAAGTATAGCAGCAGAAAGGGTGTGACTTCAATTAAGCATTCGTAAACAGAATGTGCATGAAAACTTTGAATTATAAACCCCAAAACGACAGGAAAAAGTAACAAATTAACTAACCCAATAAGAGAAATTCGGTTAGTAGGAGTCTTCAGTTTGGCGTTATTGACCTTATATTTCCATTTTCGTAGGAAACGTTATTTTTAAAACAATAAATGACGTTCTAGCAAATGTTTGTTCACTCTCTCTTTCTCCGCTGCTACATGCCCTGTGTGTCATGCAGTGACTATCCCCAATGCCATTATAATTATAATGATTGGAAGTGAATATTGAGAAAGAAAGAATTAAAGGTAACATCACGGGAATGGGAAATATTAAAGACGATTTACAATATCGCAAGAGACAAGTGCTCAGAGTTAAGAAACTTTTTAATTGATTTGTAGAACGTTCGAATCACAAAAGGGCTGAGATTCGACAAAGTCTGTGTTTGCTACAAAGAATGCACGTCATAACAACGTGTTGATGTAGGACCAAAGAGTTGGGACATGGCCGGCAAAAAAATGACAATGGTCATCAAATGCAGCGAATAATCAAAGAAACGTTTATAAATATTGATGCTAACAGTGTTATTTATATTTAATTTATTGTTTGTTTATTTAGCTATAAACTTTCTTAATTTCATTACATGCTATTGTAATGTAACATTGTATGTCCTACTTGACTTTGTCCGAAATTGATCTCATTTCTGTTTCACCTGATTGATTTATTTTATTTTTGTTTTCATGTTACGTAAACAACTTATAACTTTTCTCTATGCGTGTGAACTTAATATCTGATTTTTTGGTCACGTAAACAAGGAATAAAGAAGTTTATTTGAATCAGGGCTTTGGAATTTCCTATGTTAATTTTATAGGTTGTGTTGTAAGTAAACAAGATTCATTAGATCCTTCTCGAAGGTAATTTTCCATTGGGTAATGGTTTTATTAGAATCGCTAATTGTAACCTGAGGATTGATTACTCAATATATATATATATATATATATATATATATATATATATATATATATATATATATATATATATATATATATATATATTGTAACTGTGAGGGTTTTACCATTCGTGATTTAACATACAGAACGATAAAGTCGTATTATATTGTGACCAGTTTGGGCTTAATTTTATTTCCTTCAAATTATTGAATTCAAGTGATTATGATATGATTTAATTCAAGTGATGTTTTTTCTTTCTCTGAAAATACAGTAGTGCATTGATATAATTCTTGGATAAAACATTCAGTGGAATTATATTGAATTAGAACCTGGAGTTATAATTCTGTGTTTCAACAAAAGGTTATTGACAAATCAAACTTCAATAGATAACAGACACGTCATCGAATCCAGTTTTGAGATATTTTCTGGACATTTACTGAATTTAATTCAGGGTTTTAAATTACTTGGACTTGTGTAATGTAATTCTTGGATTTGTTTGGGATTAAATTAGCAATACAGTAAGTTATGTTGGTAGTTTTTGCTTTGTAAATTATTTGTTAAATGTTACTAAGCTTGTTGTATTTCATTAATTTCTGTTACTTATTTTAAGAACATAAACACATAACATAAAATATTCATGCATTTTCATAAATAAAAGTAATAAATGTAATAAGTTGAATCTAACTTTGCACAGAACAATTAGTGGAGATTTTACTTACCTCTGTTTGAAGCCACATGACAAGTAGGAACCATCCTTAACCACGGTACAATAACTATTATTCGGGAGGATATAATTTGTGGGGCTTTCATTTTACTCCAGACAAAAACAGCGATGAGGGACATTTTCATCATACAAAATCGGGTCATCTGCGTGTGAAACTTTAGTTTGAACGAGCTCTGACGAACACAGCGACTTTAATATTGTATGCTGAATTCCATACTCTGGAAATGAACAATAACAGAGAAGTGATCGATGACTACCACCAACAAATGATGGAGCACGAACCTATCAAAAAAGGCTAAGAGGACGTTTTCTATCTAAAGTAACAGCAGCAGTCACAGACAATAAGTGACCAAAATAAAATTACAGTCATTATGTATAGATGATCGTAACAAAAACAACACTTAAGCTCAGGTTTCCTCTTCATATTGCTGAAAGAATTACAGGCAGGCCAATATGAAATTGTTATGTATATGATTTCAGATGACAAGTTGGGACATTTCTACTCAATTCAGCAATGAGTGAGTATAAGTAATCATTTTCCAAGGTGAATAAAAACTGTTGTGTGTATTTGCCACCGCATCTCTCATCCAGAGATCACTATCTTGAAAGCACACATTCAATGTTATAAGTTTGCAAGTTTGATCTTGGAAAATCACATGCTCACCTGGATTAACATCTACAACAACGTAATTTTTAAAAAACTCAGTCGAATCCCCTTTTGAGCCAAACCTACTCAGTCAACATCCGCACAGTGGCTTCGGACTGAATAACGTCCGTTAGTGTTAGCAGACATTTGTAGAATACTAAACGGATTGCCTTTCTGCAAGTACATGCAACTTTTTAACAACAAGATGACCGAATATGAGGCTGCTCAATCGAGTTATCAATGGCAGAGTGAAGCAACAAACACTGGTTGTCGTCCGTTTAAGGAGTTAGTATTGATATTTGTTCAATAATTAACAATTTAAACTGGTGATGAAAGTCCATTTTTACGTCGCGTTGTCGCCACGTATGCAAACGAATGAGTGTCAGGTCCTGATACCAAATCTAGGTTGACGATAGTTGTTTCATGTGTACTCGGTTTGTTTCACATAAAGACACAACGAATATATTTGACTGATTTTATCATTGCGAGTAAACCAAATTTCGTCAGTTGAAAGATTAAAGAAGTGAACTTCTGAGTTTTGCATAACACTACGTCATGAAAATGATGGTGATGATGATCATCATCATCATCATTTCACCGCAGCATATATTTCGTGTAGCACAAGCAGCGTTTAAATCGCCAGCAAGTGAATGGATCAACGCGCGATATGTTTTGACGTTCATAATGTTATTGGTGAGTAAACGCGAATAAATCGAAGCGGACTCATTAATGACATTTTGTGTTCTGTTGCCCTCACGAACTGATTCCGCAATTATTTCCTACCGACGTTAATTCAAGTACATCTGATTTTCGCATACGATTTGGTATTTGTATCGCACATTCTTCAGCGATAAGTTTGAACTGATTCACAGTCGGCTGGCTTCTATAAGGGTAACTATATGGCTAATTTTTTACTTTACCAAGGTTGGAAACTGCAATCAATTCAACATCACGTAGTATTTTATTAATTTCAGTGCCCGTTTGGGTGCCAGCGGGGTCAAAGTTGTTTATGTTTTTCCATAGTACCAATTTCAGAAGTCTTGCGTATGACTCGGCATCTGCTCGAACATGCAACTTCCAACATCCGAGGCGAATGTTCTAAACATTTAGGCAACCGGAGCAGTGACAAGAATCTCTCTCTCTCTCTCTCTCTCTCTCTCTCTCTCTCTCTCTCTCTCTCTCTCTCATAGATCCATAATATAGCGAATCAATATTCATAACTTACATTAATCAAATGTTTTGATTACATGGTTTTGAACAAATAAAATCCAATGTTCTTTACACAATCATTCGTATAGCACAACAGCGCTTTTATTACATGGGTTTGTAAAATAGGCATAACTGTTTCTACCGTTATATAACTTTTTCTTGCTTGAAATAACTTGATTAGTATACAATTTTCTATTTATCAGTAAACATTAGACAACATAATTCTATATTTTGTACAAAAGTACATTCTCTTCCAATAAGAGAATGATTCTTCTTAAGAAATATAGTCTGCAGTTATAGAAATCCCTAATTTAATACAGATTAATTCGATAACAGCTCCCGGATGTTTTAGACGATCGTAGACCCTCCATTCCATATTTTTGCAATATCATACTTACTTGGGCCCTTTCTTACTAATATCCTTAGGTCCCTGACAACCGTAGTCCTATGCTGCTTATATAAACTTAACTTGCATGTTTTGTCGAAATTTTCATGTACATGCATAATAGCCCTGCATGATGAATGACACTATGTATTTCAAAAGTGTTAGGCGAAGTGTTCTTCAGATGAAGCTGTTCAATAATGATGGCACACAGACTGTCCAAATCATATGACTTCTTGATCAACCTTAGCGAATTTCTTGAGATATGAGGTTAAAAAAGAGCGAGTATTTCTCTGAGAAAGTTGTTGATATCAGCTTGTAGCGTCAGTAGTGTTTCAAGAGAAATGAAATCGCCTCATAGAGAGCGATATCACTATAATGTTTGAGACATCCAGCACACTCAGTCACTTTATAAACCAGTCTTACGGAATAAATTCGGTTTGGTTATGTGTTTTACGACATCCAACTGATAGAAAACTTAAAAAAGACAATGTTTCCGAATCTTGCGCTCTTACAATATTTGTGGGTGGGGATGGGAAATGAGTCCACTATATACCTCGCCCTATTCCTCGTTTTTTGCTGGATGTACCCATGCTTTTTAACGCATCGACAAACTGAGCTTTCGCGTAATTTTGTTCTGAAAATGTTGCAATAGTTGAGTATTGCAATCAAGAGCAAACTTCGTTTTAACGTCGTGAATCTATCTAGATATTTAGCATCTTCCTAAATTACAAGACCGTTACTTTACATTCAACAGTGCTTGCTCATATCTCCATGTTATAGGCACCTAGAAAAATGAGAAGCTTTGAAATAGGATCCTTCATAAAATTATCACCATGTCAAAAATGTATGCTCAGGTTGTAGGAATATATATATATATATATATATATATATATATATATATATATATATATATATATATATCTATATCTATATATATCATTAGCATTACTATTCGTGCATACCTGACGCAAAAATATACATCCCTGGCGGGACTCGAACCCGCGACCTCTGGATTAGAAGTCCAGGGCGCTATCCACTGCGCTACAGGGACGATACAATTTATTTGAGTGCATTTTCTACTCTTTTTAACGTTTTACTTCTATGACATATTTATACACGAAAGAAAATAAATCTGAGGTCTAGGTACCGTCAACGAATTGGCTGGATGTATTTCTCTCTGTTGCAGCTGGTGATGAAGCAATATATTGTAATTTTTCAGTGAGTACAAATTTCATCCTTTGATTCCAGAACGAGTTGCATGCAGAGCTGAGTGCAAAATGTACACTTCCTCCGTCTGAACTATAACTCCTACGGAAGCAAGTGTCGAGTCATCTGGTGTGTCTCCTTAATTCGCATTCACTTTCTTAGAATGTTTGCAGATCTATAACTTTAGAATAAATGTACGTGAAACAGTCTCCTTCGAACTAAAATGGATAATTATCACAATGTTTGTTTTTATCATCCTTACGATCATGAGGAGATTCTATGTAGAAAAAAATATATCGCAAATCGAACGTTTATCTTGTCCTTTTAGATCGGTCATTATAGCATGTACCATTCAAACGACACGCGAGACATCTTGAAATGGATATTAATTAAGGAAAATATTTGTTTTACATGAGGAGCCATTTCAGAAAGTTGGACAGCGGGCTATATTCTAACACATGAGTTGCGGGCTCGATTCTCATAACAGGCCTTGGCAAATGTTGTATTTATATTTGTAGGCAATAGTCTTTGCTCTCACTGCCAAAGAAAAATTGCTGAGGGGAAAAACGCCTTTATCTAGCTTTAGCCGATAAGCCAGCAAACACGAAAAAATGTAGGTTCTTTGAGTTGTGCCAATATTGTTTTAATAAAAATATTTTTTTATAGGCAGCGAATAGTGCTATATTCCAATGCAAGAGTTCCAGGTCTGCTTCCAAGCTTGGAAACACCGGTTACTATTCTGTGTACTTAGCCAAGATTCTTTGCTCTCTAAGCTCTCATTGTCCATCGAAATCTAATTAAGGACTAATGTTACTTATTCAGATCCCATAGTAAGCTTTTGCAACACTGTGATATTTCAAATTCAATCATTTTATATTTCTGAATTCTCATGATCAAACCTATATCAGTCGGTATGGACACATTCTTCATGACATCCAGTATGATAGGAAAAAAAGTCAGCGGCGGCATTATCTGGATCGACCGAATCTAAGAGTCGGGGAATAACGTCAGTAATGACCTTTCCAAACACATATACGTAAATGGACTGAAATTCCATCACAAGCACAATGTATCTATTCTTAGCAGTTACAACTAGGATGAATCTGTAAAGATTCTTTTACTAAACTTTAATTTTCACAATCAAACAATCCTGCCCAGCCAAACAGGTAAATACTCAAGAACATGTTCAAATATTTCTAGAACGGTTTCCACTCTTCCAAATCAATAGTACCGTAAATCCTTAAGCCAATTGGCACAACACATGACAGCTGGATCAGAGATATTGAACATGAAATGTTCTTGTTCATCTCTAACTCCCAACAATAATTTAGCGTTGAGTTCTTTATGTTCAAAATATCTGGGTTCCATTCACAAACCAGGTCTTGAAGACTCTCTCTCTCTGTCTCTCTCTCTCTGTCTGTCTGTCTGTCTGTCTCTCTCTCTCTCTCTCTCTCTCTCTCTCTCTCTTACATCCTTACGATAGCGAGGCTTTTTATTTGACTATTTTTTATTTCATGATTAAGAGTTGTTGTTTTAGAATTGATCAAACACATCTGCAATGAAAGGTATCGATATATCTTCATATTGTATAAGACCTTTTAATAATATCAACACAGAAACATGCATAATTACCAAAAATACAAGGTATAAAAAGGCTGAAATTGAAGTTACCTTTTGAAATAAAGATAATTAACGATTTTACAGATATCGAAGAAAAATAAACGTTTCTTCTTCTACTCACTATCGTTGCAAAATGCATAATATAACGTTTGATTCTACAGAAAAAGGCCTATGTTTAAATGTATTAATCGCGCAAGATTTCTTCTAGGAAATCAATATTGATAATTTACATTAATCAATTGCTTTGATTACTTGGTTTTGGAAGAAAAAAATGTTCTTTACACTTTCAATCGTATAACACAACAGCTCTGTTATTACATGCGTTTATAAAATAGGCATAACTGTTTCTATTGTTATATGGCCATTTTTTGCTGAAATAACTTGATTAGTATAAACATTTGTATTTATCAGTAAACATTAGACAACATAATTCTATATTTTGTACAAAAGTACATTCTCTTCCAGTAAGAGAATGATTCTTCTTAACAAATATAGTTTTCAGATTTCGAAACCCTTAATTTTATACAGCTTAATTCGATAACACCTCCCGGATGTTTTAAACAATCGTAGACCCTCCATTCCATATTTTTGCAATATCATACTTACTTGGGCCCATTCTTCCTAATATTCTTAGGTCCCTGACAACCTTAATCCTATGCTGCTTATATAAACTTAACTTGCATCTTTTGTCGAAATTTACATGTACATGTATAATAGCCCTACATGATGAATGACACTATGTATTTCAAAAGTTTTAGGCGAAGTGTTCTTCAGATGAAGCTGTTCGATAATGATGGCACACAGACTGTCCAAATCATATGACTTCTTGATCAACCTTAGCGAATTTCTTGAGATATGAGGTTAAAATAGAGCGAGTATTTCTCCGAAAAAGTTGTTGATATCAGCTTGTAGTGTCAGTAGTGTTTCATGAAAAATGAAATCGCCTCATAGAGAGCGATATCACTATAATGGTTGAGACATCCAGCACACTCAGTCACTTCAAAAACCAGTCTTACGGAATAAATTCGGTTTGGTTATGTGTTTTACATCCAACTGATTGAAAACTTAAAATAGACAATGTTTCCGAATCTTGTGATCTCACAATATTTGGGGGTGGGGATGGGAATGAGTCTACTATATACCTCGCCCTATTCTCGTTTTTTGCTGGATGTACCCATGCTTTTTAACGCATCGACAAATTGTGAGCTTTCGCGTAATTTTGTTCTGAAAATGTTGCAATAGTTGAGTATTGCAATCAAGAGCAAACTTCGTTTTAACGTCGTGAATCTATCTAGATATTTAGCATCTTCCTAAATTACAAGCCCGTTACTTTACATTCAACAGTGCTTGCTCATATCTCCATGTTATAGGCACCTAGAAAAATGAGAAGCTTTGAAATAGGATCCTTCATAAAATTATCACCATGTCAAAAATGTATGCTCAGGTTGTAGGAATATATATATATATATATATATATATATATCATTACTATTCGTGCATACCTGACGCAAAAATGTACATCCCTGGCGGGACTCGAACCCGCGACCTCTGGATTAGAAGTCCAGCGCGCTATCCACTGCGCTACAGGGACGATACAATTTATTTGAGTGCATTTTCTACTCTTTTTAACGTTTTACTTCTATGACATATTTATACACGAAAGAAAATAAATCTGAGGTCTAGGTACCGTCAACGAATTGGCTGGATGTATTTCTCTCTGTTGCAGCTGGTGAAGAAACAATATATTGTAATTTTTCAGTGAGTACAAATTTCATCCTTTGATTCCAGAACGAGTTGCATGCAGAGCTGAGTGCAAAATGTACACTTCCTCCGTCTGAACTATAGCTCCTATGGAAGCAAGAGTCGAGTCATCTGGTGTGTCTCCTTAATTCGCATTCATTTTCTTAGAATGTTTGCAGATCTATAACTTTAGAATAAATGTACGTGAAACAGTCTCCTTCGAACTAAAATGGATAATTATCACAATGTTTGTTTTTATCATCCTTACGATCATGAGGAGATTCTATGTAGAAAAAAATATATCGCAAATCGAACGTTTATCTTATCCTTGTAGATCGGTCATTATAGCATGTACCATTCAAACGACACGCGAGACATCTTGAAATGGATATTAATTAAGGAAAATATTTGTTTTACATGAGGAGCCATTTCAGAAAGTTGGACAGCGGGCTATATTCTAACACATGAGTTGCGGGCTCGATTCTCATAACAGGCCTTGGCAAATGTTGTATTTATATTTGTAGGCAATAGTCTTTGCTCTCACTGCCAAAGAAAAATTGCTGAGGGGAAAAACGCCTTTATCTAGCTTTAGCCGATAAGCCAGCAAACACGAAAAAATGTAGGTTCTTTGAGTTGTGCCAATATTGTTTTAATAAAAATATTTTTTATAGGCAGCGAATAGTGCTATATTCCAATGCAAGAGTTCCAGGTCTGCTTCCAAGCTTGGAAACACCGGTTACTATTTCTGTGTACTTAGCCAAGATTCTTTGCTCTCTAAGCTCTCATTGTCCATCGAAATCTAATTAAGGACTAATGTTACTTATTCAGATCCCATAGTAAGCTTTTGCAACACTGTGATATTTCAAATTCAATCATTTTATATTTCTGAATTCTCATGATCAAACCTATATCAGTCGGTATAGATACATTCTTCATGACATCCAGTATGATAGGAAAAAAAAGTCAGCGGCGGCATTATCTGTATCGACCGAATCTAAGAGTCGGGGAATAACGTCAGTAATGACCTTTCCAAACACATATATGTAAATGGACTGAAATTCCATCACAATGTATCTATTCTTAGCAGTTACAACTAGGATGAATCTGTAAAGATTCTTTTACTAAACTTTAATCTTCACAATCAAACAATCCTGCCCAGCCAAACTGGTAAATACTCAAGAACATGTTCAAATATTTCTAGAACGGTTTCCACTCTTCCAAATCAATAGTACCGTAAATCCTTAAGCCAATTGGCACAACACATGACAGCTGGATCAGAGATATTGAACATGAAATGTTCTTGTTCATCTCTGACTCCCAACAATAATTTAGCGTTGAGTTCTTTATGTTCAAAATATCTGGGTTCCATTCACAAACCAGGTATTGAAGACTCTCTCTCTCTCTCTCTCTCTCTCTCTCTCTCTCTCTCTCTCTCTCTCTCTTACATCCTTACGATAGCGAGCCTTTTTATTTGACTATTTTTTATTTCATGATTAAGAGTTGTTGTTTTAGAATTGATCAAACACATCTGCAGCGAAAGGTATCGATATATCTTCATATTGTATAAGACTTTTTAATAATATCAACACAGAAACATGCATAATTACCAAAAATACAAGGTATAAAAAGATTGAAATTGAAGTTACCTTTTGGAATAAAGATAATTAACGATTTGACAGATATCGAAGAAAAATAAACGTTTCTTCTTCTACTCACTATCGTTGCAAAATGCATAATATAACGTTTGATTCTATAGAAATAGGCCTATGTTTAAATGTATTAATCGCGCAAGATTTCTTCTAGGAAATCAATATTGATAATTTACATTAATCAATTGCTTTGATTACTTGGTTTTGGAAGAAAAAAATGTTCTTTACACTTTCAATCGTATAACACAACAGCTCTGTTATTACATGCGTTTGTAAAATAGGCATAACTGTTTCTATTGTTATATGGCCATTTTTTGCTGAAATAACTTGATTAGTATAAACATTTGTATTTATCAGTAAACATTAGACAACATAATTCTATATTTTGTACAAAAGTACATTCTCTTCCAATAAGAGAATGATTCTTCTTAACAAATATAGTTTTCAGATTTCGAAACCCTTAATTTTATACAGCTTAATTCGATAACACCTCCCGGATGTTTTAAACAATCGTAGACCCTCCATTCCATATTTTTGCAATATCATACTTACTTGGGCCCATTCTTCCTAATATCCTTAGGTCCCTGACAACCTTAATCCTATGCTGCTTATATAAACTTAACTTGCATCTTTTGTCGAAATTTACATGTACATGTATAATAGCCCTGCATGATGAATGGCACTATGTATTTCAAAAGTTTTAGGCGAATTGTTCTTCAGATGAAGCTATTCGATAATGATTACACACAGACTGTCCAAATCATATGACTTCTTGATCAACCTTAGCGAATTTCTTGAGATATGAGGTTAAAATAGAGCGAGTATTTCTCCGAAAAAGTTGTTGATATCAGCTTGTAGTGTCAGTAGTGTTTCATGAAAAATGAAATCGCCTCATAGAGAGCGATATCACTATAATGTTTGAGACATCCAGCGCACTCAGTCACTTCATAAACCAGTCTTACGGAATAAATTCGGTTTGGTTATGTGTTTTACGACATCCAACTGATTGAAAACTTAAATTAGACAATGTTTCCGAATCTTGTGATCTCACAATATTTGGGGGTGGGGATGGGAATGCGTCTACTATATACCTCGCCCTATTCCTCGTCCTTTGCTGGATGTACCCATGCTTTTTAACGAGCAGCAGGGGGGGGGGGGGCGAATCGGACATTTGTCCGAGACATTATTTGCTCTAAATCTAACAAACATCTCAAGAGAATTAATTCGAATCCTTCTTTTTCAACCAAAAAAAAAAGATTACTTGCTTTAAACATACGTTTTTCGCAAATCATACTCCAAGACCGTTTTCATCGTTTAGTCAAAATACGGTCTCGTCGTGACGCCCCACTGCTGCTATGGGTTTTTACGATTTCAACCAAATATTTGATTGAGTCCTTAGGATGAAAATCATTTATGATTTCACAAACAAACTAATCGCTAACACCTCATCTTGTAGATCAATCAAATTATTTGATTGGTCGGTGAGTCGGAAATTAATTCTCGTTAGCGAATTATTATGGCATCGCATGTAGACAGGATTAATTGGGTTTTCAATAATTAGGAATCCCGGAGGAGCTGTTGTCGCAAATGAATAAAGAATATATCCCTGCTGAGCTTGATTTGATTGCTCTAGATTAATTTGATAGCTTCCTTCGATTGCATCACATGTTAAATTGAGCGCAATCACCGTTGAAATATTCACATTGTGCGGGGCAATATGCCTACCGCCACCATCTGGATCATTATTATATTTGAGGAGGACAGTTGAATCTGATTTTTGTAGCGCCTTGATAATAATCTTAGCAGCTTCGTTTAGTATCTCAGCGTTATATCTGGGAAACTTGAAATTACGCAGATTGGCTTCTGTGATATTGTAATCGGTTAGGAATCGTTGTTTATTGTCGCTGTTGTCATTGGTTATTGTTTGAATAATTAGTTCATTGATATATTTCATGTCAGATATAAGCTGATTTATTATTTCAACGTGTTTTTGCGATTTTGTTTGCCGTAGTTGTTCTAGTTGTGTGATATATAATTGATTAATTTCATTAAAATAACCAGTGATGTCATTTAGCGTAAATGAGATAGTAACAGATGAGTCGGCTGTTCTTTTAATGATAAAATCCCATTGCAATGTGTCTTTGTTGGTAAATATAAATCTATCGGCGATTCTTCCTTTTCTTATATCAGATAAATTATCTCGATACCTGGGATTGATTTCATGATATGATTGTACGCCTGTGGTTAAGACGATGGGGTTTTTTTTCCGGTGGTTTTTCAGGCCATCCTAACACTGTTCTTAACGAGCTGTTATAAATATCTACAGCGTATCCCTCTGTGCTTATTTCGATCGACGACGAGAGCGTCGGTTCATGAAGATTAATAGCTATTTTTGATTCTTTTCCAGTGATTGATTTTATTCTGCGCTGAATTTCAGCATCGATTTGCTCAATTTGGTACTATCCGGTTGGTAACGAAATAGTTTCCCACGCTGGAGTACCATCGGGTTTATACCACAAAAATCTTAACGAGTTATTGGGTTGCTGACCGCCAAATGCAACCGATCTGATATTAGGCCAGCTATGATATACTCGTAATTTTGCCAGCGCGATCTCACGCACTGGAATCGGAGAAGGGAAGTTCACACTAAATTGTCGGTTTGTTGATGTTATTGATATCATGCTTTTTCGTATCGGGGTGGTATTCTCCGCGATTCGTTGAAGCAGTTCGAGTGACATTATTGTTAACGCTGTCTTCAATTTCCAATTTCAACATCGCGGAGTTATACAACTGGGTCATCGTGGAAAATTCAACATCGGATATGAACGAATCCTATCTATCGACAGCGAGATCAACTCGGATAATTTCGAGTATGCGTCAAATACCACCCGGTACCGAGCTGTATAATCGGTGAGTTTTTTCTGAGAACACGATGATAACCTTTTAGTTATCGCGGTGGCGACTGCCGCGATTGTTGTTGCCGCGGAGATAGCAATTGGAACTGCGATCGGAGCCATCATGGTCACCGTCGACAAAATAACCCCTGCGCTGGCCATCACACCGGATACCGAGTACACGGTGATGTCGATGATTGCTACGCTGCGTCGGTATTTTTTCATTTTTTCACGATAGCGCTCAGAAAGTGATTTCAAGTTCGCGGAAAACTCTTTTACGTATCATATCTATATCGATGCGATTGTGATACCTCTGGGACTATTATCGGTTCAATTGATTTCATTGTTATTTTAAACCCGCTAGTGTTTTCAATTATTCGCCATCGTTAAGGGGAATTGCTAGTAGCTTCAGCCGAAAAAATCATCTAAAAATTCTAAACACCAAGTTATTTTTGATCTAACGGTGGAGCTATCAACCGCGACGACATTAAAGTCTTGTCCGCGACCCTTGAGAATTAACATCGCGGTGCCACCAGAGTAGGTTTTACCGTCCGCGATCATATTAAATTGATCGATAGAGATCCACGTTAGCCTGTAGATACCATCGACCCATGTTGGCCTGTAGCCATCGCCCCCCTTGCTGCTGACACCCCAGATACCGATGGACAATGTAGTACAAACGTCTCTTATCCAATCCATGGTTCCATGATCGACCGTATACACGATATTTTAACGCCCATGTGTGGATGTGGAATCTTTACCTTTTCAGATTTTTCTTTTAGTTTAAGAATATCGTCGTAAACGTCGAGATAGGTTTAATTGATTTCGGTATATTTCATCATCGTTCCATCGCGGCGTTTAAAAAATGAAACCAAAAGGAGGTTAAATCCAAAACCTTTTTGGGTAGTATAATACCTGTCGAGTTCAGAATATGTCGTCGTGATATTGCAACTTTCAGAACCCTCAAAGAACTTATTAACAATTTCATTGGTGAGTTTTTGTTCGTCAATAGCTTTTTTAACTTCAGCGAGGGTCGGGCCTGTCAGAGATGTGGTTTCAGACACAGGTGTTCTCCCTAAAAATGTATCCACGATGGTATTAAGTGTTGTTTGTCTCACCATAAACATATTAATATCTTTGAGAGTCATCGTAGATGTAGCTGGGACACCAAAGAAACTATTAGCGACGTAGGCATTGTGAGTATGCTTGCCAATAAATTCGCTAATTTCAGCGAGAGTCATGCCTGCCACAAGCGGGGTTCCAAAAAACTTACTAACGACGTCGTTGGTGGGTTTTTGTACCTTTTCAAGATTTTGTATTATTTTAGAAATACACGTGTAAATATCGAGATAATTTGCCTTGATTTCATTTTCATTCATCATCCTCCCCGCCTCCTTGTTAAAAAAGAATAAAGATAGAAAGTTTTTAATTTCAGCGAGAGTCATGCCAACTACAAGCGGGATTCCAAAGAATTTATGTACGACATTTTTGCGAAAAGTACTATAACCTCGTATATAATCCTCCAGATCACGGCCGTGGGTGGCAATCATGCTGTCGTGGGTGGCAATCTTGTTGTCGTGGGTGGCAATCATGCTGTCGTGGGTGGCAATCATGCTGTCGTGGGTGGCAATCTTGTTGTCGTGGGCGGCAATCATGCTGTCGTGGGCGGCAATCCTGTCGGTGATCGTAGACACAAGTGCGCCTGGTTTAAGTTGTCCATCGTTGGAATACAGCGCAATAGAGTTTTCAGCGGCGTCGCGCTGCCGTATCAAAATGTCATCCGCGGATATATTACTGCTTTTCAATTTACCCTGGCGATCTTGAAATACAACTATTTCGTTCGGGTCAACACTTGCTAAATTTAACGTCTCAGCGAATTCATCTTCAATTATTTTTTTACATCCTCGATAAAACCCGCAAATGTTTTCGCGGTGGGTTTCAACATTGACAGAGATCGTCCCCAAATATCAATCATTATTGTTAGCGCAACTTGTATTTTCAATTTATTGATTCTCTAAAATTACCTTGTAATTTCCCACTGGTATATTTATTTACAACCAGATGAGGTGGTTTCTGTGACGATGAAATCTTCGCGAGGACATTTAATACTTCACGACCGCATATCGGTGGATCATTTAATTGTTGTGTTGGCAGCGTGGAATAAAAAATCGGAAACTCTTTGAGTTTCGTCGAAGAATTTATATACCGCATAAACTCGCTTGGCGGAGCTAACCCATATGAATCAAAATAGACAATCCCACACGGATCGATCGCGTATGCAACCCAGTGAGTTCCCGATCCGTTACTGTTATCAAGATTGATGATACCGGTTTCAACGCGTTTAGGTTTTCTCGGTAATTGATCTCTCATAAAAACCCCTCTGAAGTTTTTTATCGCTAGTTTTTTAGCAGCATCAATTAAATCAAAATTGGACATGGGAACAATTGGGTTTTCAACTAATAAACCGTTCCTGGTATTCTCAGGCCGGATCCATGAACGGATCTCCCGCTGTACCATGAATACGGGGTTCCTGGTAGTCTTAGACCCTTTCCCTTTTTTATATCCTTTCCCAGTTGCCTTTTTCAACGCCATCCCTGCCGCGGTCCCAACGGCTCCCAACGCCGCCGCTTTCGCCACCGCTGGGGAAGCCGCTGCAGTCAATGCTGGTATTGCAGCTAACAATGGAAATATACCACCTAATTTTATCATGTTGGCGACTGCAGCCTTTGAAAATACAATTTGAACCCCTTGCTTATTCTTCAGTGCATCATTGAAATGTTTTATTTGACGATCCGTCAATGATATTTTATGTGTACCGCCGGACATCTGCGCTGGTTTTAACGTTATTGTTGTTCCATATTCTTTAGCGGTTTTTGATCGCAATTTCTTGACCTGACCATCAGTCAGCTTGACACTAACAACACTATATGTCATTTTATTGTAAAACACATTTATGCTTTCAATTGATCTAATTGGAAACTCTTCAAGATTCATTTACATATTTTCCACTGGTGCATCAACGATTCTCATTCGTCCGCCAGCCCCTTCTAACAACATTGATTTGTCGCTGAGAATAACTGCAACCGCTCTATAATTAACACCATCGGGATCTATACGAGCCCTAAAATGTATGTCAACGACGGATTGCCTTGTTAAATCAAGATGCTCCAGCGAGAAGTAATAAATCGGATATAGGTTTTTAAAATCAATTTGCGATATTTGTAAACCAGTATCAACATTTTGATCACGGCCATATATGACAGCATTCTATGATACACACGTGCTATGTGGTTAGTGTTGTAATCAAGCTGTATATCCTCAGATGGTTCTTGTTGCCCGTTTATTCTCAGTGGAACCTCCTTGACTCCTAATCAATCAAATATCATATGACTGCGTTCTTGGGAGCCTAATTGATTCCAATTCTGCAGCGCTATAAATATATGACGTGGAGCTGAAACGCCTTGTTTTGATGCCAGGTGCCATGTAAATGTATCAGCAACATTATCCTCTTTGGCATCAGTTGTTGTTGTTAGCCAACTTATCAATGATTTGCCACCTGTGTCCATAAATGAAAGTAGCCGCTCTTCCGTGGTAATTGATGGGGTCATTACTGGCATCCACAATACTATTTTACTCAAAACAACTTTACCTTCATCGCCAAATTGCATCATTGTCATTGCCTTTTCGCACTAACGCGATTGTGTGTTTGGCTCCATAGATGACTTTTCTGACATTTCTGCAGAATCCAAATATGTGATGGAGTGGAATCGCACATGAAAAATATCGTTGTGGTCCTTGCAATGCTCCTTTTCGTGTTGCAAATCCTAAATTGAAATTACCATTAACGCCTTCGAGAATATCAAACGCAGCTCCGGGTCTAGCTCGACGTTCTGGATTAGCTGCTTCTTGTTGATTAGCAACTGAAGTGTCTTGCGGTGTTAACACTTTAATGCATTGAAGGTGGTCAGCGTTATCAGAAGTATCCTTTGCAAACATCATAGATGGACCAGCCGACCTTGTATAATCATCAGAATATCTTGCTAGCCCGATTATTGTTGTTGCAACATCAACTTCACGGTCTATTGATTCAATTTCTTTTCCATCAATGAGATATCTTGCACTTTCAAATAACGCCATTATGCCATTATTAACAAAACCATATGGGGTATCAGCTGCAACATTTGTTACGAGTTTTCCCTCGATTTCAATAAATGCCTCACATGGTAAGAAGTATTTACTGGTATCTTGAAGTTCAATTCGCGATCGTAGGTCGGGTTGTATTGCATGATAGGAATAGTATTGATAATCGCGGACGGAATTGTCCTTGGGTACTAGGGCTTCCATATCAAACGCGGGATCAGCTGTTCGTTTAAACATTATACTATTCACACTAGTGTTTTCAATTGTGAAACTCTTTGTAATCATCGTCGTTTTTGTTTTCGTTTCAAACCACTTCCTGCTATCGCGTTCATGATAGCGCTATCTGTTACCGGTGAAGCTGTCAATGGCGACGGAGTCACCGAAGCAGCCAACGACGCTAGTTTTTCTTCCACTGCGCTATTTATTGCTTTGCTGATTTTTGCAGGCATCACTGTAGTTGATGGCAGACCGTTGGTTTCTTTCGCAACAATGATGCTATTTTATCTTTCGCGGCAGAAAATGCTTTTCCGGCAAGATTTCCAACAGCACTGATTCCCTTATCACGAATAATATCAATGGCTTTGATTGATAATTGTTTAGCTAATGGCGCCACTTTTGGGGCCATTCTTGTAAATATCCCCGCATTGGTACTGCCGAAACCATCTCCGTAATATGCTCTATAAACAGGCAATCGTGAGTTCACCACGTAGACGCTTACGGGTTTATCATGGTTGTAGTGTATGATCATCTTGTTATAAAACTAGTAGTTTTTCAATTAGTGATCAATCGCTGTAATAACCATGTGTGTCTCTGTGATTTTCAACTAATTCAGCAATGAGTTCTCGATATACATCAATGTCCATGATACCGCCGGCAAATAATCGTCTACAGATATCAGCTGCTTCATTAATTATTTCAATGGAGTTGTTTCCGGCTCGTTTTCCTCCGATGAGAACCTCTAACCGTGACATATCACTGAGGATGTTACCAGGGCATGTCACGGTTGCGTTGAAATCCTTTGGATTTTTAATCGAATATCCTTTTCCGCTTGTTTTCTTAGAACCGGCTTCTGCTCTTATGTCTATTTGTCCCGGGATTGGATCCTCCGTATAACGTGGTGGTTGTGGACCGCCTTTAACCGCAGCTAGAAAGTCATCATAACCAGGGTGATACAACGCCGAGATTTTATTCCCGCCGCGTTTCGCTAGATATATTTTTGATGCCCAAGTGTTTTTGTTTTTTATAAACCTTTTAAACTCGTCTTTTAATAAATTCTTTCTTTTACCCTTTGAAAATTGTCTCTAGCAAAATCAGCTAATTCGGAATCCGTATGGTTTCCTCTAATTTCATTTAATGCTGCGACTGTAAATACATTCTTAGGTGAATAGTCTTTTCCTCCAGCTGCACCTTGTTGTTCTTCTTCGAGTTCTTCAATTTCTCGTTGAGTTTTTATATCACTGGATAGCTGCTGTATCCCTGCGCGTGTTTGTTCGGTCTCTGCTGCTATCTTTTCAAGTGTATCAAGCAGCGGCGCCTTCTTTGCTCGTTCTTTTTCAGGAATATCTCCGTATATCGATGCTTCAGTTAACTTTTCACATCTTTGGTCGCACTTGTTATCGGAGTAAAAATTGTTCACTTGACACAGAAAAGTCTGCGCTTGTTATCGTTGTTGAAGTTTCTCTCGAAGTCTGTCTCGAACCGGTAATACTTTTTAATTGCTGATAGCCGCTCTCGGGCTAATTTAGTTGTAAGCGATTCACCTGCCATATATTGTTTGTGAACTGAGTTTTCAAATGTGAAACTATCACAATTAAAAGCTGAGTTATTAGATAATGTACCATCAAGCTAACGTATCCATCTCTGACAGGGTTAAACTGTACGACGCTATCCGCGAGTGTTTCAGAAATAACATCGCTGGGGGTTTCAGAATTGTAATATCTGAGAACGGCTATGAACGATTTTTGTTAACGACGCGGCAACAACAACAACTACGTGAAAATGGAGGCGTCGCGGTGATTACTTGCTACCACAACCAGATCATTCAGTACGCACATAACTGCATGAGCAAGCCCAAACTGATGAGTATTCTTTCAGGAGAAAATCCTATGTGACAAGTGTAACAAGTGTTACAAAAAACGCTAAAAAAAAAAAATTTACTGAAAAATTTACTGAAAGCCTATTTTTTATAGTAACGCTCAAGTGGTTAGGATACTGGTTTTTCCTCGTTTAATATTTTTCTAAGATCACGAACCTTAGAACTAATTTCAGCTCGTTTTTGATACTCTTGGCCGAGTTTTTGATGTATTGCTTCAACGGTGCTAAATAGCGTTATAAATACATTAATGTCGTTACCGTACAAACATGCATTGATGGACTTTTGAATTCCTTTCACGAGCCTGTACATCTTAGGTAAAACATAACGACCCTTACTAAACTGATACTCAATGTCTTCATATTCCGAGGCAATCCTGTCGTAGTCGAGATCTTCAGATTATACTATCCCTCGATTCTTCAAATTTTAGATTTCAGCAATTATAGAATTTGCATCTTTGATATCCATTATTTATATAATACATTTTACCTCTAATTATTAAAAAAAATAACACTCATTTGGCAATCTCGCTGGCGCCCTATGACGTCAGAGAGACCCAGAGGTTACTTTATTAACTTAATTAAGGACAGTACAACACGCATCTTTGAAACTCCTTGGTTGCCTTCAGATCCAAGTAAGCCCAAAGGAACCCGAAACATACATCTCCGGCGGGAGGCCTAACGTGGCAAACGCCATCTTAGACCGCCCAGGAGATATGCTTCAGGGACATCACTACATGTACTTAATTAAGCTAATTAAGGACAGCACATACATGAAAACCCCATTTGGCAATCCCGCTGGCGCCCTATGACGTCAGAGAGACCCAGAGGTTACATATACGACAACTCATCTTTGGAACTCCTTGGTTACCTTCAAATCCAAGTAAGCCCAAAGTAACCTGAAACATACATCTCCGTCTGGGGGCCTAACGTGGCAAACGCCATCTTAGACCGCCCAGAAGATTTGCTTGGGGGACAGCACTACATGTACTTAATTATGTTAATTAAGAATGTACAATGAAACGATGATGTGGGACGGCACAATTCCATATAAGGATGGTATATACAATGAAACGATGATGGAATTTGTGATGTAATGATGTGGGACGGCACAAGACAGCACAAACATGAAACGACGGGGCAGATTTTCTACGGCCAATCCAACCAATCAAAAGCAACCCAATTAAATTAACCCGGTTGCATGATTGACAAAACACAACCACACGCCCGGGTCAATGGCGTTGGTTAGTTTTGATTGGTTGGATTGGCTTTCGAAAGCCCCAAGCTTATTACGAGTCATAACATATATAAGGTGACTAATACAGCAGCGTTGATTCACGGGTGTGTTATTTTATTTCCTTGAATTATTAATGCTGTTTCACAATATTTAAATGAGACAAAATATTTAAATGAAACACTAAACAAAAGAATACAGTTGTTAGATAACAGCGTGTATTCTCCCTGTTCTAATTCTCTAGACAAAATGCATTATCGATTAGATCACAAAGAGCTGTATACAGAGGTATTTTAACCACGCCCACCTACTTTAATGAATGGAAAACACTAGTGTTTCATGCTCGTTCCGGCTGAGCGAACATAGGTAGCGCGCTGGATTATAAAGAACGTCTGTACTAAAAGTGTATTAATAGCTGAATATAGATGGTCTAAATAAATACAACTGTTTAAATGATGCAGTTTTAGCCAAGCGACAATAAAAAGTTTTAGAAATTGTTAAAAGTTGATAAATACAACTCTTACCAAAACTCTTGTATTATACTCCATTACAGTCACGTGTGCGCGCCTATGTCAATTATAACTCTCTCTACAGGTGTAGCAGACGACACAAATTCCTTTGACGTCATAATACAAGGGAACTTAGTGAGTAGAGTGTTATGAGTGGCGGCGGACTTATCCATAAAGGAGTTATCTCCCTTGATATATGAAAATTATATCCTGTGTGTATCTTAGTAGTAATTGAATTTCAAATGACGTCATGCGACTTTATTATTGTACGATTTATCCCCCTTGATATATGAAAATTGTATCCTGTGTTTATTTTTCTTTGAGACGGCTGTTTGACAAATTCCTTCTGCTACTATTTGTACTGAAGGCCCACAAATGTCAAAATATTTTCCAGCCGCATACATTGATTGAAATACTCTTTCTTCGTTAGTTTCTGTATCAAATGATTTCACATTCTTGGGGTGTTTTGCGTGTTTGCCGGTTCCATCTAATTTTGTATTCTGACTTTGAGTAGCAACTCGTAAGTTATCCAATTTGTTATTTTGAGGGAATCCATCAATGTGATCAATCACAAAGCCATCTTTGATCAATCCGTTGTGACATTCGTATGCGAATCGATGACAATAATATTTCTTCCCCCCGGCTGTAAACATCAAGTATCCCATATTATTTACCCATCCAACCGGTTTTTTTTGGCTGCAATTTCTAACAACACCATCACGGGATGCTTCATAATTAACAAGCACTGGGTGAGGTCTGAAATCTTGGCTCATTTGTATAATAATACTATTTGTCTAATTTATTATTTGCTTTAATTATAATTCTCTGTATATAATCTTGAGAGGTCTTTATGATTTTGTCGCTGACGGAGTAATCAGTAGGATCAATGACTGCATTTTTTATTCGTTTGTCATAATAGCTTTTTAGTTCTCTGTATCGTTTGCCGCCACAACTGAGACACAACTGCGACTTTCCCCTTACCCCCACCCCACATCGGAGGCACGGAAGGGGGCCAAAGGAACCGTTGCGAACGCTTTGTAAATGATACCCACAGAATTCGCTTCTGCATGATTTGTTACATGGAGTTGTTGATCCAATCATTAGCCACTTGCAGTGATTCATTATACTATATTTTTCTATTTAAATACTTGTTTTAATTATAACATGGAGGAGTTCGAGAGATTATCAGCAATTAAGCCTTTCAAAAACGTTAAATTTAATCTCGATAGAACCCTCAAAGATGTGCCAAAACGGGCAATAACTGATAGAGCCCTGATAAATAAAATACGCGATTGTATTAATGAATTCAAGCACGACGGTGCATCTCATAGCTGGTCAACATTTCGAATTGATGGCGTTGTTGATGCCACCATGAACGACAGCAACGCAGCGTTGATGTTATCACAAATTGGCAGCAAAAAGTATTTTTTAGAGTGAAATTCATTATCCGAGTAGAATCAGGCGGTTGGATTATACGAGACAAATTTGAACCGATTCTCAAAGACAAGAAAACAGTCGTTGTTAGCCGTGATTCTAAGCCGGGTTTGTTAACTGGAATTGACAAACCATACTATGAACGAGCATATCCTGAAACAGCAGTTGTGTATGGGATATATCCGTTAAATGAAAAACCTGATATAAGAAAACTTAAACCAATGAAACAGTCGTCGCCGGCGACTTCGTCGTAATTGGCTTTGCCACTCAATTGTGTAGCAGCACGAATAACAGAACATTTTACAAATGCATCCCGAGGGAACAAACCTACCGATCTACGGCGTAGCAAAATAGCTCAATGGGAGTTAACGGTGAAAAACCGCGGAGCAACTATTAGCGATATAGCAAAATTAGAAATGTCGCTGAGATTTCCAATAACCGTTATGACGATAACCGGAGAAGTTTTATACGAATCAAAATATAGATCAAAGGGAGCCCCAATTAAAATTATTGATCATAACGAACACGCATGGACGTCCGCGGTCACAATATTTCCACGAAACAGAACAATAAAGTATATACCCGACGAATTCTTACGAGAAGAATTCTCCAGGGATGGTTTTCTCGTTGAAGAGAAACTATTCGATGCTATTGCGCATTTGAGTAAAAACGACCCGGTGTCGGTATGGTTACTTCGCATCACTGAAAACGACATGGATACGTTTGATCAGTTTGTAAGACCAAACGGTGAATTATACCGCACTGAAGCATTTCACAACAAAATGAAAAAAACAGCTAGTGGGTTTTTAACGGCGTGTGGCGAAGGCACTGATGAAATCATCAACGATGATGAACAATTATTGACAAACTGTTTTACAATCCCGTCGGTTGCAGCTCATTTTGCAAGAATCAAAAACGCATGGAAACCAACGCGCGTAGAATTCTTGCCAGACATTGAGGCTAGTTGTTTAGAATTTAATCATGGCGGTTTATGGAATCAAAAATACGACCATGATAATATCATTTCAGTTGATATGGTTGCTTGTTACCCAGTGAGTTTTCTTGGTTATGGAGAGTGTACTGAGTATTTTAAACGATTTGGACACCCCGTACATGAAATGACTCGTGTTGCAATTAATGGGCCGCTGCCTAATTTTGATTTAACTGGATTCGCTCGTGTAGTATCATTTGAGTTCGCAGCAGGACTTCATCGCTGTTGTTATGTTTGGACTGGTAGACACATGTCTGAAAAGAAGTGGTTGCCAATAGCGTTATTACGGTTCATGATTGATACAAAAATGTTAATTTCGCTGACGGTCAGTGAAGCAATTATATCATATCGGAAACAAATCAATGTCTGGTTACCAACACCCGAACGTCTTGATAGTATAATTGAGGAATCCAGAAAACATATTGATGCCGACGAAAAATATATCATTGAGTGGTCCAAACGGGTATTTAATCAACGAAACATCGAAGCAAAAGATCTCGGCAGAAGAATAATCGGAAAATTCACTCAGGGAGGGTAAAAATGTGACTATAAAAGATATTGTTCACGGCTGATTATGGATAACACCGAATACGACTTCGTAATCGCGGATGCAGTATCCAAAAACATATATGTGGATCGTAAAGACGCTTTCTTGTCCGATGGAACAAAATTGGGTACAGTCGTTACTTATAGCGACTGTTACAGATCCCCGTATACACATTTGAGGTCGTCGATGCTGGGTTATGCTTGTATTAATTTATTTTCAATGATAAATAGATTTCCTGACACTGCGGTTAGAGTTGCCGTTGATTCATTTTACATTAACAGCAAGTACAGTTGCGCAGTTGCTGAATTCACTAATTCGGATGAAATTTGGGGATCATGGAGAATTAAAAAAGAAATGCTGCGTGATTACTCTGAATCAGCAGATGTTGAAATTAAAAGTAATTACTTACGCAGTGATAATTTATCAGAACGTTCTAATGCACCTCCGATATCAGATCCAATTTGTAGATATAATACAGTTTATTTAAACGGCTGTGGCGGGTCAGGAAAAACGACGCGTGCAATCGAGTTATATCGAGGACGCGTAAACATGATTGTGCTGACGCCAACACATAGATTAGCCAGAGAGATAAAACAACGAGGCGTTTCCGCGTGTACGTATCATAGTTTTTTTCAGATACAGTGGTGACAAATGGACACCTGAACGAATGGGAGAGAAATTCATCACCGAGGTTATAATTTGGGATGAAGTATGCACATTATCAACAGAAATATTAAAGATGTTCTTGGATTGGCTGCTGACAAAAAACACGACCGTGATAATGTGCGGAGATCATGGACAGCCACCGCCATTTGTCGGCGCGGGTCCACGTAAGTGGCTGAAAGAATTCGTGGATTATTATGAAGAAATTGATAGCGATTATAGGGCACTTGATGAACAATTAAATGAGGTTAAAAAATTAATTAGACTGAAACCCGACAGAATCCAATGTGAAATAATCAGGGAAATAATTTCTGAAACTCCAATGGAGGAATTTTATAACACATGGAGACCAAACGATTTTGTAGTTGCTAGCAGAAAAATAGTCAGAGACACACTTCAGAAAAAGTTGTTTGAGCTTCACAAAGAAAATTATCCCCTGATAAAAGTTCCATTGTGTTATAGACCCGCTGACACACGGCGACATAATATTGAAGTTGAAATTCCAAGACAGCGCGAAAGACAAACACTAGTATTAAATGATATTGTGATGGTTGATATCAGTGTTGTCGAAGGCGCATTGCGTTCTAATAAATCGCCATGGACACTGGGTTATGTAACGACGATACATTCCTCGCAGGGATTAACCATCGCGGATACAATTGTTTGGATAGTCGATAATCGCATTGAGTGGTCAAATTTAGTATATCTTGCAGTGTCTAGAGTACGGCGAATAAATCAGCTTCGAAGAATTGTTTTCGATGATGACATCACAATGGATGATATTGATGTTAGAATCATTAATAAAAAAACTCTCCGGTTACAAACAACAAGACAAAAAAAAAAAAACAACGAGAATTTGACATTGATGCTAAATTAATAATCGCGTTGAAGAAACAACAGAATAATCACTGCGCGAGTTGCAATTGTATAATGCGTTGGCAGTATTCGGATAAAGATCATCGCCAATTTACCGTAGATAGAAAAAATAACAGTCTCGGTCATGTCAGAAACAATGTGATGTTGACTTGTCTTGAGTGCAACAGACGCAACGGCGCTAGTTAAGAACATGCGGCGACAATTGAGTATCATCAAGAATCACTTGTAATTGTTCGCGTGTAAAACCCCGCTGAGGGGCAGTTGAATCCAATTTATAGATTGAAGGTCTACCAGTTGATCGTGTTATAGTAGATATGCTATGCGTAGTGACACTCCAAATAGGATCAGTAGCTCTTTTTTACCACCTTCGAGTTCTCCTGGTTCATATAAATATCTCACGGTGACATTGCTGAGAATTGGCTGAGAAACGCTATCCCGCTGTGGTTGTGGTATATACTTTTTTTATTGCGTTGTTAGGTTTCATATTGATTGCTCTGGTAATCTCGTTATTTAGCGCTGCACCTACCCCTGGTAACCTTTTGACCCATTCACGGGATCGCTTTTCTTGGATGAATTCTTTTGCGTATTGATATCCAAATAACCGCTCAGCAAGAGTCCGATTAAATCGTTCTACAATTGCCTGATCGCGATGTAACGCAGTATGCCCCGTCTGATGGTGACATTGTGGTGTTTCATTGTAGATGATACCACACCTTGAAATTCCTTGCCAGGATCAACTTGTAACAGATTTGACCAGCGTAGAGGGCCTCGTCGATAAATCTTTTCAAATGCAGAAGCAACTTCAGGTGATGATTTTGTTTTTAGCGGTTCTGCTTGTTTGTATCGACTCGCAACGTCAACTACGGTTAGCGTGTATTTGTAACCGTTGTCATGTGGTAAAAACAATAAATCAGCTTGATGAACTTCATTGGGCCCGGTAACATCAAAATGCGAGAAATTGATTTGTGTAGGACGCGGTAGATAAATTTGACATATAGCCTGTTTGGATAACCAATTAGCCGCAGTGACCTTTTTCACTTTTGCGGCGTTGGCGAGTTTATTGATTGCAGCGTTACCCCTCCAGTATCCCCTCTGAGAATAATAAATAGATTCCATATTATTAATTGCCAGCGCCCATCATCAATTTGCCTTTCATAGCAGATTTTACCAACCACGAAGCAAGTTTTTCTTTGAAAGATTTATCAGGAATAGCATTTAACGCATGAATTAATTTCACATCCGCGAGATGCCTGTTTTGCAGATTGCTGCTTTTATATTCAACATCATGAGCATGACACGCCTTATCAATAGCGTTTATCGGATACTCGCCAGGTCGGGGCAGATTTTGATCATCAAGTCTGATATCTAATCGTGTTCCGGGGCCACAGTAGCTATATCATGGAAGGTGCTTTTCTCCGGGGTACTTTTCCCATGGGGTTCCAAGGAGTTTTGCCAATTTGGCTGCGATATCACCTCCTCGTTTTTTTTAAAAACATCTCCGGATTTCATAGAAACAAATCTAAACTTTTTTATACCACATCTACCAATAAGTGCTGATCTGTTATTTTTAGTTGTAATCGTCGTCACATCATTTGTGCTAGTACGCGTTTTACACTTCACACAATATAGATCCATAATTTATGTATAGAGATATGAATATAATTGATTTTTCAGCGACTAAAACAAGAGAACCGGTTAAGCATCATTCAGCGCTACCAAACTCTATCCGCGCAATTATAATCGGGCCATCTGGATCCGGCAAGACGCAATTGTTAATCAATTTAATAATGAGATGGATGAAGTGGGATAAGTTGTATTTAGTTGCTCATAGCGTAGATGATCCACGATGCTATGAAGTGTTAAAGGATTTTAACGAGAATGCATCAGAAATTAAGGGTGAGAACGCCATTGATTTTATAACTGATATTGACGAGGCAACTTCCGTGGATGACCTTGATGGGAGCATTAACAATTTAGTCGTATACGACGATGTGATGTTAGACAATAAAAAAAACCCAGCTAAAATATTTTCCCGAGGCAGGCATAAAAACACCGACGTGATATATGTCACTCAACGCTACACTCAGGTTCCAAAAGTGATCAGAGATAACTGTAATATTCTTGTTGTGTTTAACGGCGTTGATACACATACGCTACGAAATATTTGGCAGACATGGCGTTCCGATATGAACTTCAATCAATACAAAAATTTCTTTAGTAACGCTCAGTCAACCCCGCATGGATTTATAACAATAAACTTACATGATCCCCGGACACGATATCGTATCGGACTCGATCAAATATTTGGTTAAAATCGTAAAAACCCATAGCAGCAGGGGGGCGATGACATCACGACGAGACCGTATTTTGACTAAACGATGACAACGGTCTTGGAGTATGATTTGCGAAAAACTAATGTTTCGAGCAAGTCATCTTTTTTTTTTTTTGGTTGAAAAAGAAGGATTCGAATTAATTCTCTCGAGATGTTTGTTAGATATAGAGCAAATGATGTCTCCGACAAATGTCCGATTCGCCCCCCCCCCCCCCCGCTGCTTAACGCATCGACAGACTGTGAGCTTTCGTGTAATTTTGTTCTGAAAATGTTGCAATAATTGAGTATTGCAATCAAGAGCAAACTCCGTTTTAACGTCGTGAATCTATCTAGATATTTAACATCTTCCTAAATTACAAGCCCGTTACTTTACATTCAACAGTGCTTGCTCATATCTCCGTGTTATAGGCACCTAGAAAAATGAGAAGCTTTGAAATAGGATCCTTCATAAAATTATAACCATGTCAAAAATGTATGCTCAGGTTGTAGGAATATATATATATATATATATATATATATATATATATATATATATATTTCGTCCATACCTGACGCAAAAATGTACATCCCTGGCGGGACTCGAACCCGCGACCTCTGGATTAGAAGTCCAGCGCGCTATCCACTGCGCTACAGGGACGATAACATATATTTGAGTGCATTTACTACTCTTTTTAACGTTTTACTTCTATGACATATTTATACACGAAAGAAAATAAATCTGAGGTCTACGTACCGTCAACGAATTGGCTGGATGTATTTCTCTCTGTTGCAGCTGGTGATGAAGCAATATATTGTAATTTTTCAGTGAGTACAAATTTCATCCTTTGATTCCAGAACGAGTTGCATGCAGAGCTGAGTGCAAAATGTACACTTCCTCCGTCTGAACTATAACTCCTATGGAAGCAAGAGTCGAGTCATCTGGTGTGTCTCCTTAATTCGCATTCATTTTCGTAGAATGTTTGCAGATCTATAACTTTAGATAAATGTACGTGATACAGTCTCCTTCGAACTAAAATGGATAATTATCACAATGTTTGTTTTTATCATCCTTACGATCATGAGGAGATTCTATGTAGAAAAAATATATCGCAAATCGAGAGTTTATCTTGTCCTTCTAGATTGGTCATTATAGCATGCACCATTCAAACGACACGCGAGACATCTTGAAATGGATATTAATTAAGGGAAATATTTGTTTTACATGAGGAGCCGTTTCAGAAAGTTGGACAGCGGGCTATATTCTAACACATGCGTTGCGGGCTCGATTCTCATAACAGGCCTTGGCAAATGTTGTATTTATATTTGTAGGAAATAGTCTTTGCTCTCACTGCCAAAGAAAACGTGTCTATAGGGTGAAAACGCCTTTATCTGGCTTTAACCGATAAGCCAGCAAATACGAAAAAATTTAGGTTCTTTGAGTTGTGCCAATATTGTTTTAATAAAAATATTTTTTTATAGGCAGCGAATAGTGCTATATTCCAATGCAAGAGTTCCAGGTCTGCTTCCAAGCTTGGAAACACCGGTTACTATTCTGTGTACTTAGTCAAGATTCTTTGCTCTCTAAGCTCTCATTGTCCATCGAAATCTAATTAAGGACTCATGTTACTAATTCATATCCCATAATAAGACTTTGCAACACTGTGATATTTCAAATTCAATCATTTTATATTTCTGAATTCTCATGATCAAACCTATATCAGTCGGTATGGACACATTCTTGATGATATCCAGTATGATAGGAAAAACATGTCAGCGGCGGCATTATATGCATCGACCGAATCTAAGAGTCGGGGAATAAGGTCAGTAATGACCTTTCCAAAATCATATATGTAAATGGACTGAAATTCCATCACAAGCACAATGTATCTAATGTTAGCAGTTACAACTAAGATGAATCTGTAAAGATTATTTTACTAAACTTTAATTTCTCAATCAAACAATCCTGCCCAGACAAACTGGTAAATACTCAAGAACATGTTCAAATATTTCTAGAACGGTTTCCACTCTTCCAAATCAATAGTACCGTAAATCCTTAAGCCAACTGGTACAACACATGAAAGCTGGATCAGAGATATTGAACATGAAATGTTCTTGTTCATCTCTGACTCCCAACAATAATACAATAATTTAGCGTTGAGTTCTTTATGTTCAAAATGTCTGGGTTCCATTCACAAACCAGGTCTTGAAGACTCTATCTCTCTCTCTTTCTCTCTCTCTCTCTCTCTCTCTCTCTCTTACATATTTACGATAGCGAGCCTTTTTATTTGACTATTTTTTTTTCATGATTAAGAGTTGTTGTTTTAGAATTGTTCAGACACATCTGCAACGAAAGTTATCGATATATCTTCATATTGTATAAGACTTTTTAATAATATCAACACAGAAACATGCATAATTAACAAAAATACAAGGTATAAAAAGACTGAAATTGAAGTTACCTTTTGAAATAAAGATAATTAACGATTTAACAGATAATGAAGAAAAATAAACGTTTCTTCTTCTACTCACTATCGATGCAAAATGCATAATATAACGTTTGATTCTACAGAAAAGTCCTGTTTAAATGTATTAATCGCGCAAGATTTCTTCTAGGAAATCAATATTGATAATTTACATTAATCAATTGCTTGGATTACTTGGTTTTGGAAAAAAAAGCAATGTTCTTTACACTTTCAATCGTACAACGCAACAGCTCTGTTATTACATGCGTTTGTAAAATAGGCATAACTGTTTCTACTGTTATATGGCCATTTTTTGCTGAAATAACTTGATTAGTATAAACATTTGTATTTATCAGTAAACATTAGACAACATAATTCTATATTTTGTACAAAAGTACATTCTCTTCCAATAAGAGAATGATTCTTCTTAACAAATATAGTTTTCAGATTTCGAAACCCTTAATTTTATACAGCTTAATTCGATAACATCTCCCGGATGTTTTAAACAATCGTAGACCCTACATTCCATATTTTTGCAATAACATACTTACTTGGGCCCAATCTTCCTAATATCCTTAGGTCCCTGACAACCTTAATCCTATGCTGCTTATATAAACGTAATTTGCATTTTTGTAGACATTTACATCTACATTCATAATAGCCCCGCATAATGAATAATACAATTTATTTCAAAAGTGTTGTGCGAAATGTTCTTCAGATGAAGCTGTTCAATAATGATGGCACACAGACAGTCCAAATCATATGACTTGTTGATCAACCTTAGCGAATATCTTGAGATATCAGTTAAAAAAAGAGCGAGTATTTCACCGAGAAAGTTGTTGAAATCAGCTTGTAGTGTCAGTAGTGTTTCATGAAAAATGAAATCGCCTCATAGAAAGCGATATCACTATAATATTTGAGACATCCAGCGCACTCAGTCACTTTATAAACCAGTCTTACGGAATAAATTCGGTTTGGTTATGTGTTTTACGACATCCAACTGATAGAAAACTTAAAATAGACAATGTTTCCGAATCTTGTGCTCTCACAATATTTGGGGGTGGGGATGGGAATGCGTCTACTATATACCTCGCCCTATTCCTCATTCTTTGCTGGATGTACACATTCTTCTTAACACATCGACAAACTGTGAGCTTTCGCGTAATTTTGTTTTAAAAATGTTGCAATAGTTGAGTAATGGAATGAAGAGCAAACTCCGTTTTAACGTCGTGAATCTATCTAGATATTTAACATCTTCCTAAATTACAAGCCCGTTACTTTACATTCAACAGTTCTTGCTCATATCTCCATGTTATAGGCACCTAGAAAAATGAGAAGCTTTGAAATAGGATCCTTCATAAAATTATCACCATGTCAAATATGTATGCTCAGGTTGTAGGAATATATATATCATTTGCATTTACTATTCGTGCATACCTGACGCAAAAACGTTCATCCCTGGCGGGACTCGAACCCGCGACCTCTGGATTAGAAGTCCAGCGCGCTATCCACTGCGCTACAGGGACGATACAATTTATCTGAGTGCATCTTCTGCTCTTTTTAACGTTATACTTCTATGACATATTTATACAAGAAAGAAAATAAATCTGAAGTCTAGGTAACGTCAACGAATTGGCTGGATGTATTTCTCTCTGTTGCAGCTGGTGATGAAGCAATATATTGTAATTTTTCAGTGAGTACAAATTTCATCCTTTGATTCCAGAACGAGTTGCATGCAGAGCTGAGTGCAAAATGTACACTTCCTCCGTCTGAACTATAACTCCTATGGAAGCAAGAGTCGAGTCATCTGGTGTGTCTCCTTAATTCGCGTTCATTTTCTTAGAATGTTTGCAGATCTATAACTTTAGAATCAAAATACGTGATACAGTCTCCTTCGAACTAAAATGGATAATTATCACGATGTTTGTTTTTATCATCCTTACGATCATGAGGAGATTCTATGTAGAAAAAATATATCGCAAATCGAGAGTTTATCTTGTCCTTGTAGATCGGTCATTATAGCATGTACCATTCAAACGACACGCGAGACATCTTGAAATGGATATTAATTAAGGGAAATATTTGTTTTACATGAGGAGCCGTTTCAGAAAGTTGGACAGCGGGCTATATTCTAACACATGAGTTGCGGGCTCGATTCTCATAACAGGCCTTGGCAAATGTTGTATTTATATTTGTAGGAAATAGTCTTTGCTCTCACTGATAAAGAAAACGTGTCTATAGGGTGAAAACGCCTTTATCTGGCTTTAACCGATAAGCCAGCAAACACGAAAAAATGTAGGTTCTTTGAGTTGTGCCAATATTGTTTTAATAAAAATATTTTTTTTATAGGCAGCGAATAGTGCTATATTCCAATGCAAGAGTTCCAGGTCTGCTTCCAAGCTTGGAAACACCGGTTACTATTCTGTGTACTTAGTCAAGATTCTTTGCTCTCTAAGCTCTCATTGTCTATCGAAATCTAATGAAGGACTAATGTTACTTATTCAGATCCCATAGTAAGCTTTTGCAACACTGTGATATTTCAAATTCAATCATTTTATATTTCTGAATTCTCATGATCAAACCTATATCAGTCGGTATGGACACATTCTTCATGACATCCAGTATGATAGGAAAAACATGTCAGCGGCGGCGTTATTTGGATCGACCGAATCTAAGAGTCGGGGAATAACGTCAGTAATGACCTTTCCAAACTCATATATGTAAATGGACTGAAATTCCATCACAAGCACAATGTATCTAATGTTAGCAGTTACAACTAGGATGAATCTGTAAAGATTCTTTTACTAAACTTTAATCTTCACAATCAAACAATCCTGCCCAGACAAACTGGTAAATACTCAAGAACATGTTCAAATATTTCTAGAACGGTTTCCACTCTTCCAAATCAATAGTACCATAAATCTTTTAAGCCAATTGGCACAGCACATGACAGCTGAATCAGAGATATTGAACATGAAATGTTCTTGTTCATCTCTGACTCCCAACAATAATTTAGCGTTGAGTTCTTTATGTTCAAAATTTCTGGTTCCATTCACAAACCAGGTCTTGAAGACTCTCTCTCTCTGTCTCTCTCTCTCTCTGTCTCTCTCTCTCTCTCTCTCTCTCTCTCTCTCTCTCTCTCTCTCTCTCTTACATCCTTACAATAGCGAGCCTTTTTATTTGACTATTTTTTATTTCATGATTAAGAGTTGTTGTTTTAGAATTGATCAGACACATCTGCAACGAAAGGTATCGATATATCTTCATATTGTATAAGACTTTTTAATAATATCAACACAGAAACATGCATAATTAACAAAAATACAAGGTATAAAAAGGCTGAAATTGAAGTTACCTTTTGGAATAAAGATAATTAGCGATTTGACAGATATCGAAGAAAAAAAAACGTTTCTTCTTCTACTCACTATCGTTGCAAAATGCATAATATAACGTTTGATTCTACAGAAAAAGGACTAAGTTTAAATGTATTAATCGCGCAAGATTTCTTCTAGGAAATCAATATTGATAATTTTCAATAATCAATTGCTTTGATTACTTGGTTTTGGAAAAACAACAATGTTCTTTACACTTTCAATGGTATAACACAACAGCTCTGTTATTACATGCGTTTGTAAAATAGGCATAACTGTTTCTACTGTTATATGGCCATTTTTTGCTGAAATAACTAGATTAGTATAAACATTTGTATTTATCAGTAAACATTAGACAACATAATTCTATATTTTGTACAAAAGTACATTCTCTTCCAATAAGAGAATGATTCTTCTTAAGAAATATAGTCTGCAGTTATAGAAATCCCTAATTTAATACAGCTTAATTCGATAACACCTCCCGGATGTTTTAAACAATCGTAGACCCTCCATTCCATATTTTTGCAATATCATACTTACTTGGGCCCATTCTTCCTAATATCCTTAGGTCCCTGACAACCTTAATCCTATGCTGCTTATATAAACGTAATTTGCATTTTTGTAGAAATTTACATGTACATGCATAATAGCCCTGCATGATGAATGACACTATGTATTTCAAAAGTGTTAGGCGAAGTGTTCTTCAGATGAAGCTGTTCGATAATGATGGCACACAGACTGTCCAAATCATATGACTTCTTGATCAACCTTAGCGAATATCTTGAGATATGAGGTTAAAAAAGAGCGAGTATTTCTCCGAGAAAGTTGTTTATATCAGCTTGTAGTGTCAGTAGTGTTTCATGAAAAATGAAATCGCCTCATAGAGAGCGATATCACTATAATGGTTGAGACATCCAGCGCACTCAGTCACTTCATAAACCAGTCTTACGGAATAAATTCGGTTTGGTTATGTGTTTTACGACATACAACTGATAGAAAACTTAAAATAGACAATGTTTCCGAATCTTGTGCTCTCACAATATTTGGGGGTGGGGATGGGAATGCGTCTACTATATACCTCGCCCTATTCCTCGTTTTTTGCTGGATGTACCCATGCTTTTTAACGCATCGATAAACTGTGAGCTTTCGTGTAATTTTGTTCTGAAAATGTTGCAATAGTTGAGTATTGCAATCAAGAGCAAACTCCGTTTTAACGTCGTGAATCTATCTAAATATTTAGCATCTTCCTAAATTACAAGACCGTTACCTTACATGCAACAGTTCTTGCTCATTTCTCCATGCTATAGGCACCTAGAAAAATGAGAAGCTTTGAAATAGAATCCTTCATAAAATTATCACCATGTCAAAAATGTATGCTCAGGTTGTAGGAATATATATATCATTTGCATTTACTATTCGTGCATACCTGACGCAAAAACGTACATCCCTGGCGGGACTCGAACCCGCGACCTCTGGATTAGAAGTCCAGCGCGCTATCCACTGCGCTACAGGGACGATACAATTTATTTGAGTGCATTTTCTGCTCTTTTTAACGTTATACTTTTATGACATATTTATACAAGAAAGAAAATAAATCTGAAGTCTAGGTAACGTCAACGAATTGGCTGGATGTATTTCTCTCTGTTGCAGCTGGTGATGAAGCAATATATTGTAATTTTTCAGTGAGTACAAATTTCATCCTTTGATTCCAGAACGAGTTGCATGCAGAGCTGAGTGCAAAATGTACACTTCCTCCGTCTGAACTATAACTCCTATGGAAGCAAGAGTCGAGTCATCTGGTGTGTCTCCTTAATTCGCGTTCATTTTCTTAGAATGTTTGCAGATCTATAACTTTAGAATCAAAATACTGATACAGTCTCCTTCGAACTAAAATGGATAATTATCACGATGTTTGTTTTTATCATCCTTACGATCATGAGGAGATTCTATGTAGAAAAAATATATCGCAAATCGAGAGTTTATCTTGTCCTTGTAGATCGGTCATTATAGCATGTACCATTCAAACGACACGCGAGACATCTTGAAATGGATATTAATTAAGGGAAATATTTGTTTTACATGAGGAGCCGTTTCAGAAAGTTGGACAGCGGGCTATATTCTAACACATGAGTTGCGGGCACGATTCTCATAACAGGCCTTGGCAAATGTTGTATTTATATTTGTAGGAAATAGTCTTTGCTCTCACTGATAAAGAAAACGTGTCTATAGGGTGAAAACGCCTTTATCTGGCTTTAACCGATAAGCCAGCAAACACGAAAAAATGTAGGTTCTTTGAGTTGTGCCAATATTGTTTTAATAAAAATATTTTTTTATAGGCAGCGAATAGTGCTATATTCCAATGCAAGATTTCCAGGTCTGCTTCCAAGCTTGGAAACACCGGTTACTATTCTGTGTATTTAGTCAAGATTCTTTGCTCTCCAAGCTCTCATTGTCTATCGAAATCTAATTAAGGACTAATGTTACTAATTCAGATCCCATAGTAAGCTTTTGCAACACTGTGATATTTCAAATTCAATCATTTTATATTTCTGAATTCTCATGATCAAACCTATATCAGTCGGTATGGACACATTCTTCATGACATCCAGTATGATAGGAAAAACATGTCAGCGGCGGCGTTATTTGGATCGACCGAATCTAAGAGTCGGGGAATAACGTCAGCAATGACCTTTCCAAACTCATATATGTAAATGGACTGAAATTCCATCACAAGCACAATGTATCTAATGTTAGCAGTTACAACTAGGATGAATCTGTAAAGATTCTTTTACTAAACTTTAATCTTCACAATCAAACAATCCTGCCCAGCCAAACTGGTAAATACTCAAGAAAATGTTCAAATGTTTCTAGAACGGTTTCCACTCCTCCAAATCAATAGCACCGTAAATCCTTAAGCCAATTGGCACAGCACATGACAGCTGAATCAGAGATATTGAACATGAAATGTTCTTGTTCATCTCTGACTCCCAACAATAATTTAGCGTTGAGTTCTTTATGTTCAAACTTTCTGGTTCCATTCACAAACCAGGTCTTGAAGACTCACTCTCTCTCTCTCTCTCTCTCTCTCTCTCTCTCTCTCTCTCTCTCTCTCTCTCTCTCATCCTTACGATAGCGAGCCTTTTTATTTGACTATTTCTATTTCATGATTAATAGTTGTTGTTTTGGAATCAATGAGACACATCCTCGAACAAATGTATCGATATCTCTTCATTACTATATAAGACTTTTAAATAATATCAACACAGAAACAATCGAAATTAACAAAAAAAATAAGTTATAGAAAAGACGGAAATTGAAGTTACATTGTGGAATAAGATAAATAACAAATTGACAGATATTGAAGAAAAATAAACGTTTCGACTTCTACTCACTATCCTTACATAATGCATAACATAACGTTTGATTCTACAGAATTGTCCTAAATTAAATGTGCTAATCGTGCAAGATTTCTTGTAGGAAATCAATATTGATAATTTACATCAATCAAATGTTTTGGTTATTTGGTTTTGTAAAAATAAAATCCAATGTTCTTTACACTTTCGAAAGTTTATCCTATCCTTTTTGAGCGGTCATTGTAGCGTGTACCTTTCACAGTTTGCGCGATACATCTAGATATGGGAATTACTCAATGGAAATATTTGTTTTACACGAGGACCAGTTTTAAATAGTTGGACAGCGTGGTATATTCTAACACATGAGTTCAGGGCTCGATTCTCAAACAAAGACTTTGCCAAATGTTGTATTTATGTTTGTAGGCAAAAGCCTTTGCTCTCACTGCCAAACAGAAAGTATTTGTAGGGGGTAAAAACGCCTTTAAGCGGCTTTAGATGCGATGCCAACTCAGACAAAAACAATTAAAATGACCACATCTGATTATAGAGCATATACAGATTTATGGCTACCATTGGGAATTTACAACAGCGTGATGGGTAGAGACAACGTGAACCCTCACGATCAATAACATCGCACCCAAACAAAGTATTTCTAGAACGGTTTCCACTCTTCCATATCAATATAACCGTGAGTCCTTAAGCCACCAAACACAACACATGAAAGTTATAGCAGAGTAATCGAACTAAAAATTCTCTTGTTCATCTCTGATTTCCAATAATCCTTAAGCTTGTGTTCTTCGTGTGCATAAATGCTGGGTTCCATTCATAAGCCAGGTCTTGTCGACTCTCTCTCGTCATGAGCTCCGGGCTCGATTATCATACCAGGCCTTTGTCGAATGCTGATGCAAAAACGTACGTCCCTGGCGGGACTCATATCCACGTCTTCTTATTTAGAAGTCCACTCTCATAGCAGGCCTTTGTAGAATGCTGTATTGATATATGTATTCAAAACCCTTTGCTCTCTGTGCCAAAAAGTGTCTCTAGGTTGGAAAAGATCGCTTGTATGTGGCTTTAGCCGCTAACCCAGCAAACAACAAAAATTTAAAATGACCACCTCCGATGATAGAGCATATACAAATGTATGGCTACCATACAACAGCGTGATGGGAAGAGACAGACAATGTGAACCCTCACGATAAATAACACCACACCCAAAACAATGTGAAAGACATGCATTGTCGAAAGCGGGAAATCGCCACACTTTGTGCTTGAACCGTGCATATTGATAATCAACAAAAATATTAATTTCAGACAACGACTATTCAACATGCCGTCACGCAGAGAAACTTTATGGATGGTGTATAGAGTTGGATTATCAAATCATATACACAAGCACACATATGCATCAAATCACACATGACCAAAGTACGAACGGCATTGGGGAGGATAAACACACCTCAAAATGTTTTCATGTGTACAGACGATTTAAAGCAGGGAGTATGTGATGAGGACGAACATTCATTCTTAGAGACCGTCACACCTTTGTTAAAAGATAAAAAAAGACATTTGCAATCAAAGACTATGGGTGGTTGAAATGGGAATGCATTGATGAAAAACATATGCACATTTCGAAACAAACTAAAGAAACCTAATCTAAAAACATGTTTCACAATAAGATGATTTTGAAAGAAGCAAAAGGAAGTGTTAGACTATTTGTATGAGACAGAAGGAGAAAGAATCGGATTTTATACATCATCAAGAAGAAAAACTAAATAATATGAAACTAGAAATGAAATACATGAAAACTACGGATCAATAGACTGAAGTTATTGACAGATTAACTTCGAAAATCGAAGGTGTAGTGCATCAGATCCTGACCAAACGGAACGAAATACGATCATATGACCATACAAAATTATTTAGCTTAACTTCATAGTATATGACCAACGCTTCTTATCAAATTAAATCAAAGCCAGCAATCATAATCACACAAAAATGCAAACAGCAACAGCAAAAATAATATCAAAGACAACAATATCAGCAGCAGTAGTGGGATCGGAAGAGAGTCAAGACTGAGCATCCCGAATACACACATTTCGGTTCTATCAGAGGCGTACATAACTATTACGGATGCCAGTACACTGAGAAATTGACACCAATCATAAAGTCGAATTACTAATGCTTAAATATTGCAAACGTCCACTGTTTAAATTTGACATTTTGAAAACAATCCTTGAATATGGTTCCAGATCACTCGTTCAATTGACATGCTGTAAAAAGACTTGATAACATTAAGAGATAAATACCTTATAATCAAACTTCACGAATCACACAAGAGTACACGTTTGTCTAACGGTGAAAGTTTATCAGAATGTCTGCTAGAAATGTATGCGACTCCGAGATTTCCTATCAGCACCGTACATTACGGCTACCGTCGAATATAAAAAGTGAGTGTCTAACGGAGGATACCATTTAGACAAGAAACGTTAGAATAAAAGACGTTTTTACAAAGAAAAAGACAAATGCGATTATGTGCCTATGAAATGATAGATGCACTATCTTTACACTCCTTTAAAGTGATTGTCAGGATACACTCTTGATGTCATCATCAGCATCCTAATATATGTTACCTCCACCACTTCACGCCATAAGCTAAAAGGAAACTCACTTGTTCCAGGATTACCTCGGTCTGTTTAAGAATCATGAATAAAAACAGAATACATGTTTCTCCTGACCCTCTCTGACTGTTGAGACTTTTCCAGTCTACTCAATGCATTAAAAAAGAAATGGCTTAAGGATCTTCAAGAACACCCAAGGTTTTAACCAGAACATTAATTGTATACACTGTTGGACTGAACTACATAAATGGGAATATAAACATTGCAACTGAAGACATATTGGATTTGATTCATGGAGACGACACAAAACCAGCATGCAGGTGCTTTTATGACAATTCATATGCCTATCGATCACAATCCCCACAAGAATAATCCAGACTGTCACAAAGAGAGAAACCAAATGACCTTATTGAAATAGTTGATGTTGACTCATTTACATTGTGATACTTATGGTATCTATCTTTTTAAAAATTAAACCGTGCTTCTATATAAAATACCTAGTTTGTTCTGCTCAGATCCAAAATCTTTTTGCTCATGATTGCATGCTGTGCGCTCAAAATGACTAAGGAGACGTCAGATCGCCATGGTAAGAAATTCTTCAATTTCCGTCATACATTTTCCATGTTTACTGTTGGCCTAGCGGTTTAAACAAAACTATAGTTATCAAATGTTTGACCAAACACGAACAATTCTTGTTTGATCATTTTCCATAACACACTGAATGGTGTTACACAATGTGGTAATCGGCTTACTGATTAATGAAAGAAATTCTTTGAGAACATATTTCAACTGTGGCTGAGATACCTCACAAAAAATACCGGGATCGTGTCTGCCGTTAATCAAGCTCATCGTGTCGTGTTTGAGGAAATGTTATGATAAGTTAATGTAGAAATTAAACTTTAGTTACACGAAAATGGCATTATCGCAATTCCAGCATAATTTACATCCTCAAAATCTATTTCAACAAAGCAAAGCGTGTCGTACTATGAGTCTCAACTGACTATTTAGTGGTATCGTTTAAAGGTCACATAAATAATCGTCAGTTACAAGTGCTGACTAATCAGCCGGAATCAGTCGTAATTATAAATTTGGGAGTTGCAGGAAATCGCTTCAGGGGGATTTACAGATTGATGTAGCACCTACTTAGGATGGATATTTGAGAGTTGGTACTAATTTGTTTCACACGTGGATTTACGAGGGTGATGCAGTCATTTTACACATCGCTCTTCTAGGTTTCGTTCTTATAAAAAAAAAAAAAACATTCGCTCTCTCCGACCATGACATTATTTAGCATGACCTCATTGACATGTTAGCATCTAGTTAGACTGATTTGTGCACGATGTCATTAATCGCAAACGTGATGCACACCTGCGTTAGCATTTGTTTGAATAACCCAGCTAACAATTCCACTTTGCTACAACGCTGCAGCAATGTTGTGGTAATAAGGTTGTGGCAACGTTGTCAAATAATGTTGTGGCAATGTGATTTGGTGAACAAGTGGGAACGTTGCTACAACGTTGTTGTCTAACGTTAGTAAATAACCTTCCTACAACATTCTTACAACATTCAAATCCTATATGGAAATCTGATGAAACCGGCTTGTGTTTCTGAAACACATATTGCGCACTTTTGGCAAGAATGTCAAACACATCGACATAACAAAAATGTCAACATTACCATCCAGCTAGGAGTTGCGATATGAGGAATTTCAAGATTGCCATTGTGACAGTATTTACTGTCAGTTCTGCACCATTTTCATTCATGACAAACCAAACATCACCAGTCATTTGACCATAATAATAATACTAATAGGAATAGCGCTCTGCATTCATTGATGCGTGATAACTCTCACAAATCAGTTCAAAGATGCACATATAATAATGCACTCTTCACAATACGTAATTTTTATTTATCATTTCATACACTTAAAAAGAATCTTAGATAAAATAGTAATGATACAATTTAATAAAAATTCATACGTCCATTCTGAAGTTTGAAATATGTTTCAGTGCAGGTGTTCTAACACGGTTCATATGCAAACACTGCTTTCTGTTCATTGTATGAAATCCTCTTGCTGGGTAGTTTTTTTTAACAGCCTTTACAGCAGGGCCTTTCATTAGTAAAATGGACATGTGAGTTCACCAAGTAGACAGGGGTTTGGGGAGATCTACTCCAATGGGGATATACAAATAAATTTTGTAGGTAACAGGGTGTAAAGTGAAAGTACATGGGTAAACCACACTGCTTTTGCCTGATAAGGAATCCCCTGAAGGTTCAAACATTTGTTTTTAAAAGACAAAAAGGAAACAATACAACATATATTTTAATATCACTTTTTGTTTATTTTCTAGATTTAATTAAGATTAGCACTCAGAATTAGTCTCCTCCTCCACTCTAAATAGTATATCTTTCTTCTTCTGCTCAGGCACCTGCAAATTAAAAAATTATTTAAAAGTCATATATCATCTCAGCACCGCTTACATATGCAGAAGTAACATTAACAAGCATTATTAAACTTTATAAAACTTTCTTCATTGCACTTGTGTTTCCCATAATATTGTTCCGCCAAGTTACAAGATAACTTTGTACTTATGTGTCATTTCAGGCAAGTGGGTGGTTAAATCAATTTGCGCAAAGATGAATTTGATTTGTCCAACTATTGCATGTGAATAAAAATTCCAAGTGGAAGCACTTGCCTTATCATACAAGATGGATGAAAATTGTAGTTAGCTGTACTCCAGATTTTAATAGTCCTGGAAACTATCATAAGCTGATTTTGTTTGCAATTTAGAGATGCATCCACAATGCTTTAAAAAGACTCTATCCAATATTGATGAATAAGAGGCAAATGGCTAACCTTGTAATTTATCCCTCCATATTGGTTGGGCGCATATTTAAGGGTCTCCGATATGGCCTCCTCAATTTCAATTTCTTTCACGTTGCCATTATTTTTCAAGCAAGCTTCTGCAAGAGTAACACAATATTTTAAAATAAGTTTAACAACAAAGAATGCATTGCAGTTTTCTAAATGCCAACAATAATCAATGGAGTATTAATAAAATATTTACTTTGAAATGTGGTCTCAGGTTTTTTCATATAGATGTAATTGCATTATGCGTGAAGAAACATGTAATACTTTATCCATTCATGGAAAAATTTCTGGCTAGTAATTTTAAAAAAAAAATAGACAATTGAAATCAAGTCATACGTTATTACTGATCAAAGCTCGGCAGATCACAAGGTCTTTAAAAGCTTTGTTTTCTCTTTAGCCGTTTCATCATCCTGTGGACACTATCCCTCATAGTACACCCGCCTAAGGAGCTCAAGTAGTGTATCTGAAAATAATAATAATAATAATAATAATAATAATAATAATAATAATAATAATAATAATAATAATAATAAATGTGACAAAATATGCTTTAATATAGTTTTTGGCCATGATTTTGCATGCAAATTAGCATGCAAATTTGCTTGCTCTAACTTGAACCAATTTGCCAACACCAAGTATGCAACACAATGTACTAACAGCAATTATAAAACAAATTAACCACCGTGAATCATTTAACTTCATAAATGATATTCACTCTAAGATTTAATTAAAATAGCCAAAAAAATATGTAATGGCGTATATGTAGCAAAACACCAGTAATTGTTCATCTCTATACATGTTTTGACCTACATCCATAAAATTTAATAGCTGACTACTACATTTTATCCACCCACCACCATGTCTGTAATTATCAAAAAATTTAATCTTTAATATGCATTTTCTTTTTTCACATCTATGTAATTAGCATATGTATACAAATGTCTAATCATACATTCATTTGAATTTTACTTGTGACTGAAATCAATTTAAATTACTTGGTATTTTATTTTTTAAAATTTCGGTCAAGAACGATAAATCTTATGCTCTTGAGCTAAGCGCGCCTAATTCGAAATGCTAGGATAACGTTTGGACGGCATTTTATCATGGTAACCTATCCTATCCTCGATATTTTTGGTTCCAAAAATGTACCAGTGTAACAATATAATTAACTTAATACGTGTCGGATAAAAGTCACAGAAATATGCCAAGCAATTAGGTCATTTTTACAAGTTGAATATGTTGGCCGACGTATCCCATTTTCTTTGTTTGAAAATGCGACTGAGCCTTGAGGCCATGGCAGTAACTCACGCCTAGCTCGTAGCAGTTTACATGTGCTTGATTGCATCAACAGACATCGACCAATAAAAAAACACGTTATTTTCTGCAACTAAATATGTGAATATACGTTAACTATTTAATGTTCATACCTTGGTGGTTCAAAATAGCAGGAAACGGTAGATTCGTCTCTGTCTCAATTGCAATTCGGTCGGTGCAGGATGAGCTAGTCTTTGGTTCGTAGATACTTAAATTATTGTTAAAGCACTGGCAGTACCTCGTGTTTGTAATAAAAAAAAGCTGACGAGTAAAATGTTTTCCTACGAAAATTGCAACCTCCTTTTAGTTATTGGTCTTGAAAATAAAAATGGATGAACTACGAAACTATGAGTGTATAATGTAAAGTTAGCCACAACATTGGTACAACGTTGTAAAAACGTTATATAATTTGTTTGGAATAATTATATTAATTCTTGTCCATAGTATTAGGATCAATGCATATACATACCATTTGTAATTAACTATATCTTTAAGATCAGAGGACTATTTCATTTCATTTTTATGTGTAACGTTTTAGCAACGTTCCCATGTAACCAAAACACAACCATATAGCAACGTTGTGAAAACATTGTGTATTAGCTGGGAGTTTGCTGTAACGTCACGTCAAGTCCTATTACATCCGTCATCAAACACAACGTTCATCCTTTATTTCCAATAGCAACGCGGCATTTATCAAGGATTCAAGCAAAAATACCAAGCCAATAGAGGAAATTTCTTTTCATTCATTCATACCGGATATATTTCAACGTATGGTACTCAAGAACATTATATAGATTGTGCTACTACAAGATGAAATATACGCGGGTTTGACATAGAAAAGAACATTTTCATTTCATTATATACAAAACTTGCCCCAGAATAGACATTACAAAGATCAAACTCACTCTTAGTCACCAAAGCTCACTCACACCTCTTTCCATAAATTCACCTGACTTTCATAACGTCTTCACATAAATATACGTGCCTTAAGAAATCGATAGAATTAGTTTGACCTAATCTGACGCAGCAAATTATACTCTTGTAATTGTAAACTATTTGACCTTGTCTAGAAGCAATGCAAGTCCGATTAAACAATGCGTCACAGCGGGGTTGCCCTTGTTGTCAAGGAAGTAATAGGAAGCAATAGAAAAAAGCTTCAGAGATACAAGGTACAATTTCTTTACCAAATATTAATTTCCGTGTCTACAAAGCTAGCCAGTTTGAATTTATTTGTTCTAGTTCAGAAAGTGCTAAATTTTGTTGTGGCAGGTACAACCTTTGTAGGCACACACAATCAAGCGTCGTAAAGGCACGATGGGAAATCTTATATTTTTGCATACGAAAATATAAGGATATAAAATATAAGGGCAGGTTTGTCACATGTGAAAATATAGAAATGAAAACAATTGAAAATTATTTCCCAAATAGGTCTCTATATTTCACACTTAAATATACAATAAGATAAACAAATTATCTTAAGCTCGGTAGTCTTCGATTTCCTATTAGAATAATTCGCTTGCTTCTACAATGGGATCCCAATAAATTGGAACAAGCTAGACCACCTCCCACGCCACCCACCTCAATGCAATGAGTATGACAAAGAAGTGTGTTACAGGTGCACAACAAAGTACTCACAAAGAATACGAAGAGTTTTACCGAGCGTACCTCGAAAATATCTTGACTTACGGAAAAGAAGCCAAGAACACTCATTTAGATGCTTGCGTGGTATGGAAGCCTGACACAGCAGGTGATAATAAGTTTAACGACATAGCCTTGACCGTAGATGACGATCCTCACAATGTGGGTTTTAACGAGCGTCAAAAGAAAATTCTGCAAGGACGTAGTTTAGAACTGTTCGATCGTTTGCATTTGGACTTGTGGTTTCAAGAGAAGTATTTGCTGAACGGTGTGTATATTCGCTTGAGACTGAATCGTAGCAGAAATTGCTTTCCATTTGACGGCTCATGCCAACGAATACAAAACCATTATCCAAGAAGCCAGGTTATACGTGCGTCGTGAGGAAGTGTTACCTAAAGTGGGAAATGATATCAGTCACACTTAGAGCAGAACGACAGCCAAGTATCCAATACGACGCGTGGAAGTAAAAACTTTCACCATTGCCACTGGACTTCGATCTAAGATCGAAGATCATCTGTTCCAAGGACAGTTACCCAAACGTTTATTCATTGGTATCGTCAGCAATGCAGCCCTCAACGGCACCCACGATCAAAATAATTTCCAGTTTAAGCACTGCAAAGTATCCAGAATCGAAGTCAGTCGCGATGGCAAAACTTTTGTGTACCCGACCCTTCAAACCCGACTTTGCCCAGAAGAATTACTTGAGATCGTACTTGTCGCTGTACGAATCTGCAGGACAGTTAGGAACCAACACCAGTCACGGTATTTCCTACGACGACTATGCAGGAGGTTACACTTTGTGAGCTTTTGATTTCACTCGAGACCAAGGCAGCGACGAGGGACATTTCCACCCTTTAAAATCTGGGCAACTGCGTGTGGAACTTCAGTTTGCAGGGACTCTTGAAGAAACGGTGAATGTCATTCTGTATGCTGAATTTGATAATATCATAGAAATCAACAGTTTGACAGAAGTCATTCTAGACTATTAGAAACTATGGAAGCCCCTTGTCCTTCTTTGAACATTGGAGAATCAATGGAAATGGAATGGGAGGTTACAGAGAAAGCAAATCCCCAAGACCAAAAAGAAGAAGTGGTGATAATGCAGTCCAGATGGCCAGAACAGGAACAACATTTAGTCACCTGTTTTGCCAAACACTTGGAGGATAAAATGAGGGCCATGATTAAGAAAGATTGTTATGAATGTCAAAACGATCATCACAGTCAAATGCAACACGATGAATGTATGATGATGAATCAAGAAGAAAAATTGGACGATTATCTGAACGAAGCTTTGAGTCTCATCTCAGAATAAACCGTGTTACTTCAGTAATATAAAGACTTGTGTGATCATTCCTCTCCTCCATTGTTTGATCGAGAAATTGATCACATCGAAGCTCTCTTGGCCAAGATTAAGGAGACGAAGCAAACAAACAGTTACTTGACAGACCTTTTCAAGCAAAATGTCTGGATCGAATTGATGACTTATCATCAACTGTGAAGAAAAAAAGGCCACACAAAAAATAGATACTTGGGAACTTTTTGCCTTTTGAACCGTAGTTCGTACACTGCTTCTTGGAATCAATGTTCGTTAGTTGAAAAGAATTGTGTTTTGTTAGTTGTTTGTTATTTGAATAAAAAAATATCTTTTGAAACCAATGCGTCTGTCGTTTGTTTTACATTTTTTTGAAAATATAGATGATCTCTGACTTCTTTCTATCCCTCACATTAAACTATCCAAACGTTTCCAACACTAAACCGTTTTGCTTCGGCTGCTTCCCCGTGTATGGATAGTAAATTGTATGTTTTGTTTTGGCTTCTTGCCAGTGTGTGTGGATGGTAGGTTGTGTGATTTTAGATAGTAGATTATATTGTATTTTTGGCTGCTTCCCCGTATGGGGATAGTAAATTCTATGTTTTGTTTTGGCTGCTTTGCATTGTAGATGGTGTGATATTGGATAGTAGATTATGTGGTTTGTTTTAGCTGCTTCCCGTGTGTGAATGATAGATTGTGTGATATTGGATAGTAGATTATGTGGCTTGTTTTAGCTGCTTCCCCGTGCGTAGATAGTAAATTGTGTGTTTTGTTTTGGTTGCTTCCCCGTGTGTGCGGATGGTAGAGGGTGTGATTTTGGATAGTAAATTATGTGGTTTTTTTTGGCTGCTTCCTGTGTGTCGATGGTAGATGGTGTGATTTTGAATAGTAGATTATGTGTTTTGTTACGGCTGCTTCCCCGTGTGTAGATAGTAAATTGTATATTTTGTTTTGGCTGCTTCCCCGTGTGTGTGGATGGTAGACGGTGTGATAGTAAATTGTATATTTTGTTTTGGCTGCTTTCCCGTGTGTGTGGATGGTAGATGGTGTGATAGTAAATTGTATATTTTATTTTGGCTGTTTCCCCGTGTGTGTGGATGGTAGATGGTGTGATATTGGATAGTAAATTATGTGGTTTGTTTTGGCCGCTTCCCGTATGTCGATGATAGATGGTGTGATTTTGGATAGTGGATTATGTGGTATGTTACGGCTGCTTCCCCGTGTGTAGATAGTAAATTGTATGTTTTGTTTTGGCTGCTACCCCGTGTGTGTGGATGGTAGATGGTGTGATATCGGATAGTAAATTATGTGGTTTGTTTTGGCCGCTTCCCGTATGTCGATGATAGATGGTGTGATTTTGGATAGTAGATTATGTGGTTTGTTTTGGCTCCTTCCAAGTGTTTGTGGATGGTAGATTGTGTGATTTTGGATAGTAAATTATGTGGTTTGTTTTGGCTGCTTACCGGTGTGTGGATGGAAGATTGTATGATATTGGATTGTAGATTATTTGGTTTTTTTTTTTACTGCTTCCCGTGTGTGGATAGTAAATTGTATGGGTTTTTTTTTGGCTGCTTCCCGTGTGTGGATAATAGATTGTGTGATATTGGATAGTAGATTATGTGGTTTGTGTTGGCTCCTTCCCGTGTGTGGATAGTAAATTGTATGTTTTATTTTGGTTGCTTTCCCTTTTGTGGATGGAAGATTGTATGATATTGGATAGTAAATGATGTGGCTTGTTTAGGCTGCTTCCCGTGTGTGGATGGTAGATGGTGTGATTTTGGATAGTATATCAAGTGGTTTGTTTTGGCTGCTTACCTGGTGTGTGGATGGAAGATTATATGATATTGGATTGTAGATTATGTGGTTTGTTTTAGCTGCTTCCCGTGTGTGAATGATAGATTGTGTGATATTGGATAGTAGATTATGTGGCTTGTTTTAGCTGCTTCCCCGTGCGTAGATAGTAAATTGTGTGTTTTGATTTGGCTGCTTCCCCGTGTGTGTGGATGGTAGAGGGTGTGATTTTGGATAGTAAATTATGTGGGTTTTTTTGGCTGCTTCCTGTGTGTCGATGGTAGATGGTGTGATTTTGAATAGTAGATTATGTGGTTTGTTACGGCTGCTTCCCCGTGTGTAGATAGTAAATTGTATATTTTGTTTTGGCTGCTTCCCCGTGTGTGTGGATGGTAGACGGTGTGATAGTAAATTGTATATTTTGTTTTGGCTGCTTTCCCGTGTGTGTGGATGGTAGATGGTGTGATAGTAAATTGTATATTTTGTTTTGGCTGCTTCCCCGTGTGTGTGGATGGTAGATGGTGTGATATTGGATAGTAAATTATGTGGTTTGTTTTGGCCGCTTCCCGTATGTCGATGATAGATGGTGTGATTTTGGATAGTGGATTATGTGGTATGTTACGGCTGCTTCCCCGTGTGTAGATAGTAAATTGTATGTTTTGTTTTGGCTGCTTCCCCGTGTGTGTGGATGGTAGAGGGTGTGATTTTGGATAGTAAATTATGTGGTTTTTTTTGGCTGCTTCCTGTGTGTCGATGGTAGATGGTGTGATTTTGAATAGTAGATTATGTGGTTTGTTACGGCTGCTTCCCCGTGTGTAGATAGTAAATTGTATATTTTGTTTTGGCTGCTTCCCCGTGTGTGTGGATGGTAGACGGTGTGATAGTAAATTGTATATTTTGTTTTGGCTGCTTTCCCGTGTGTGTGGATGGTAGATGGTGTGATAGTAAATTGTATATTTTGTTTTGGCTGCTTTCCCGTGTGTGTGGATGGTAGATGGTGTGATAGTAAATTGTATATTTTGTTTTGGCTGCTTCCCCGTGTGTGTGGATGGTAGATGGTGTGATATTGGATAGTAAATTATGTGGTTTGTTTTGGCCGCTTCCCGTATGTCGATGATAGATGGTGTGATTTTGGATAGTGGATTATGTGGTATGTTACGGCTGCTTCCCCGTGTGTAGATAGTAAATTGTATGTTTTGTTTTGGCTGCTACCCCGTGTGTGTGGATGGTAGATGGTGTGATATCGGATAGTAAATTATGTGGTTTGTTTTGGCCGCTTCCCGTATGTCGATGATAGATGGTGTGATTTTGGATAGTAGATTATGTGGTTTTGGCTCCTTCCAAGTGTGTGTGGATGGTAGATTGTGTGATTTTGGATAGTAGATTATGTGGTTTGTTTTGGCTGCTTACCGGTGTGTGGATGGAAGATTGTATGATATTGGATTGTAGATTATTTGTTTTTTTTTTTACTGCTTCCCGTGTGTGGATAGTAAATTGTATGGTTTTTTTTTTTGGCTGCTTCCCGTATGTGGATAATAGATTGTGTGATATTGGATAGTAGATAATGTGGTTTGTGTTGGCTCCTTCCCGTGTGTGGATAGTAAATTGTATGTTTTATTTTGGTTGCTTTCCCTTTTGTGGATGGAAGATTGTATGATATTGGATAGTAAATGATGTGGCTTGTTTAGGCTGCTTCCCGTGTGTGGATGGTAGATGGTGTGATTTTGGATAGTATATCAAGTGGTTTGTTTTGGCTGCTTACCTGGTGTGTGGATGGAAGATTATATGATATTGGATTGTAGATTATGTGGTTTGTTTTGGCTGCTTCCCGTGTGTGGATAATAGGTTGTGTGATATTGGATAGTAGATTATGTGGTTTGTTTTGATATGTGTACTTTCCCTGTTCCACCCTTGAATAGTGTTTAGGTGTGTTCCCAAAAAATAACAAGAAGGAACAGATCTGAAAAAGTCAGTTTGAACTGAGGTTTCTTTTTGCGTGTACCTTTTTTCAAGCTGTTAATACATGGCAGATTACATCCGCATACAATATCAAAGTGAGAGGCATATATACAAATGTCATTGCCTTTTTTAAATTCAGTTTTATTGCTTAGCCATCGTTAATCTTTAATTATTATTTTAAAAGCATTTCTTTTTAATAGACGAATTCGGGCTTTCTGTTGTTGTAACGGTGTTTATGTTGTTTAGTTTGCTGCTGAAATAGTCTATAGCAAAGCACTTAAGTGTTTTCAGTATATTAATTTCACGCTCACAAAAGGATACCAAGTTTGTCTTGAAAGAGGATTGAAACTCTAAGTTACGCGGACGTGAAGAAAAACATCTCTTTGTTACTAGTTAGGTGTTGTTGTGTTCATTCTAATCAAGCTTGCCGTATATCTTTGTGTTTTGCAGGTCATATTGTTTTTGGTGTAAATATTCAAATCAATAGACAGAAAACTTGTGGTTTTGTCCTTGAGGTTCACTGAATTTGCTTCGTTAATTCGTACAAATCCCAGATTCACAAGTTTGAAAAGAAAAGAAGAAAAAAAAATGAAAAAAACCATGCCACTTAATACTGCACCACCCCTGACTATACCGATGTGAGTGTGTACGTCAAAATGTTTAAATGAGATACAAATAAATTTTCAGTTTCAAAATGCGAACCAGTACTCTGATCGTTCAGTAGCTGATGTGGTAAAAAGAATAGGTACGAGTACTGTGACCATTCTGTAGTAGTGGTAAGAAGAAATGTTACAATACACAATGGAGAGATTTAAGTTCACAGTCCAGTCTGCACTGCAATTGGAACAACTTGAGAGCGTATTTATTATTTTGCCATACCACTTTCGTACAAAACATTGCATGACTCATCATAAAAAATTTCATTGGCTAGATTAATTTTCTTAGCGAATTCACTTCGAATTGACTTCAGTAGCTCTTCACCTAGTTTCCAGATAGGTCGTGTTTCACCGCTAGATTATTTATATAAAAAAAGAATTCAAACTAAAGCAAGAACAATCATACCCTGGGCGATCACACAAAAATTATGTCAATTTTATAGTCAAATACATCACAGCGTATTTGGATTAACTATTTTGTGAGAACGTTTCAGTCGTATTTGTCATCTGTTCACTCTGGTGATATTTTAAAATCGTGGACCTTTCCTATGGATTTGATTTTCTAAGTGGGATGTGTGTTTCTTTGAATTTTTCTAAGGGAAAATACACCACAAAAACAAGCGTAAGTGTCCCGATTCTTTTAAAAGTAGGTATAACATAGCCTCTCTCTCTCTCTCTCTCTCTCTCTCTCTCGATCTCGATCTCGATCGTAATACGTTTGATTGAAATCCTAATGGTAGATGTTCCCGTTTGAAGATATCGCTCCAAAATTTTAATCAGTAGGCACCACAATTTTCGTTTGTCGAGTAATTTGTTTTACAAACGCTACACCCTTACAAATGGTCAATCAGTAAATCGTTGGAATGAAATAAAATCTTGAGTTGACAAACTTGTACAATTCAGGTATCTGAGCTTTATCTTTATTTTTGGCACTGCAATGTGTCACGGAAATTTTTTTAAGCATGAGATCTACCGTTTTTTTTAGAAAGGAGACAAATACAAAACTATTTCATTCATGACGCGAGTGATCTTGCACTGTATAACCCTGCTTATTGCTAACTTTGAAATAAAAATACCAGAACCAAAACGCACGTTCGGAAGAATTGTAACAATGTAACAAGGATTGACGCGAGTGACATTGCACTTTATGACCCTGTCTATGATTAACTTTGAATGTCAAATCAAAACACACAGCTTAGACTGTCGATAGAACAATGCACATTTTGGTGCTGCTATTTTTCCCCTTCGACTTAGATTTGTTAAAACATGGCAACATGGTTTGTAGCGTGTGCTGAGAAACACAGGACATCCCTTAAATTTGAGATATGTTAAGAAGTCAGTGGACAATAAATATCACACTACCATTTTACTAAATTGATGAATGAATGAAAACAATGAACATATTTCACATATAATGTATGGTGTTCTTAATTATCTTAGTTTTATTTTCTTTTTTCTTTCCTTCTGTGTGTATAGGAGATTGTGTGATTTTATTTTCCTTCCCTTCTGTTTTGATAGGAGAGTATGTGGTTGTTTTCAGGGCCACTCATATACCTCGAAAAGATATTTGCTTTCTTTGCCTCCATTTCCCTTGTCGCTAGATAGTCCCAAATACAAATACAAATAATATTCCCCATGTTCAATTCCCCTTGTCGCTATACAGACCCACCATGTTAAATTTCCCTTTATCGCTATAGTGCCCCACGACCTTTGTCGCTAAAGTGCCCCACGACCTTTTTGACTGGGATTTCCATTGTTGCTATAAATCTTGTCGCTATAGTGTCCCACGACCTTTTGTGACTGAATTTCCGATTGTCGCTAGAGTGTCCCTTATTACTACTCTCCAAGCTTTCAATGAAAATAAACTCATTTCTGCGATGAGGGTTAATTACGACGTAGTTTTATTATCTAAAAGTCGGTGCTCTCATATTTAGAACTCTATCAGGTTTTCCGTTAGATGAAATAAAACAATGTGTGACGCAAAATGGTATATGGATGGATTCTCACCCGCGACCTCTGGATTAGATGACCAGTGCGCTATCCACTGCGCTACAGGGATAGCACACTTGTATTTTATGAGGTTTCTTTCGTGCAGTAAGATTCATTCCTATAAAATGTTTCTTATTGCTGCTAAGACGACAATGTGATACATTTGCTGATTGAAATACAGCTAAATATGTAAACATATTGTATAATAACAATGCTTCATTGTTATCCCCACACTTGAATATTTTGGGTATATTGTTATAACTCTTGCCTGCCCTTCCTTATGTCCGTCCGTCCGTGTCTCTTTCCGAGCCAACGAGTGGAAATTCACAACACTTTCTTGTTGGTCTGTCTATACGGTAACAATATAATTAGCTTCCGCCTTTAGGGTCGATGGGAAATTGTCAAAAGGTAATTTTTTTTTAAAACATTGTGGAATAATATAAGATGAAGCATTATTTAATTATTCCTACGAGGAAGAAACATCATATATGTGAGGGGTTGTGATACCTGAGTCACCGTGGGGGGTACGGGGTGGGGGAGAATGGGGTAGATTTATATGTAGAAACAGATAGATTTGCGATGGCGAGCTATTGCAATTTCGCAAATTCTGTAATATTATTAGTAGTAGTAGTAGTAGCAGTAGTAGTAATAGTAGTAGCATTGTTGCTGTTGTTGTTATTGTTTTAAAATATATATCATCCTTGACAAAGATGAGAGATTGGAATCGATACATATACCCATTGTATTTTCCCTTGACCACATGGGGAAATTAGAGCAAAGTCTTTAAATGTCTCTTTGGGTAATACATTAGATCAATACATATGGAAAAGATTTAAAATTGTATAAACAATACAAAAAAACTCAATGAATGCGTCAAAACTGATATCTGCGAAAACGAAGCAAGCATAACGAAAACAACCAATAGAACGATGTGACATCTCTAAAAATAACTTCCAACATGTCAGTTTTGGTCTGACAGACACTACATAAGCGCCAATGGCCAAAAGCAAAAATCTTAATAGATCTAAAACAATCCAGACTAAAAAGGATAATTAAAGCACGTGACGACTACAACGTCTATCTAAATATGTACAAATCTCTTACAAAAAAAAACAAGCAAACACAATATGAATTAAATCAAGAGTATCCTTTTTATTTACATTATACTCTAAACCTTGCAACATACTGACGCCTTGTTAAGACTCTAATTGCTGATGCATATAGCAATATCACGACTGAAATTTGGTATTAGGATATTTCAAAACTCTTCAATTTTTCTAGTTCTTTCAACACGATACTGAAGAGAAAAAATCATTAAATTAGCTAACGAGACTCTAGCTAGAACAGTCACTGAAGAGTTGTGTTTTATCGTCTTTGTTCTTTTCTATATTCTTGAACGATCTGAAGCCCCTTTTAGCAGCAGGAAACGGTGGATGGAGGAAGAAACCGTATACTTATTTATACGTTTTAATGCAGTTTAATTGTTTTTGCTGATGCTACCCACATGTTGCAAAATATGCTCAACAGACTGCATGCATATTGAGTGAATTGGAAGTAAAGTGAATGTGTACAAGAACAAACAAGCAGGACTGTTTGTATTTCATAGAGCTAACTACTTCATATGTTACAAAAGTGGTACTATGGCCCTACAGAAGTAAACTTGGAATCATATTATAAACATCTAGGATGATTATTTGTTTTGAAAATGTTCCTGCTATATGTTCCAGAAAATTCATTCCTTGCAAGCGCTGAAGTCTATGATATTTCAAAGCAAAGTATTTCAAACTTTGGCAGGTTACCCGTAACTAGGTTGCTTCGTCTGTTTGACTCGAACTTTGCTCCCATCCTTAACCATGAGAATGAGGTTTGTAATGGTTTTTTTTATGCCAGTGATATTAATAAAGTTCATTTGTCATTTTGTTAATATATTCTTAATAATCTATGTCTACTCTAAATGCATTTGCATATAATGAATTAGGAAGAATTATTATGCAGAATATATGTTATAAACGTATAGTGAAATATTGGCTAAGAATTCGAAATATGCCAGAAGACAGCTATCCTAAACAATGTTGCGATGTACATTTAAGATGGGGAGGACGTATGTCATTGCTGGTCTAATAGTAATACAAAGATTTTACTTACGTTTGGATGTGGCAAAGTGTGGTTACTCTTAGAGTAAATTAAGAAAATACATTTCTTAGATTGTTCAGAGATGTGAAGATATTTTAGGCATTTCTATATGTTTTTGAGAGCAGAATTCACTTGTTAAAGATATCTTCAATTGTTAGGAGATAGCTATTTTTTTTATAAAACTACTCCACGTAGAGTGGGAAACTTGACATTCAGAGGTACCACTGGAAAACATGAAAATATTTGTAATAAGGAAAGATTGTGTTGTTTGTTTGTAACGTTGATGTCGAAAATGAATTCTATTCTACTACTGCTTGTCCGCTTTATAAATAAATAAAAAATAAATATTTACAAAACTTTGTATATAACTGTGAATATACAAAATTATACTAGTAAAAGTATTATGACTAATTTAGCAATGTTTACTATAAAACCTTAAAGACTACATAAACCGTTTCATCAAGGACTCCTGCTACATTAGACTCTAAATATCATAACACTTGCTCCATGTAGATTATTTGTTTATTTGATTTAAATGCTTATTTGTATTTAACCCAATTAAAAAAATACAATACTAATTACTTTTATGTATAACACTTCCAATAGATACCACATTCTTTTATCGCACACTAAAACAACTTTGTATACCGCAGTGTGGATATGTATCATTTGTCAGAAATAAATGATTTCATTGGACAGTACTTAAAGCTAAGTAATACATAGGTAGTCATAATTATGCTTTGATATATTTTGTCATATTTTGTCATTTAGTTGATTGATTGATTGATTGATTGATTGATTGATTGATTGATTGATTGATTGATTGATTGATTGATTAAACGGCGCACCAACACTTTTAGGCTATTTAGCGCATTTAGTTAGTTTCAAAACTAAGAAATGTAATCATGTTTCATTGTCATGTTGATTATTTAATATGCTGTGAAAAGAAACAAGAACAAAATATGGAATATTATTTTATTTATATAACGAAATCGGACAAAACATATCTCATCAAATATTTGGAAACTGTATTATTATTAAATAAATTCCAGCTTTTTGCTCGCCAAGACACGCAAAATGAAAAATTAATAAAGCTCATTTCAGATGTGCAGTATTAATTCATTACCCATTTGAGATCCTCTATACATTTATTTATTATATAAAAATCATTTACATTGTATAGTATCGATCAATATTATCATATATGTGAGCTTTATTTAATCAATCGATACGATGAAGAAAATAAATTATTTGGAAAATTTTCACATAATGTGAAATTTTTAAACAAAATATAACAAGAAAAATTAGGCAAGCAGCAATTTCAGGAAGATATTGCCAAATCGTATCAAGTTCAATTCTAATAATCAAATGAACAAACAAACAAAATAACAACAACAAAAAACAGAAACAGATGCATATAAAAAGATAATTTAATTCAAAAATCACTAGAGAAACAAAATTAACATTTGCTTTTCTACAAATAGATTATGCTAGATTGCAAGAAATAAAGCCACGACTAACGAGATTGAAAGAAATAATGCCACGAGGAAAGTTGAAATCTACGATATACAATTTGGAAAATATTTTATCAGCCAACGTAGAATATTATTAAAGTAAATATTTGCCTAAGATGTAAAAATGGAATTATCTGTGGAATATTATGTACATTAAATTTGTTCAGAAAGGATATCCGGGCCAAGATTCAAAACTTGTTCCTTCCCGAAGGCAATTTATTTTAACAGTTAATAATTATTGAAAAACAATGTATCCACTACTTCACCACCAACATTTGTTGTTCAGTCACTGCCTGCATACCGATTGAAAAGCAGACCTATACTTCACACCTCTACTTCACACCTCTATTTCCCATCGCTACTTCCAACATAAACATTTCTTCTCGAATTGTATATGCTTGCATTCCATCGATAACGACTCCTCTCCACTGTGGCAAACTGTTACTAGTTACTTCATCATTTACAGTACAGACTTGATAAATATTTTCCAGTTAATTTGTGCTGGACCACTCTCTCTCTCTCTCTCTCTCTCTCTCTCTCTCTCTCTCTCTCTCTCTCTCTCTCTCTCTCTCTCCATGATGTTTGCTAGTTCTAGAGGGCTTTGGCATGACACCATCTTGGTGGTTTTGCGTTAGTAAAGTCTGGCAAGATGACAATGTGTGTTCTGGACCATAGTTTGTACCACAGAGAGAGAGAGAGAGAGAGAGAGAGAGAGAGAGAGTATTTATGAAGAGGATAATAGAAGACTTTTGCCATCAAAGTAACAAAAATAAAAAATGATACGGTAAAAATATCAGCATCAAAATTTTCTATATTTTATGAAAGGTTATACAAAGCCGAGTAATGACGAAAGCAAAACGTATTGGACAAAATGTTTTAGATAACTTTGGAAGTGATGAAGTTAGATGACATTTCTACCACTTTGTTTAAGTTAATTAATACGGTTCCATATCTTGCATAAGAAATAGTTTCACTAGCTAGCACACTAAACAGAAAAATGATAACTATCCATCACAATGGGAAAACCAGCATGGAGAAATTTAATTCATAGTCCCATTTTTCGATGGCTTACACATCAGCGACCGTGCGAGTGTGCGCAATTTTGATAATAAAAATATAACATTCGGTTAATTGGGGTATGATTTATTTGTTCGTACTCACATATTTTATACCAAAATGTTTTTCATACATGTCCAATAATGGTCACGGTTCACTAAACTTAAATTCATCTTGTATAACTCCATAATACGATTCAATTAAAGCTCATCGTGAATGCCCTGTCCAGACGGCTGCTTCAGATGCTGATGGTGTCACGGCCTATTGGAAACTCTCCTTTCATGTCCTCGAGACAACTTCCCAAAATAGCGCTGAGGTGGGCACGTTACATAACACCATTCATATTTCCATCGTCTCGGTGTAATAACTGTTTAAAGGCGGCGAGAACCTCTAATGTATTGCCAGTCTTTGTGAAGAAATTACATCAAATGCAGTTAACACATTATTAACCTTTCGTGAGAAGAGACTGCCCTACTAAACTGTATTTACCCGCATATAAGTAAAGTGAAACAGACCATGCGTGTTAGTTATATAATAAAACTCACAGACAGAGAATACCGAAATAGCTTCGAGGAAGGAGTCACAATATAATTATACGTAGACCGCAATACAAGAACGACCTGTTTTGCTCTTTTACACAGGTATGTGAGGGATATTAATAAAAAGCGTACCTTCATTTGGATGTAGTATTTCCTTTTACCAATACATAAAATTATGCTGAACTATGATTGAACAAACAGGTTAACGAAAGTCAATTGTAATGCATCTTATTAATGTCCTAAAAGGTATGATATTAATAAGACACTTCTTGTTTTATTAGAACTATAGATGTTAGTAGATGCTTGTCTATGCCAGTGTTCATATTTCACAGATCAGTAATTAGATGCATTGAATTCAACAAACCCCTGTACATTTATAATATTAAATCATGCGCAAAGACAAGTGTCCCAACACAAATTATATTCTGATGGCAATGTTTAAGCAAATTTGATCTTCGGACTGCACAGATGGATCTTCCTATAATATCACTACGTCATTGTCATTGGATTCCGAAAATAACGCGAGTCTTATTTTGAAGAAATGGATGCAAGGTAAGGTATGTCATTTCTCATATGAATGGAAATGAGGAATTAGAGTACTCGTATAATAATAATAATAATAATAATAATAATAATAATAATAATAATAATAATAATAATAATAATAATGATGATGATGATGATGATGATGATGATGATGATGATGATAATAATAATAATAATAATAATAATAATAATAATAATAATAATAATAATACAAAGTGTAAATATTGCACAGCATTGTTTGTGTGATGCAAATAATCATTTGATGAGAAAATAAAGCTTTCAAATATAGATCCTTTTGCGTACTAACAAGGGAAGGTGGTCGTCAGATTTTTGGGGAACAAAAACAGCTGATAAAAATAGTTAGATTGTGGGAAAATCATCGTCGCCCTGGGGATATTTACCTTTAGTACCCCACTGCAAACATCCCTTAAATAATATTAGTAAAGCGCAGTTCAACTGAAGTCGCATCGACATTGGTATGTTGCTGTTGTTGTTGTAGGGTTTAACGCCATTTTTCAGCACAGTATAGGCTATACATGGCGGCCAGTATTAATGGTGGAGGAAGAAGCCGTGAAAACTCCCAGAAAGAACCACCGACCCACGAAAAGCTACTGGCAAGCTTTCTCACATACCCACATTGGCCGAATCCGAGACTCGAACCCACGCAGACAGGTGAGATGGCAGTGATCCGGACATTGGTATGACCGGAACGTGTAGGAAAAATATTATGAACTGAACTGAATTAAAAGTAATCTTTATTTATGCACTGAAGATATTGCTCGTCTCCAAGGCTATTAATAAATAAATATGGTTATATAATGGTTACACTAATTGATTAGATAATTTAACACCGTAATAATATTCACAATTACTACATTCACTGCATTCAAAACGGAATTCTTTAAAATGTTGTAGCATATAAACAGCATGTGACAATAAAATACACTATAAAGCCATCAACGACCCAATTCTCTGACCCTTTCTTTTAAAAACCCACATATTTAGTCACCTTCGTTCCTGTCGGACGCAGTACGTACAGTACATTTGTTTTATAAACAGACGTATGACTTACATTCAGGAGTTTAACACTCGAAATTTGACTTAACATACACCAAGTAGTTGTAGACCATGTATCTCGTGGGCTTAACAGCTCTCATGGGGTGAAATTACATGCAATGTTTAAAATCACACATGGAATGGAAGAATGTACGTGTAAACAATAATGACCTTATATGCAAATAACATTCGTGACGATTGATCTTTGGGTAAGTATTTTTTTGTTTATTGGTGACCACAAAATAGAATTTTCGGTAAGGAGTATATAAGAATCCTTCAGGCGTGTAATTTTACTCTTCTTAAAGAGGCATTAAGATAAACACTGTACTACATCTATAGTCTTACATGACTTCAGATAAGACATTAATTACCAGCCATGTATTTCGTAGATTGAAGACTCTGGCGTTGCATTTCTTTCCATCTTTCATGACAATCGTCAAATGTGGTAAATTTAAATTCATTTCTAAATTTCACCTAATTACAGGGAAAGAAATAAAAGTCAACGAAAACAGATAGCATAGTAGAACCAACTGTTATATATATATCTCTAAAAGATAACCAAGGAGAGAAGACCAATCCTCCGAAACCTTTACAACAATATAATGGATTGATTACTATATTTGTGTGCTTATTTATTAGTATATTTTCTTCTTTATTTATTAGCATATATATCTGTTTATTTGTTAGTATATTCACCTGTTTATTTATGAGTATATTTACCTGTTTATTTATTAGCATATTTACCTGTTTATTTGTTACTATATTTACTTGTTAATACCCCACATATAATCACATTCGAAATGGAAAACGTGATTCAGAAATTCCAGTAACAAATAATATTGTTGCACACTTTTATTTCCACACATTTTCTGCATCGATGACGTGGAAATAGATTCAAAAAAAGGATATTTTGCAACTAATTCATCCAGTCGAGGTGATAATATTCAACATTTTTTGGAATAAATCAGATAAAAACTAAAATAACCTTATCTATATTTGTCATACAAGCTTTAATTTTTTAGAGAAATAATTTTCTAGTGGAAACAGTGTTGCGAAGATGGCCAGTTTATAATTGCACTTAGACTTTTCAGGACGATTGAAACGGCACTTTACATAAGGTAGTATAGGATTATAAATAAATTTCATTAAGTCTCAAGGAATACATCAAATTGTCAGGTGTCCAAATCTCTATACAAAGTTCATTTTTACAGTGGTCGTTTAATTACATTACAGTACCTTTCAATCATTTTTTAAAATTAAGATATCACTCACTGACCCTCCAAAGCAATCACTGTTACTAATATATATATATATATATATATATATATATATATATATATATATATATATATATATATATATATATATATATATATATATATATATGTATGTATGTATGTATGTATGTATGTATGTATGTATGTATGTATGTATGTATGTATGTATGTATGTATGTATGTATGTATGTATGTATGTATGTATGTATGTATGTATGTATGTATGTATGTATGTATGTATGTATGTATGTATGTATGTATGAATGTATTTATGTATGTAGTCTTAACAATCAGTTACCATTTTTATTCACCTGCCAAATGATTGCATTGGGAAATATCATTCATTTGTTAAAAACAATAATTTTAAGTCCATAGTGTATCCATTCCATTATTGTGATTATTATCTGGAGATTTTTTTTAAAATAGAATATCAAGTCACGCCTGTAACAAAAAATTCTGCAACATTTCAAATTATGGGTAATCACCACCGTTATTACTTTCTTACAGGTTTCAACATGTCCCTTGTCCCCTTCCTTTCTCTCAGTTTTTAAATGATATCGTTCAAAAATACACATGGAATTTCACACTGGGTCATGTCAAAGTATCAACACTTTTCCATGGAATAAAAACGTGTCAACTTCCTTGCCAAAAGAATGAAGTATCTTGACGGTGTCAAATTCGCTATTGAGATTCGAACTAATTTCTCTTTCGTATTTTCCTTTTCAAAATCTGTGATTTGTCAGTTCTTTATCTGCCCTTCACTTTAAATTGTCAAAATTGTGCATGGCACTCGATAAAAAGGTAATAAGTCTCTATGATTTGATTAACAAGTAAACAAATAAAACTTTCATTGTGTACAGTAGTAGAAATCAAAACCCTATTCAACAAAAGCACTTAACGCATGCGCCAGAAGGATAATCACACGCGGTAACGAATGAAGGACGATTTTAAGCGGTAGTTAAGTCTCTAATGGGGCAGTATTGACTGTGTTGTCTGTCAATCAAACAGAGTCGAGACTCAATTTGTAACCACTTGAAAGGTGGCCAACATTAATGAACAACTCGGAATAGTATGCGTTTCAGTCATAAAAACATAACTGAATAAAAATGGAACATGTACGGATGAATCTCTTCCCGTATATTTCAGAGAGATTTCCAGTTCATTTGCCAAGGTAAGATTTAGAACTCATTTATTAACAAACACGTATATATATATATATATATATATATATATATATATATATATATATATATATATATATATATATATATATATATATATATATATTATAAATTATTATATATTATTAACTAATTTCTTTGTTTATTTATTTTTGCTTCATTAACATATTCAAAACTGTACAACCTATTATTCCAAGCTTATCTTTTCCTTTGATCGTGATTAATTTCGTTTGAATGATTGGTTTCGTCAAATCAAGAAACGCTCACGTATACTTATTAAGTTTCCGTTATAAATTTTCTTTTTTCGTCTCAAATATGCTGCGGAACATGATAAGTTTTAAGTCTTTGTTTTACATGTCATTTTTTGTAAATACTTCATTATTTCCTTGCGTATATGCTTGTATTTGTCACAAATATTCATACAATTTTACCGAATTTCGCCAACTCCATCCAATTACAAGTGAATAAAACAAACTGGTGTATAATCGAAAATCGTAAATGTAATTTTAAAACAAATTTAAATTACCTATAATAGATGTGACTATTTAAAGTATGAAGCAACGTATGACATAATAATGTAAAAATGAAGCTAATTTTGTATTTAAAAATATACATTCTCTCTATATAAGAATATATATATATATATATATATATATATATATATATATATATGTATATATATGTATATATATGTATATGTATGTATATATATATATATATATATATATATATATATATATATATATATATATATATATATATATATATATGTATATATATATATATATATATATATATATATATATATATATATATATATATATATATATATATATATATGTGTGTGTGTGTGTATGTATATATATGTATATATATATATATATATGTATATATAAATACAAAATTAGCTTCATTTTACATTATTATGTCATACGTTGCTTCTTCCTTTATATATTCAAATACAAAATTACAAAATAATGTATTCTCTCTATTGTCAAATAAAAATTATTATTCGAAGTTTGTGATGACACATTTTTCTAATTTTATTATTATATTGAGTTTAAAACCTCGTGATACTTATGTAAGAGAAAATGTAATGATGGTCAAAATTTGTACTACTCTAACCAGTTGTAGAGTCAATTCGATTTTTTTTGCGTATTGCAGTTTTAATTTCCCCACAACTGACAATCAATTCTTCCTCTTCTTCTTCTTCTTCTTCTTCTTCATTATTATTATTATTATTATTATTATTATTATTATTATTATTATTATTATTATTATTATTATTATTATTATTATTATTATTATTATCAGTCTTAGTCATTATTTGTCTGTATTTGTTGTTATGTCTATAAGACCAATAACAGTGTAATTTATCCCGCAAAGTTTTTCTTATGACATGAGTTAAAGAGTTTCTATTTTTAAATTGTATTTGTGTGAAATTCAGCAATTAGTTGTTTCTTAGTTCAGAGAAATAGGCTCATTTTGTTTTTTTTTCGCTTTTTGATGAAGCTCAGTATCTATCTATCTATCTATCTATCTATCTATCTATCTATCTATCTATCTATCTATCTATCTATCTATCTATCTATCTATCTATCTCTCTCTCTCTCTCTCTCTCTCTCTCTCTCTCTCTCTCTCTCTCTCTCTCTATATATATATATATATATATATATATATATATATATATATATATATATATATATATATAAGAACAAAGCATACATAATAATAATACATAATACTATTACAGATAGAGATATGTTTAAAATGTGTTCTGTTTCTGAAATTGATCAGTTCGGATTTTTAAATAAATGTTTATAGATAAACAACTTTCGAATGTTGGTGATATTGTGGATTCTGATCTCGGCAGCATGTTACTGTATGCCATATTTTTTTTTCCTCTTTAATATCATATATAGTATTACAATTTTCAACTTTCGTATGCATTTTATTTCTTCATCTTCCAATATCCATCGTGATTTTATTTATATTCAATTTCCCGCTAAATCTCGCATTACAATGTTATTGCAGTCACTAAATGATATTAATTGATTAATTGCTTCAAACTCTTTGAATGAGTCAGTGATCTGGAATATATATATATATATATATATATATATATATATATATATATATATATATATATATATATATATATATATATATATATATATATATATATATATATATATATATATTCCAGATCACTAACTCATTACTATATAGGGTAAGCGTTTAATTTAAAGTCGGTATATGTGCCCAAAATAGGAGACAATTTGTTTGGTGCAAATAATGTAATTGATATTTACTATATTTTCGAGAATCGAAACAAAACAATGGACGAATGAACGAAATTATATATCATTAATGAAATGTATTTTTTTAAAAGTATTTTTTACTTCCATAATTATTACGTATTTTTGCATCGGATAAAAACAGTTGCATATATCTCATAAAATAAAGTATGCTTTTCTATGAATACCGTCTCAAGATGAAATCTTCATCATAGCGATATGAACATTTTACTTACGAATTAAGCATTTGCAATTCAAGTAAAATAACGGGAACTGAGTATAATTTCAGGCATGTTTCTTGGTTTCAATTATTTTCCCTAGTTTTCGCCTTTTTTAAACGTTATTGCGCGTCATGGTTTAGGATCTCCACTCGTATTATACGTTCATAAAAAGACATTCTCACATTCACACCTTATCCAAGAACTGATTTGACTACCTTCCCAACATTATCATTTTTCTTTCTGTCTTATTATGTATATGCCTTATTCTTCTGTAATATACAGAAATATGACATAAGGAGAAAAACTTTGTGAATTAATATTTTCAAGACACACATATGGTGATATTCATAAATATATGAAAACATATAAAACTGAGTGATAAATCTATTTTCAAATAGATTCAATAATCCTGAACATATATTTGCAAAGATTTTAAATATAATCCTCGCCATTAAAAGAAAAGCTTGGCAACATATACTGGGTTTGTTATAAAACCGTTGCATCTGGTACATTTTTTTTAAAAAAGTTGTTATTGTTCAGATAATTTATATAATCAATGTATGTCAATAATACTTTTTGTATGTCTGGTTTTGCTTGACTTAAGAAATGATTCCCCATCTGGGCAAAAATTCGATATAAACTTTAATCATTTCTACATTGTATTATTTTACAAGAACAGAAATGAAGCGGACTATAAAATATAGTTTTATCCATACAAAATTCAATTAAATGGAAGTTTTGGTTTAATCTTGTTCATATTTTCAGTCTTTACTCTGAAACCATTTCGTATTAATATGTAACATATACAACTTAAACAGTGTTGCCATATACTGTTCAGCGTTTTGTACGTGCCGTTTGGCAATATTCTCAAGAGGAATAGACTTAATTTGACCACATAACGGCCTCTTGGTACAGCCATGTATCAACGGCCGTTTACGACTCACGGTACTAATTTAGTTTCCAAGGTAAACCTATGCAAACACCATGATATTAAAAATTCAATAACTTAAAATTTCTGAGTGCTCATGGCCTATTTTTATCAGTATAGATGAAGCATAGATGTCAGCTTCTGTTTAGAGAAAAGGATATGCGCCGATGCATTTTCTGGACCTATATATGTTGGAAGCATGTGCTTTCAATTCCGCACTAAATAGTCAGGTGCTAATTGCAGTAACGAGCGGTCCAAATTCAAGACTATTAAAGGGCTGAAATTCCATAAATAAAACAATGTCTATATTTTTTCAGTTACAACTAGGATAAGCTCTCAAAAGATTCGTTTTCCTAAAATAAATAACGTACACTAGGAACCAAACTCTATTTTATGTTCACCCATTTCCAAGTTGGTTCCCATTTTCCCATGTACTTAGTGCCGTGTGTCCTTTACGACTGTTACTCTATGGAGCTGATTAATAAACATAACCTGTTCGATTCAGCTAAATAAAGAAGACACTTTATTAATTATCGTTTGTAATACCAGTAACAAATAATTTATCTCAGTTATCATTAACGTTTGAATTGAATCTTGTGCAGGTTTTGGCCATCTTTCTAATTACTGTTAGCAGGTTAAGTCTCAATATCTTTTATGATAATTAATGAAGTTCATGACAAATTTTTGATGGCATTGCTTCTCAGCTGAGAAGTATTTTTTTTCAGCCTTTATAAGCATATGGAAACCACCTGTTGAATAAAATTGTTAAAGGTTTCATTGGCAGAAAAGCACAAAGATATTTTGTATTGGAAATTCCTTCTACATTTGCTTATCCATCAATGAAACTAATAACAATCACAAACTGTATGCGCTCAATTACATCATTTGACAGTTAAAAATTGCGTTGTATGATTGTTTAGCGTAATAACTTAATCGTAGTGTTAGAGAATTTCATAATGCGTCATTCGTACAGAATAGTGTGTACACTGGTGTCGTCATAGCGACTTGTCTGATATTTATAGAGTTGTATTGGGCAGACTAATTCAGAAAAATATACTGAAATCTGGAAAATTCAATCGGTTAAATTATTTTCATATTTTGAGACGCCAATACCGAAAACGATGAAACCTCAGCCATCATGTGTTATTAAATATTCATTTTAAAATATGTAAAAAGAGACGTCAAGGAAGATTTTAGTCATATGTATAACATTATATAATGATTGATTCTTGAGTTAAATCACTAGTTAATTCTTACATTTAAAAATGTATTACAACAGAAAAGAAAGATTTTAATCATCAAAGACAACTAGTAAATTTAAAGACAAAACGCTTACGATAAATTTGGACATGTGGATCAGAATTTAAGCAGCAAGATACTTATCCTTAGATGCAGGCCTCCATAAGTCTTTAAGAAAATGCACGTAATTCGCCTTTTATATTAGTATTTGGCTACGTATTATTTTGGTGTTCTTGATGATAATGATGATGATGATGATGATGATGATGATGATGATGATGATGATGATGATGATGATGATGATGATGATGGTGGTGGTGGTGGTGGTGGTGGTGGTAGTAGTGGTGGTGGTGGTGATGATGGCGATGACGACGACGATGATGATAACAATGATGATGCTGTTGATGTTGATTATGGTGGTGGTGTAAAGAATTTTTCATTTCAATTTTCTCAACCTTTACATTAATATAAAATTTAAACTTTGAGATATTTAGCTTCAGACCATAGTTATACGCTCTTCTACAGACCATCTTCAAAATAATACTTTTGTTTTTAGATTTTGTCAGTCAGTTTGTTTGTTATTAATACATAGGCATGTACTTACATTCATGCATACCTTTTAATTTGCTCCAATTGTTATCGCTTATTTTAAACTCATGGTACTTAACATTCTAAAGATTTTGAAATCAGCCATCATAATTGACCTCATATATATGTATGTGTATATATATATATATATATATATATATATATATATATATATATATATATATATATATATATATATATATATATATATATATATGTATGTATGTATGTATGTATATATATATATATATATATATATATATATATATATATATATATGTATGTATGTATGTATGTATGTATGTATATATATATATATATATATATATATATATATATATATATATATATATATATATATATATATATATATATATATATATATATATATATATATATATCATATGGACAGTTAAATGTATCATTTCGCGACTCGAAAAATGGATACGCGAACATTTAAATAGGCTATACTATATAGTGACAAATAGATAACAGAAATAAGAAAGGTAAATTAAAATAAGCTAACTCAGATTGTTAAGATAGACTTAAAGGTAAGGAAATTTAAAAGCACTTTATATTAGATTTAAATTTATTTACTGGGTCTGGCCTCCGTCATATTGTTATCTGGTGAGTATATTCTGTTTGAGATACCTGACAAAATGTTAGCATTTCGTAATGGGTGAAAACAACGCTAGTTTTATGATGAAAACAATACTAGATTAGACATTATTATGACATAAAATGATGTCGTTCTATTTCCATGTTCCTGCAATCAGACGTTTGAAAGATTGTAGCTACATGTATTATTCGGGAGCTTTGAAGATATGTAGACTGTCTTAAAAATATCATCTCAGTCAGCTGCCTGCTGTTAGCAAATAGTAACTGGAAAATTCGTCACGTGATATACTAAATATAGACATACGCTTTTTCTCTTTAGATTCCACGTGGAGAGGTTAATATGTCCAATTCCACAGAGTTTCTCGTTTGCTAATCCAGTACCAGGATTGCTTCCATTCCCAGGTAATCCGGCGACACGGACATTACATTCTGTACATACCCAGAGCATCAGTCCCGTCGTGGTCCAATCCAGATTTATTCCGCCAGTACGACTGCCAACCTTCACCTTTACTCAAGATGACATTGACACCTTTCTCTATGGTTACACGAAACAAAAGGGTCCAGACAGCAAGGTCAGCGGGCATGCGTTGTCAGGCCTCAGATCTTGCGATCTAAGTTACGGTAAGTTTTATTAAATCCCTCTTGCAATTTAATTTTCTTTGTGTCATGCTACGTATTCCAATTTTTGTCAATTCCTACAAAGGTGTAAACACCTTAAAATCCAAGGACATACTTATAGAGAGAACAGTGGATAGCTAGATTGGTACATGCGTTTATCTGGAGATGGGTAGAGAGAATGCTAATGTTATTCTCGTTTGAACACGTTTGTGTTGATAATGTAAACTGCGAGAAATAAGTCACACACACACACACACAGATATATATATATATATATATATATATATATATATATATATATATATATATATATATATATATATATATATATATATATATATATATATATATATATACACACACACAGTCGGCTCCGCTTATATGCATGGCCTTGGGGCCGATGCTATGATTTGCAAGTAGGCGGCGTATGCACTGAACCGGTGTTCATGTTATGGCGTGTATCTGGTGCAGCATGCATACTGATACCCATTATTTCTCCGAAACAAACCCCCGCTTGGCCGAATTCATTTAAATGTGACGCCATTTGCTCTGGTATCGTATGGAGGTCGGTTTTGTCAGTAGATCGGATTCTTAACGAGGGCGATGCGAGGTTGTGTTAAAGCTAAAGAGTGTTAAAGCCGTCGACCATGCTTGGTTAATTATTATGGTTGTCTACTATCGCGTCTCCTGGTGTTCAACTTAGATCTAATAGCTGTGATGTTGATATTAACAAACCTCATTAATCAACATTGACCGCCAATGTTAAGAACCGGTTTCTTTTCATTTTGAAAGAAACAATTTTGAACAATGCAGTATCCGAAGGAACGCATTTTCGGACCAGAAAAATGTATGCAATTATGCGAAATATGCAAATAAACGATATGCAATTGTCCGAAATAGATATCCGTTGAAAACAATGGTAACAAATCGGGACCGGCACAAAGCTATGCAATAAAGAGCAATATGCAGTTATACGATATGCACATATCTGGAGCCGACTATATATATATATATATATATATATATATATATATATATATATATATATATATATATATATATATATATATATATATATATATATATATATATATATATATATACCACGAGAGAGAGAGAGGGCGGATGGGGACGGAGAGAGAGAGGGGGGATTTAATTGGTCGAGGTAACGTCTGAGCTTGTAAGTTTATATATCGGCCATCGTACTTTTGGTGTAAGGTTTCCCTGCTTATGTAGATAAGTGCTCATTATTAACACTTTTCATGGAATTGGAATGTTCACAGGTGTAACTTCCCAAGGTGTGTAAGTTCTAAGTACATTGGTGTATTAATCATCGATTTCATAAAAACTACAATATTTGATTATCTCTTGCCCCGGCTAATCCTTACAATTTGTCACGAACTCTATCGAACAATTAGCGAAAAAATCATGTTTCGTTCGCAGGATCAAACATTGAAATAGGCAAACTATTTTACTTGTGTTTAGAAAGAATACGTAGGCTAGTGTCAGACTCTTTACTTAGGGAACAAGGATTGGAGTGGGCCGCTCTCTGATTTGGGTGATATATACCGTTCAATCACCTTTAAGAGGCCAGGTTACAAAGATTGCAAAAATAGCCCGTATGTAAATATACACTATAAAGTAAAACTACTTTCTTTTGATGTGTTTAATGAGATAGACGCGCGTGCTGTTTAATTTGCAAGACGATGCCATTTTTATCCGCAAATATGAGGTAGAAGACCCAATTGAGTCAAACTGCTTTTCTCGCCAATACGCGGGGAGCGTTTAGAACTTAGTATATGTTGTTTGCTTTAAACACTTTAGACTATTTGGATTCATTTTCGTTTAAAGAGAGACGCGCTTGTTAAAATGAAAAAGGTCCTCAGATCCTGTTGTGGTAGGATTTGTCAGGCACCCGATCCAGCAACTACCGTATCTTCTTGGTACGGAACTGTCAATCAGATAAAAGATAGTAAATACTTGAATCATATGGCCAATTACCAAATACCTCATGCTCATTTTTTGTGTGCCTAAAATGTTAGTCCTCTTAAACGCAAAGAGTGTCACTCTGACCACACAGACCGAAAGCAACCCCCAGCTTAGTTACGAAAAATAATGTTTTCATCATCATCGTCGTTGTCGTCGTCGTTGTCGTTGGTATTGTTCGGCTCGTTTTTCTTCCTATTTTTCATTTATGGTGTGAAACTTTGCAATTTTTTAAATAAAAATTCTTGAAAAGCAGTAAAAAAAAAAAAACAACCAAAAACAATAGCATTACAATCGGACTGATGCATTATTGAACCGAGGAAAGAGCAATGTGTGGTGAAAGCTGTCAAGTTCAGATATCCGGGACAAGATAAGGAATTCTGACTAGATGTTTTGCTGATTTTACATGTGTTAGCTTAATCTTTTTTTTTAATAAATCTTTTATTTTATAATTCTTTTACATAATCTTTAAAGTTCTATCTTTTAAAATCTGTCTTCTTGTAATTTATGCTTGTATTGATCTGGATTGTTTATTTTAGTTGTTTTTGCATCCATAGGTTATTGCGAATTATTAGTATTTTCATTCTTCGAATTCTAGCTGTAGTTGGCACCCGATAGCTACTATTATACTGATATGCCGTTAAATGTTGCTACTAGTACTACCACTGCATGTATGTATGTATGTATGTATGTATGTATGTATGTATGTATGTATGTATGTATGTATGTATGTATGTATGTATGTGCGTGCGTGCGTGCGTGCGTGCGTGCGTGCGTGTGTGTGTGTTTTAAAACATTAAATCTGTTTGAAAGGTAGAATTGCTTCTCAGTTGGAGCACAAGCATAGGATGTATCCACCAGTAAATACGTGGCTCCTCCTACATCGTGCTCGATGGGCCCAGTCTAAATCTCGAAGTCACGAGGACTAGTATTTATGATGACACACGATGAGTCCTGACTAATGTTTGTTTATACTAATCAACTTGAAAAAGTGGATGAAATAATGCAAGTGTTTGACTACTGCCTCAAATTCATAACTAATACAGCGACACAGCAAACACCCAAATAAAATAAAGTGCTTCTTAATAACATGCCGAATTTCTATGCGTATTTCTGTGCAAATAGTCGTACAGCCGAACCCCTCAACACCTGCTGGGTGGATTACATCAATTGAATCTTTGTTTTGCTTTCACTGCCTACATCTAAAATGTAATACATAAAAGATGGACTGAAACGTATTGAAAGCATGTTTTCTTACTCGCTTACCCGATGATCGCCTCGCACGGATACGTATAATTATACACATTGTTATCATATAATGTCTTAAGGCAACGATAACGATTCACGTCCACATTCTAACAGTCTATTACAATTATTCCTCACTGATCTCTAATCGTTGAATTAAAATACTTGGAAGGATAAATTACAGTGGTTTTATTTTAGTACTAATAATTAAGTTAAACAGTATCATGCGGATTATAGGTCTTACAATAACTTTTTCGCCTATGTCTTTTCCCGTTTTGTCCAGGTAAGGTTTCTTTACGTACGATAAGGCACCACAATACGTTCATACTGTCGCATATAACAAAGCTGAAAAAGCAGTCTTTGAAAGGTGGGGATGTTATCACCAGCTGAATACTTTTCTTTAATATTCACTTGCTTTCTGCCTATTATAGCCCCAGGAACACTTATCAAATCTCCTGTGGAATGACTAAGTAAATATTTTATACAACGGTTAAGAGTGAAAATGGAGATTAACAAGTGGTGCAAAATTATTATTAGTGGTGGTAGTAGTAGTAGTAGTAGTAGTAGTAGTAGTAGTAGTAGTAGTAGTAGTTGTTGTTGTTGTTGTTGTTGTTGTTGTTGTTGTAGCGAGTAACGTAAACGTTTGACTTTAATTTTCCGCAATGTGAAATACCAAAACAAAGGAGTTTCTTTAGGTGTGGACATCCATCGTTTTGATGACCTATGTACCGGTAATACAGAATTTTGCTTCTAACCGAAATTCTTACAAAACTGTCAGACTGTGACACTAGCTCCCAGAAGACTTTCAAGTAGCACACATTACCTGTTTTAAACTAATACATTCTACCACTTCTGAAGTAAATTGTATATATGTTAACACGAACCGCTTATAAACAAACTTGAATGCTTTTAAGGTATAGAGAGTGAATTTTTCGTAATGAAGTAAATAAAGAAAAAAGATTTGCGTGTAACTGTCAATAACAATAAACTCTGCAGAACTTTATCGGACTCGGTTGGTGAAGATCTTTGGATAATACGAGAGAATTAGTTCAACTAAGGTCTTACAAAAACTCATAAAACCAGGCTTACCAATCATGTATTAAAGTCGCCGATTAATTGGCTGCTGTTTCAGTAATTCAAAGGTGCATGTTTGCCGTACTTGCTACAATTTACATTCTACCACCTCTAAAGTACATTTTAAATATGCCTACATTTGTAGATTATGTACATATAGTGCTTATCGAATTAACGATATACATATATATATATATATATATATATATATATATATATATATATATATATATATATATATATATATATATATATATATATATATATATATGTGTGTGTGTGTGTGTGTGTGTGTGTGTGTGTGTGTGTGTGTGTGTGTGTGTGTTAATCTTACAAATCTTGATTGAACTCTCATTTACTGTAGATCTAATCGTCAGGGAGAATCTCACTGAAATACGACGTGGCTAAGTCGGATAGGTTGAGAATTCCCAACTTTACTTTCTGGAATTTACATAGCTGATCCATTCTAGTGTTGCCGCACGACACTAAGACTAGTTCATTTCGTCAGCTCATTATTGTCCATGTTGCTAGGACTTTGATACGCAAAAAAGCATGGGTACCCGCATGTATTGGCAAGGGTCACTTGCCACTTACCCCACGCCACATTTTCACCTCTAAACAATATTTTAGACTAAATCAGTAAAACGTATTAGCTAACCACTATGTCACCTCCCACGACACCACCCTCCCAATAATTATGCGCCCCTGCAAACTAGTTTTAAGAAATCTTCATCAGAAATGTGATGCGTTTCATATGTTTATAGCTAAATCTCAAGAAAATTCTTCTCGTGACTTTTAATTTAGGCACTGTTGTATAGAACAAAAACGTATGCTTAATTATTGAAGAAAAAACGCACCACACCACCTCGCACAGCTCCGAACAGAGGCGTAGCTTGGGGGGGGGGGCAGGGGGGTACGTATGTCCCCGGGGGCCATACTAGTGGGGGCGCCAAAATGGGCTTTGAAATAGGCTGTAACGGGTAATGGTGATTTTATTGATGAAAATAATGGGTTTCAGAGTTGAGGTGTGTGTGTGGGGGGGGGGATGAATATTGTCCCCGGGCGCCAAACACCCTAGCTACTCCTCTGGCTCCGAAATGCACTTCGCATCGATTCTGTGTTTCTGCCTTATGTGGATATCAGTAATAAATGTAATGACTTTCAAAAGATGCCGATGTGTACGCGACATCACCATTTATGAAATTATTACCACAAGGCTAGCAGCTAAATCTATTCAGTTTGCCCAATTTGACGCCTTATTTCGTTAAGACTCGCCATGTTAGTAATTTTCTCCTCCAAAACACTGCTTCATACGATTAAGTCCCAAAGGACTTAACTATGTGTCCGCAAGTTCGACCGTTATAACCTAATTCGTTGGATAGGTGTTCCCTTTTACACGCCAGTTACACAAGAAGGAAGCATTACGGCACATGCGTCTTGATGGATAGATTATCACTTTTCTACCGCCCAGAAAGAGAGCCGAAATCTGATTTTGGATATCCTATTATTCGGTCACTTCACTTCATTACAATCGAAACCGGTATTTCTTTGCTTTCCGTAAAAGCAATCCAAATTTCATTAGCTCAAGACAAATATAGAAGGATAATTAACAATGCTTAAATCAATGAAATCACAAAAGGCCTCAATTTAATATGTAATTGTTCATGGTCACCCTCGAAGAGTGGTCGAATACATTTATATAGACTAAGGCAATGTTGGTAGCCAGAACTAAGTGCGGTGGATGGAAAATATCGACTTAGAAAGAGTGCATTAATGCTACTGTATTAAAAATACCCATCAGGATTTGTCTGACTAATGTAAAATTGTCTAAACATTCACTAATCAACATTCATATTTTTAAATTATAACTGTTTACTTTAAATTGACCAGGATAAAACTGCAAATAATTAATGACTTTGTTAATTATAACGAATTTACCTTATATACTCGCTTATAGATCTGAACAATTTCACATATAATGTCGAATTGCTGTCCAATATTGCCGTTCTTACTAAAACTATAAAATCTTTAAACGAATTCTGCTGAACACAACGATTAATTAAATCTGATTAAATTTGACCGCAAGTATTCTGGCCCGTTTAAACGTATACTGACGATGCTTATATGCATGCCAAAGCAGCCGAGGCTCAGAAGAAGGAAAACCTTTAAACATCATCGTTTCTACTAGAACCTATAATACTTGTAAAGTATTGATATATACCCCCTCCCCGTTTTTAACATTTTTTGAACTTTGTTATTCCAATATACCAACTTTGACAAAGCTTAATACCGTTGAATCTTATCTAACGGATACAATATATACATCTTTTAAATCACCCCTGAACAATATTTTAACCATTTCTAAGAATAAGCATAATTTTATTTGAAATTTATTATACAAAAACACCATTTTCAATTTAGTTTTGCACATTATGTAGATCTTGAATCCAGTATGGAGAAATTTAATATTGTTTCTTCTCAGTATGGAGAAATTTGATATTGTTTCTTCTCAGTATGGAGAAATTTGATATTGTTTCTTCTCAAATAACTACTAAACATAATTTAATTAAATTTATGGAAAACATAAATATATGCCAAAGACGAGAGGATGAAGGCATATCTGTTCAGATGGTGGTCCGCCTAAAAAAAAATCTCTTAGGGGGAGCTTACACAATTAAAAAGAGAAAGAAGAAAACGGTTTCAAGCAAACTTAAGTTTAGAAATAATAAGATTGGGACCAGTAAAAGGAATTTCAAAAGATTTCTGAAACAGAAAGCATTTTCTATACACGGGGTAACCATATATAATTTTCAATATGCAAAGAACTGATATGGACTTCGCATTATCCGTCCGTATGTGGTACAATTGGTAAAATTCGTACTTGTGGTCTGTCTGATCTACATGTTGCAACTGAGATCAGCCACCTGCACATGGTTTAAGCTTTTCTGCTGTCAGCCAAGTGAGTGTTCTCAGACCCACTTTGGGGCTACTGAATTATTATATCTTCAAGCATGGGCTTGATAATTATTGTACCTTGCGTTTTTCCTGTTGCATTCTTATAATTCATCGTCATCATAATGCTCTGTATTTCGTTTTAATGTTTAGGTATTGACAGAATATTGTCAACTGGAAACGACAAAGGCGCATGTACTTCGACCCCAAATGGGCAGACAACTTCCGCAAGCCCTAACGTTATTGCTACAAAGGGCATTGAACTGCCGGAGGGTAAGATTACAACAATTAAATATTTTTTGATAGGTTTGAATAATCTAGTACCCTTTATCAAGAATACACACATACATATTGATGATCTCACGAATAAAGGTTAACTTACTTACGTTTAAGTTTTGATGCATTATATACAAATCAACAACTCTTCGCTAATTGAACACGGAATAAAGAGTGCCGCTGTTTACACATATTTCTCTACTATTTTTGTTTCTTGTTGATATTTGAAAAGGATAAATTTAATTTTAACCCAAGATTCCATGGCAGGGCACTAGTTTCAATCACTCTGTCAAACCAACACAAACATGCAAATGAAGTTTAAATATGTATCTTATTCATTTCATCATATCAGGAACTGATTCCCCATACCTAAAACAAAAATATGATATATATATATATATATATATATATATATATATATATATATATATATATATATATATATATATATATATATATATATATATATATATATATATATATATATATATAGGTTTAGCCATTCGGCAGACGACATTTGCAGGGATCGTTCATTATGGTGTCTTCTGTAACACGACGGTCATCTCCAGGGGTACAAAATATGGTCCATTTAAGGGGCGAGTAATCAATACCAGTGAAATCAAGACTAATGACGACAACTCTTTTATGTGGGAGGTAAAATAAACATTTCTTGTAGTATTTCTTTGCTCAGAAAGATACTAATACATTCTCACTTTTGTTTAAATCTCATATGATCATGATCATGACCATTATTTATTTCAACATCAGCATGATGTTTCCTCGACATCTTCGTTGTTTTCATCTTTTTCTTTGTCTTCTTCGCCTTCGTCTTCGTCTTCTTCTTCTTTTTCGCCTTCATGTTCTGCTTCTTCAACATATTTGTGCCACTACCACTACTATTATTACTGCTACTGTTGTGCCTAATGCTGCTGATAATACTACTACCACTGCTACTACCAAACTACAAAAGCAAAAGGAAAAACAAAGACATTAACAACAACGTACAAAATAAACAATATGAATATTTTAAAGAAAGAATCCACATACGCATGCATACTATGTCTATTATCTTTGTGCTGAAAAGTGGCATAAGAACATATACGCTTATATGATCCAACTTTAATAAGAACGGGAAAAAAAAAACATTAAAATATTTTGCACAAGTACATGTAAAGGTATTATTTTCAGAAGGATTACGTTGAGCTATCCCGTTTTGATGCAATGACGGAACAAACAATACAAATTCAGTACTATTTCAGTCGTTCATATTTGATACTAAGTCTACATTTTCATAATTACAATTGAAACGAACATGGGCATAACAGATAATAAGTTCGTCTACCGTACTTACTGACATGTAAATCGTATACACTGTAATTTGCAGACTCATATCTGTCTTCGTATTAAGCGCCATTAGATATGGGTCTGTACATTTTTTTAGGAGTAATGAGAAGAATAAAAAACATAGAACTGATCTACCAGCGCATTTTGCTCTGGCAGATCAGAGTCTGTGTTGTTTGTTATCCGTCCTTCACGGTACGTGATTTTGCATTTGTGTTACGTGGATCTTAGTGCTTGTTTTTCATTATCCCTTAGGCGTGGAAACGTAAAAAAACATTTCAAACTAGTGGTGTAGATGCTTGTAGGTTGTTGAAAAATGACACTGATTAAAACAGCGACAATGTAAACAACAGTAGCACATGGAAAGAGAGAAAGGCAAACATTAATGACGTTAAGTATACCCATTGGTGGTCTACTAAGCCGTCACTAATCAAACAGAGAACTTCAAATGCACTGTTGACACGAGTGGCAGTTTGTGAAGAAAAGGCAGGTCTTGGTATCTTCTGTCAAATACGTAAAGGAAAAAAGTAGAATTATCGGACGTGAGTGGGAGAGTGATGATTTGATTGCCATGTGCTGCCTTTAGGAACCATTTCAATATGGCATCAGAAGTGATTATTAAGGCAAGAGCGCACTTTACTGGAAAGATCCTTACGACCTTGCATTTATCAATCTACATATGTTTCTGATATTTTGGATCCTTCTGCATCTGGGTGGCATAGTTGTCTCCAGCCAAAATAACCTTATTTCCAAAATGCAAGTTGCTGTTTACAAAATTCTGAATTTTAATTTGATCAGATGTACTATTATATATCCCAATTAATAACAAAATGCCATATTTTAAATAACAGAAATTGTCTGCGACAAATCCAAGAACAAATCTTTTTTTTAAAGATAAACATAATTGATGCTGGATTGAATTATAAATTTATAACTTGTCGGACGTAAGATACATACGATGAACAGGTTTCCTAAGTTAGATATCACAAAACCTAAGCCTCTTACGAACAAGTGACATCTAAATATCAATTTTGAAAGTAGTTCTGTATGCTTGTTTCATTCTTTCAAGATGTTTTCATTATTAAATATTTATTTTAAAAAATACAAATGGTGATTAGCAGGAAGAATCTAGACGAGAAAAAGGATTTTCAAGATATCTTAGCAAGCAAAATAAAATGTTGAAGAAGCAAAGTCAGTTGAAGAAACAATTTCTCTGTCTACAGTTAAAAAAGTTGTATTAATTTATAAATGAGTCATCATCGGAATTAGATTGTTCAAATATATTGAGCTTTTATATTTGAAATTAAAAGTATTTACAACTTTCAAGAACATATGCACATGTTAGAGAAAAGTTTTGCAACGTAAATGTGAAGAAGCGGAATGCGATGGCTATATGGTTCACTTAATCAGCGTGTAACGGAGATGGGAACAAAATGGAATCTTCTTTTTGTACTCGATTAGTGCTCTGCATCTGGATTTATTTCAATCCTTGGTTTCAATTAAGACATTAAGGGATAAACGGAAAATGTTTGGTACTCAGAGACAGCAGGCACAATATGAGCCGCGTCCCTTAAAACTCCCAATTTAGAATCGGAAGCCAGATTTTAAAGTCAAGAAAAACAACATTTTCTTCCTGAACGATTATCTACTTAGAAAATTCGACTGCAAATCCTCATGTATCCTTTCTTACAAAAAATTTTCACAATTAAATGAAATTGTTTATTATAAAATAAACTAGTCACGTCATTGTGTTAAATTAACGATTAGTTTCAATAGGAGAAAACCATCATCAGTGAAGGAATAATTTTTCCTACATCAGAAAAGATATTTATCAGTCAAAAGCTTTCGCAACAGTAAAATCTTTTATGATAAAAATTCTCTGATTTAAACTTAAAATGCTTATTTGATAGCGAATTTGATATTTGCTTTCTCAATCGTTAGAGAAACTTTTCGCAAACAAGAATCGTGTAAGATGCATTTAGATAAAACTCAAACAATGCAATCAAATATGTTTCAAAATTTTCATAGAAATTGGAAAATAAAAAATGAAAAGAAATGAGGGAAATTTACACCGGTTTAACAGAAGCCAAAAATGACACCAATAAAAAGGTGTTTAATGAAATAATTTTAAAAATCAACTACTCTTGCACGTTTGGCATCGTTTGTGAATTATGTATTTATTTGGACATGCTCGAAATCTCTGGCTAATTATTTTAAAATATCTTCAGATATTTGATGAAGGAAAACTGAGTCATTTCATTGATGGTCGCGGTAACAATGGCAACTGGATGGCGTTCGTGAATTGCGCACGTTATGCACAGGAGCAGAATTTGGTGGCGCTTCAAGTGGAAAGAGACGTCTACTATGAAGTGTGTAAGGATATTACCCAGGGGACGGAACTCCTAGTTTGGTATGGGGACTGCTACCTTCAGTTCATGGGCGTACCAGTCGCTCAAAAGGAAATCTCGGATGGAGGTACACAAAACGAACCAGACAGTAAGTAACCTATACTTCATTTATTGTGAATTATTGTATTTATTGTAAACACAATATTCGTTTTATAAAGTAGGAGAATAGCTGAGATGAATGCTCAATATTTATTTAATAATCCAGTACATACAGGACAGAATAACTAATATGATTTCATTTTGAAAAGAGTAGATCCTGATTACATTATGTAGCCTTAAACGGAACTTGTCCGTTAGACTTCTCAAATGGCCCACGATGACCGAGTTGTCTTAGAACCCGGATGGCCAAGTTGTCTACGGCCTGGATGGCCTTGTGGTGTAAATCGCTCGCTTTTATGGATCACAATTACATCTCACTTCTATCTGCGTGATTTCGAGTCTCGGCACGACCAACGTGGGCATGTGAGAAAGTTTGCAGTAGTTTCTTGTCGGTCGGTGATTCTTCACGAGATCTTTCAGTGTTATTGTTCTATGAAATATCCTAACCGCCATGCACAGCATACAACCTGTTGACAAACGACTTAAAACCCAACATAATACAAGCATTGACTCCTCGAAAACAGTATGGATGTTCTCCTGCGTCTAAAATATGTCATCACATAAGACAGCAGTAAAATATCTTATAACAAAAAATGTATCTCTACACATTTATAAAAAGTCTCTGTGTGCATTTATCGACAGTCACTCTATAGTTGTCAAACGAGGTGTTCATATATGTGTACACGAGTGTTAGTTGTAAACTAAGCGTTTACACGCATTTGCGTTGAAGGTTAGACACAGGTTACAATTAAACACAGTTTGTCCATTGCAAAGCTTCAACTTCTATTACGCTACACGTCAAGTGAAAAAATATATAAATATGGATTTATTACAGAATTAATTATATTCTGTTTTAGATCAGTCACTTTGAATCCAGTTATAATCAGTTATGTCGTTAATGGAGAGGAATAATTTATTTAAAACATTGGAATTTATGACGTGCTCATTTATTCTGAATTCTTACGTTTGCTTTGACTTTTCATGAAGTCAGATACATTCTGGATTGCATCATTGTCTTATATCAGGATATTCAAGATTATTCTAATTCATTCGGAACATTTTTTATTTTATGACTTATGATAGGATGATTATAATTATTCGGAATTCACAATATCTGTGCCTCTTGCATTGTAGAAAAGTAGGTTACTGCTTGATAAATCATCAATTGTTGGTTTTACTTCTTCCGGTGACATATTTGAAGATCAAGATTCGTAAAAATGTATATATTACAGAGGCGAAGCAGGGAAGTTAAAAATAAACAGAATTTCTTGTTTGTTTGTTCTTAGCGCTGACGTTCACATTTTCATTTAATTATATGAAAGAAGAGAAGTATTTTCGGTATTAATTCTTTTTTTTTTTCATGCGATCTGTCGCGCTAATCATCTATTCTTATATATTGCTGTATAAGCTATTCATATTTGTATCAAACCATGTTGCATTTCAGCAAATGAAGCATTTTCTTGCGAACGGTGCGGGAAGGTTTTTGCATACAAATACTACCGAGACAAACATCTGAAGTATACACGATGCGTAGACCAGGGAGACAGAAAATACCCATGCCACCTTTGTTCAAGGTACACGCCATCCACTCTACTTGTACTGTGAAAGCACTTCTTTATTTCTTTCTTTCTTGGCAACCTCCCACGTGTTATATATATATATATATATATATATATATATATATATATATATATATATATATATATATATATATATATATATATATATATATATATATATATTTATATATATATATATGTGTGTGTGTGTGTGTGTCTTTAAAAGTTCACTGTAAGTTTATATATACAAATAGTGCAATATTCATTCAAAAGGTCTCATCCAAATTTAAACTCTGTCTTCACTGGAAAGTATAGCAATATCTTCAGCATACTGTAAAATGAAATGAAAATCTTTATTAAACCAGTGTCATCGCTGCCCTCCGTATCATGAATAACGAATTCCTCTTCTAGATCAGCTTATATAATTAGAGCTAGTACTATAAATCCTCCTCGAAACCCCGTACTGATCAATATGGGAAATAGTCCGATACATCAGCCCCTAAACCCTGTATCGATCTATATGGGAAATAGTCCGATATATCAACCCCCAAACTCTGTACTGATCAATATGGGAAATAGTCCGATACATCAGCCCCTAAACCCTGTATCGATCTATATGGGAAATAGTCCGATACATCAGCCCCTAAACCCTGTATTGATCTATATGGGAAATAGTCCGATACATCAGCCCCCAAACTCTGTATTGATCAATATGGGAAATAGTCCGTTATATCAGCCCCCAAACCCTGTACTGGTCAAGATGGGAAATAGACCGATACATCAGCCCCCAAACCCTGTATTGATCAATATTGCAAAATAGTCGGATACATCAGCCCCTAAACCATGTACTGATTAATATGGAAAATAATCCGATACATCAGTCCCTAAACCATGTACTGATTAATATGAGAAAACAATCCGATACATCAGTCCCCAAACCCTGTACTGATTAATATGAGAAATAGTCCGATACATCAGCCCCTAAACCCTGTATTGATCTATATGGGAAATAGTCCGATACATCAGCCCCCAAACTCTGTATTGATCAATATGGGAAATAGTCCGTTATATCAGCCCCCAAACCCTGTACTGGTCAAGATGGGAAATAGACCAATACATCAGCCCCCAAACCCTGTATTGATCAATATTGCAAAATAGTCGGATACATCAGCCCCTAAACCATGTACTGATTAATATGGAAAATAATCCGATACATCAGTCCCTAAACCATGTACTGATTAATATGGAAAATAATCCGATACATCAGTCCCCAAACCCTGTACTGATTAATATGAGAAATAGTCCGATACATCAGCCCCCAAACCCTGTATTGATCTATATGGGAAATAGTCCGATACATCAGCCCCCAAACCCTGTATTAATGTATATGCGAAATAGTCCGATATATCAACCCCCAAACCCAAAACCCTGTAGCGATCAGTATTGCAAAATAATCCGATACATCAGCCCCTAAACCCTGTACTGATTAATATGAGAAATAGTCCGATACATCAGCCTCAAACTCAATATTCCGACAGCCCTTTGCTTGGTGGTAGAAAATACACAGTATACACGCAAAGATGAGGAATTCATGTTCATTAAAATGCAATTTCAATTTGGAATTTAATTTTAGGGGAAGTTCCGAACTAACGAAAGAGTAAAATGAACGTTTTAGGCTAGGCAGTGCAACATTACAAACAAAACTATTAAGTTCAAAATGGTAGACACTATATAATGTAACAATCGTTGATAGTGTTTCTATACTGTTGTACTGCGATTACACAGACGTCATCAGACGAGTTTCTTTATTTTTCCTGGCGTGTTGTCCCTTTATCTCGGTTCACCTTCCAGATGGCAGGGCGACAGAATGTTTCAGTCTATCCAGTTCTTTTCTAAAAAAATATCAGCCAGATCCAACTGGGCACTTTTTCTTCTGCGTTGGTCCTTGCGTGCTGTTCTTCATATTCCTGGTGCACTAAACATCCTCCAGGTCACCTGTGCAGGAATCCCACAGCATCTTACTTCCACCAGGAATAAACATGTTTTCCATCCTTTTGCAATATAGTTCTCGACCAGTTCCTGGTACTTCTCCATCCTTTCATATGCCTTGTCTGTTCGTTCTTCCCAAAGCAAGGGCGCGGACAGGATTTAAGAGACTTAGGAAAATGTCTCCGGTAGGCCTTTATGAATTACACAATTTGACGGCGTGAGCCACCCGACAGTTGTAGGCCCCTGAAATTTGTCCTTGTTGTTATACCCTGTCAGCAGTTCTCTTTCACGGGACGGTCAGTTTCACCAATGTTTTCTAATTCTCTTCTTAGACAGATTCTTTTCACTATTTGCGTATCCATCCTTTTAAAGTGATTATTTATCTACATATGCTGGCCATCTTTAAATCTCAGATCATTCTCTGTATTGGAAAATAACGTATGAGTTGTAAGAATCTTTTAGCTGATACCAATTGCATTATTTGCAATGAAGAAATATGTGTAAACCATTTCTTTCCAATATCTGTCTCCATGCGTGTAAGTTTTTTTAAAAAATCTCCACTGGAACGCAGTTTGTTATTCATTATATGTCATTTTCAGTTTTCAATTTTGAATGCCGAGCTATTTATAAATTACATCTTCGTCCGTTTTAATTCATATACTTGTGTTTCGCTAAGGAAATTTTGAACTTCATTTCTACATGACCTGCACAACCAGCCGTCACCTCTCTGAGATGATATTGCAAAAAAATACAGATTCAAATTATTACTCCTTACATTTTATGGTTTCACACTCAATACGTGTTTAATTAACTGTGTGCATTTTCTCTCTTTTTAAATTTTTATGTGTATACATTATTTTGTGTGTGTGTGTTTGCTTAGATCATTTGAGAAGCGAGACCGTTTGAGAATTCACATTCTGCACGTGCACGAGAAACATCGACCCCACAAGTGTGTCGTCTGTGGAAAGAGTTTTAGTCAGTCTTCCAGTCTCAACAAACATATGAGGGTAAGCGAAAAGTAGTCATATCAAATCAGTAGCGTACTGGGGGGATGCGAGGAGGCGGTCCGCCCCGGGTTACAGCTGGGATATGGCAGGGGTACTATCAGGAGAATTATATTTATCTTTGATATTAGGATTACACGACTACTTGCACCCAATCTGACTACGTTTTCGTTGATGTAACAGCAGAAGAGAAATGCAAAGCAGTATATAATAAAAAGTATATAATAAAAAGCATATAATAAAAATAAAAACTGATATTTATCGCATTCAAGAGTAATATTGAACGCATCATTGCATACTGAAATAAATAAGCAATTGTTACCATTTTTGTGTGCAAAACCCGTGTACACTGTTAACTCCCAAATAAACTAGACTGCATTAAAAGATGGAAACTACGTTCGTGGATCTTTGCACAACTGCGCAGATTCACAAGTCAAAATAAGGTTACTAAATACCATAAATTAGTCAGAATTTAATCTGAAGCTTCAAGCTGGTCACACTAAATGTATTAAGCCTGTTGTGATGGTGGTGATTATCAAGAGAGTCATTCTGAAAGCATTGCTTCTGGTAGTAGTTATGATATCAGACAATTCTTTTTTATATTTTGATATTCAAGTGAATCAAATAAATAAGAATCAGTAATGGAGATAACTCTTTAACAATACCAACACTTTTGGTCGGATGGGTTATTTCCCTTTCATCAATTTAGTTCATATTGCGACGAGAGGTAAGGGTCCGTAACCCTAGCTCTAACCTTAATTGTTACTACTTCTGTTCAAAGTAGTTGACTGCTTATATTTGGTTTATTTTGATGGGATTTATAAATGACAGTAATTAATACAGATCAAGCTCATACGCAATATATGTATACACATAAGTTGGCATCATGCCAACATGTCCCTATGTAATACCATTAGACTTATAAAACCGTGTCGTAAATCCTACTTTTAAATCTACTTTTGAATCTTTCTGTGTGCAAAACCTCCAAAATCTAATAGATTTATCCGTGCGAAAAAATAAATCATTTTAGTAAAGTAATTATCGTCGTTTCGACAGCATGGTGCAGGTGAGAAAAACTAATGGTGCATTGCACATAAATCATTCTTCCCTTTGAAAATCTCTGTCAATGATGTAATCAGCTTTTTACGCCCCCTGTAAAAATAAAAAAGAAAGAAAAGAAACTGGAAAAGATTTGCGTAGAGCAACAACTAGGAAATTATACTAGTATACAAGTTTAATTATCCATGTCAAATTCATTCAAAATTAAATACAACCCGCTTGTATAGAAGGGCTGAAGAACGACAGATAATGTTTGCTGATAACATATCAATGATTAAGTTAAAAATAAATAAATCAAAATCATTCGCAGCTAATTTCCAAATCATAAAGAATGCAATCAACTGGTTGTTCGCAAGGACAGAGAGATAAGATATGTATTCGGTTCATGCTTACAAATGAGTATTCGTCCCTCTAAATAGTCCACACAAAACATTAAATAAACATATACGTTTATCTACGTTTGTCTTCTATATTAACATGGTTTGGTTTGATGATTTACGTGCACAGCAGCATACGTAACAGTAGGTTATTTTCGCAACTGAGAGTGTTAGAGTAATAAGCCATACCCAATGATATACCACGGCTGCCGATCATGACTATATCGAAGGTAGATTCGAACCTACACTCATTCTGTCGTGAGTCTGACGCATAACCACTATGGTATTACGGCTGTTTCATCATTTGGACGCCTCTGAAGACAGGCAGGAGGCAATGGTAAGCCTAATCGCGCAAGGAATGAGAGAAAAGGCTAATGGCGATGAGAAAGATAGTTAAAATGTCATTTATTTTCAGAGGTTTCTTATTAAAATGTTGGTTTTTTAAAAGCTTGTTATTGAAATATTATTCATTTTCAGAGGTTTGCTTCACCCATATTGCTTACAAAAGAAGACCTACGAAGATATTTGAGAGTTCTGAGTTTATTAAAGTTGTATTTTAGTTTTATCGTAAAAGTTATATATATATATATATATATATATATATATATATATATATATATATATATATATATATATATATATATATATATATATATATATAAACTAGTTGACAAACTTGTATATTTACTGATGTACACAATGCCTATTAAAGATGCTGAAAAAGTATATTCAAACCACACATCAGGAGCTTGTTGCAAAATAACTGATCTTAAAGCTGCCATCTGTACTCGCTTATAAGTCGAATCTAGCTGCAAATATAATGTGCCACAAATTTTGAATTGTGCAGTTTGTTAGAATTAATAGTGGAATAAATAACATAGACCCTGATCTGTAGGAGCATTATACTTCATCATATCAGGATATTTGTTGTTTGCATTTTTACTCGACTTATGAGCGAGTATAATTGGTAAAATTCGATGAGCAAAACGTGATTAACATTTACCCTTCAGGATATAAGTATCATCATCTATTTCTTCTATCACTTTCAGTTATTTGCTACAGAAACGTCAACATCAGGAACTACCATTACTACTTCTTGTAAAAAGTGCGTTTAGGAAACTATGTACACTTGTTGATTTCTTTAAGTAAGCTTAACTTGCACGTAACATCCCATTATTTAGTTCATTTTAAAACATTGACGCGTCTTTATCAGGTTCACAGTGGAGAACGTCCGTACAAGTGTGTGTACTGTAACAAGGCTTTTACGGCCTCGAGTATTCTGAGGACTCACATCAGGCAACACTCTGGAGAGAAGCCATTTAAGGTAAAATATTCTGCATAACGTAGCTGTTCTCACAGTTTTCAGGAATACATTATTTTTGTTTAAACTCGAATGTTAATTGAAAGAGGTGATGAAGAGTTCTGGATTCCACTGAATGATGTAATAAATCAAACGTCTGCAAGAAAGTTCAGCAATTCCACCAGTCGTAGTAACACACGCACACACACACACACACACACACACACACACACACACACACACACACACACACGTTGAGAAATATGTGCACAGAAGAAAATAGTATCTAAAATTTTCAGTTTGTTAATCATACTTGGGAGATCTGTTCCAAATATAGCATGGTGAGATAATGTACATAAAATATTTATTTCCATTTTCAACTATTTAAGTTTTAGATTGTTCTCAATAACTTGCTTTCTTTCTTGCAGTGCAAACATTGTGGAAAAGCATTTGCGTCTCACGCAGCACATGATAGTCACGTGAGACGTACGCATAGTAGAGAGAGGTCGTGCATATGTTCGGTCTGCGGGAAAGCTTATGGACAGGCGTGTGAACTGAAATTTCATATGACTGTGCACGCGAAGAAATGAAAAAAAAATACGATTGAAACAGATTGTATTACTATATATTCAGAACTGTACAAATTTAGTTCCATTTTTAATACTTTTGATGCGTTTACGAAACTGATAACAAATCAATACACTGTGTCAGCAGATGTCTTCACACGCGAGATCCAAGAAATATAAGAGAATAAGACAACCGAATTTCTGAAAGTAATTTTGAAGTAGAGCTATAGTGGACACAATTATTTTGCTCAGAATGCCTGTACATAATGTGACTGTGTGTGTGTGTGTGTCTGTGTGTCTGTGTGTGTGATTTGGATTTTGTTACGTAGCTTTATTAATTTGTATAATGTTTTGAAGTTATTATAAAGAGATCGAAATAGACTCATTTCTTTGCAAGGTTTTAAAAAGATTTCAAAGGTAATAAGACTTTTCTTCCAATGACAGTCTGTATACGAGTAATTTAAATCAGTTTTTCTTTAAATGATTAATTTAATTTGAGAGCCATATATATATATATATATATATATATATATAATCAGCCGCTATGTTAATACAAATCCAACACTCTAATAAAATTACAGTAGTGGTTCTAATATTGGTTGTTATCGTACTCAGTTTTCCTTACCCCACACAGGCGATGCGATATAATTATTTGACTCAACTTGGCTTAAAAACATGAAGAAAAAAATATCAGCAGCTTATTTACATATTATGTATCACGTGATCTTTTGACCTCTGACTTGTTGACAAGATTTTAGATCACATAACCAAGCAACATCTAAATAAAGGTCTAGATTGTTTCGTGTGCTGCCGTTTTAACGAGACGAACTGTTCTATGATAGTAATAAATGATAAGCCGAGTTATGATTATCGCTTCTCGACAGGTAGGGTACCAGGCTGCATACGTTTGTTAGCCCCTGGGTTAGGCAACTAGCCTATGCCACTACCGCGTGGTTTCAGGGAATTTCATAACAACTGGTTATGTGCTCTGACCTCTCAGCCTACACAACATAAAATCGAACACGGCACATGAAAGGTCGAAGACAACTCCGGCTACAGCTTAACAATTACCCTATAGGAATCGGAATATTACTTTATTCGAGAAAACCAGAGACGCATCTATTGAATGTCAGTAAGACTGATAAATACCGATATGTACGAATTTAGTGTCCGATGAAGCCTTTGCAAATCACATGCTAAGGTCGCTTTCTTGTCTTTATCCCTCAGATCAATATCCTCACTTCATCTGAAAGAAGAAAGAAAATGGACACATCTACAATAACTATGTTTTATATGTCTATGACTTCAGTCTATGCTATGAAATATAAGATTAAAATATATGTATAGTATTGTTGTTAAGACTTCACATGAAAAATAGATGCCGAAAACGTTCTGTACAACCTGTCTATTCAAAACGCAATATGTGTAATCAAACTTTACATGACAGATGCCCAAAATCTGTATAGTCAAAACGCAATAATTGTATAACCCTTTACATGAAAACCATACGCCGAAAAACTCTATTCAAAACACAATAACTATATCGACCCTTCACATGAAGAATATATGTATACAACTCAAGAACAAAACACGTCTAGGCTCTCGTAGATACGTGTTGTAGATACGTGTTGTGGCTAATGATGTAGCAGTGACATTACCAATAGCTCCAAACATTTGTAATTTGCAAGGTTTACTTTTTCCATTGATATAATCCAAGAAAAAAGGAAAATAAACAAGGGTGTACTGAAATACTCGAAATAGTCATAGATTCTTTGAGCGTAAAGCGTTGACAGACACACTAGATCTGTGTCGATTCTGCTCGAAATTTAAGGAGCAGTACATGAAGGTTAATGCACAGTGCACACAAAAATAATACGAAGTGACGAGAATATTTTTGAAAATACATGACTGACAAATGTTTCAGTTTTTAATTCTCGGGAGATATATGGTCCAGACAAATGTATGACAAACGGTCCGAGTTCGTGTATAAAAAATAAAACGTTGATAAGGTCTTCTTGGTGCTTTTCCATAATACCTTTATACGACATGGAGCATACAGTTTCCTCTAGCGACTTTAGGAAAGCTGTCGGTGTAGAGAAAAGAGAGTGAGTTGGACACCTGACAGAGTAGACGTTGTAATGAATATTTATTAATTCATGCCAGTGTGCACCGAATCACGTCTGCCGTATAGCTGTAATACTATTGAGAATCACGTTTGCCGTATAGCTGTAATACTATTGAGAATCACGTTTGCCGTATAGCTGTAATACTATTGAGAATCACGTTTGCCGTATAGCTGTGATACTATTGAGAATCACGTTTGCCGTATAGCTGTAATAATATAGCGAAACAAACGTTTCAACATAAATCTAAGATATTTTATTTACGAAACGGTCGAACACGAAGGCGTTTTACAATATTCTTTTTTTGGATGGTGTTCTCCCCGCTGATCTTCACAGACCATTTATGGGGAGGCCCTCCTTTATTTTTTTTGTTTGTAAGTTATAGATTGAGTTGTATTTTGCATGTATATATATATATATATATATATATATATATATATATATATATATATATATATATATATATATAATTTTTTTGTTTATATTTTTTTTTGGTTTATTGTTTATTTTATTATTAATATATATTTTACATTATATAAATTCCCTGATATCATATTCTAGACATTCATCATTATATAGATATTCTTCCGCCATTCGTTGTTCCTCTTCTCTCATTTTCTGTCTTTTTAATCTTCTCTTTTCTAGCCTTCCCTGTATGTATTGTTCTTCAGCTGTCATATATTCATTCTACCTCTTGTTCAGTTCCCATTATAGTTGTTTGTTGTTTCTCTGACGTTATGTTGTTTCCATTTTGTGTTTGCCCTTTTATCCTTTCTTGCGTGAATTGTTGTTCAACAGTTATATAGTCTACCGTTTACTTGGTTCCTGTCACATTAGTTTGTTTTGTATCTGTCGTATTGTTGTTTCCATTTTGGGTCTGGCTTTTTTTCCTTCTATTTGCTTGGTTCCCGTTCCATTATTTTGTTGTTTTTCTGACGTTTTATTGTTTCCATTATGGGTCTGCTCCGTTTGCTTGTTTCCCATTGCATTAGTTTGTTGTTTTTCTGATGTTTTGTTGTTTTCATTATGGGTTTGCGCTTTTTCCCCCTTTTTCCCTTTTTTCTTTCCAGTTATGTTAAGTGGCTCCTGCTGTACTAAACTGTTAGTATTGGTATTTTCCATTTGGTTTCCATTTGGTTTCCCTTTGGTTTTGTTAGATTGCTATTTTGCTGCTTAGTTCCTCCTTTGTTGTTGTCTTGCGTGACATTTTGTGCTCCTCTTATTGTTTGCTGTTTAAGAGCATTTACATCTTCATGTTCGTTACTTGTGATATCAATCGCAGCATTTTCGTTTGTCTGGCATTTGTTAGACGTGTGTCCAGTTTTCCCACACCGATAGCATTTTCTGTGGTATATGCAACCTTTGTACAACGTCCTGGTTAGAAAGCCTCTTAGAAAAAATACTTTTTTATTGTATCTATCTCCGAAATTCTGGTTCCATTATAGATGGAGAACCCTGGAGCTACTCCGAGTTTTGCATTTTCAACCTTGATGCCGAATTTTTCCTCAAACCAGATTACTATGGCCTCTAGTGTTATCTCCATGGGGATACACGACAGGTGAAGTTCGCCTGTTTGCTTTTTGATTTTCCTCATAAGTGGTTTCGGTTTCTTTACTATTGCTCTTTCCCCATATGGTAGTACCGGTTCGTTTCCTCTAGGTCTTATCTCATATCCTTTATCTGCGTAGTTGATTGAGTATGTTTTTGGGATAATTTCTTCGTCCATTCTTTTTATAGATACCAATATTGCTGTTATTCCTGGTAATTTGTCTCTTTGGGTTCCCTAAAACTCTATCATTTGTGTGCCTTCCTTATACCTGCATTCCATGTACGCTCCTTCTTCTGTTTCGACACGGCGTATTTTAAAAATTTCTGAAGGTCCGTGATCTCCTTTCTTGCCTCCGCCATTTTTTCCCGTGTCTCTCGTGCTTTTCCCAATATGAACTTTTTGTTTCCTTTTGTATTCTTTTTCTCACCTTATTTGTATTTATTTATTTCTTTTTTGATTCATAGTTGTTGTAGTCTCGCTATTTCAGTTTCCATTTCAGTGGTCAGTGAATTTTCTGTCTAGGTAGACAAAAACGACTACCTACACTTCTCAACTACAAGTACTAGATTTACAGCATTACCTATTAATTACAACGACGTCTATAGGTATGACACCCACGAATGCTAAATTTCGATTTATTTCATTTTCATGCAGGCAATTCTGAAGTACAGTAAATTGTTGTAATAAAGATTAAAATGAAAACTATATCTCTGGCATTAGAAAATCGTCAATATTAAGCACACTCAGTATATCTCAATTATTTGTTTGAAATTTTAAAAGAATCCTTGAAAAGCTCAAGGTAATTTCAGAACAATAGTAGATGCTTCAAAATGCTTTGCTGCTAATATACGGGCAATTAAACTAGTAAAGGATTTAATATCCTTCCTGATTATAATGAAAACATATTTGGGAAACAATGGCTAGAATCCGCTCCTCTAAAATACATTCAGTCATCGTCATTGTTTAAACATTCCAAAAATTTTATTGTGATAGCAAAGATTTTGTACTCCTACTCAAGTTGCCTAACATTGTAAAATCCTACAGTACGCTAATAACGTTCCTGTACAATTATTTTACAATGATTTTGAAGACTTTATAGATCAATAAACTAGGATGGAAAGTAAATGAACAATGCTTTGTCCTGACTGCACGAAATGAGAGTTGCGTTGATAACAATTATGAGCAACATGTGCAATGGACAGACACATTATGATGATGACTGAACTTAAAACACGTGGAACATACAAATGCTGGAATAGCACACAATAAATATGGTACTTAGACAAATAAATAAATATGGTACTTAGACAAATAAATAAATATGGTACTTAGACAAATAAATAAATATGGTACTTAGACAAATAAATAAATATGGTACTTAGACAAATAAATAAATATGGTACTACAGACAATTAAATAAATATGGTACTTAGACAAATAAATAAATATGGTACTTAGACAAATAAATAAATATGGTACTTAGACAAATAAATAAATATGATACTTAGACAAATAAATAAATATGGTACTTAGACAAATAAATAAATATGATACTTAGACAAATAAATAAATATGATACTTAGACAAATAAATAAATATGGTACTTAGACAAATAAATAAATATGGTACTTAGACAAATAAATAAATATGGTACTTAGACAAATAAATAAATATGGTACTTAAATAAATAAATATGGTACTTAGACAAATAAATAAATATGGTACTTAGACAAATAAATAAATATGGTACTTAGACAAATAAATAAATATGGTACTTAGACAAATAAATAAATATGATACTTAGACAAATAAATAAATATGGTACTTAGACAAATAAATAAATATGATACTTAGACAAATAAATAAATATGGTACTTAGACAAATAAATAAATATGATACTTAGACAAATAAATAAATATGATACTTAGACAAATAAATAAATATGGTACTTAGACAAATAAATAAATATGATACTTAGACAAATAAATAAATATGGTACTTAGACAAATAAATATGGTACTTAGACAAATAAATAAATATGGTACTTAGACAAATAACTAAATATGGTACTTAGACAAATAAATAAATATGGTACTTAGACAAATAAATAAATATGGTACTTAGACAAATAAATAAATATGATACTTAGACAAATAAATAAATATGGTACTTAGACAAATAAATAAATATGATACTTAGACAAATAAATAAATATGGTACTTAGACAAATAAATAAATATGATACTTAGACAAATAAATAAATATGGTACTTAGACAAATAAATAAATATGGTGCTTAGACAAACAAATAAATATGATACTTAGACAAATAAATAAATATGGTACTTAGACAAATAAATAAATATGGTACTTAGACAAATAAATAAATATGGTACTTAGACAAATAAATAAATATGATACTTAGACAAATAAATAAATATGGTACTTAGACAAATAAATAAATATGGTACTTAGACAAATAAATAAATATGATACTTAGACAAATAAATAAATATGGTACTTAGACAAATAAATAAATATGATACTTAGACAAATAAATAAATATGATACTTAGACAAATAAATAAATATGGTACTTAGACAAATAAATAAATATGGTACTTAGACAAATAAATAAATATGGTACTTAGACAAATAAAACAAACTCACCAAAGTTAAACATGACATCATGAAAGTACCATAGGCTTCAACTCCTTGACGTGTGCTGCAAGTTAATTGATCTGTCTGAAGAAATGCGGGAATGGAAAACATTTTTACTTTCTTCACCAGTTATTCATTGGACGCATATTCTTTACAATGACGTTGTACGTAATAGGTCCATATGTATTTGTATTGGCTGTGTTCGTTTTCGTACCGTATTGAATTTGCAAATCTGATTCTGGTTCTAGTTTCCTGGCAAATACATTTTAATAGAGAGTTGTTAACTTGTTATGCTTTATGTGACTCAAAAATTGGGCGTATGCCTTCGTCTTTGGTAGGAATGAGTGAAGAGGTGACAAAACTATTCTATTTTAAACGAAGTATATCATTTGTCTTGTTCTATCTCTTGCATATGATGCTTGCTTAGGTAAAGTGTGCGTGCTTCTGTTTTTGCAGCCACGCATATCTAATGGACATTTTGATTTTCATGGATAAATCTTAACGGTGTCGAGGGAGTAAACGTTGAAGGTTGTAGACACAACGCTGGTCTTATGGCAGCAAGCACAACATTACATAACAAAAGCAACGTATGAACTATCCCGCTGTGACTGCGCAGTTTTAAGCGTCCGATAGTAATGATCTTTACTGGCGCACCTACTTTGTTACAAAGAACAGTTTTAATGGCAGTTGCCAATCTCCACCCCCACCCCTCCAAATAAAGTTTTTCTTAAGTTTAATGTGCAAAAGAAGGCTCCGAAAGTAACTTTTATTCTCGGCAGGTATACTTGCAAACACAATGACAACATAGAAATTAGTTTGTTGGTAAAGTATGTTTTATACCTTTTTCATCACGTGATATGTGCTGTAAATGGCGACCAGTATATTTGGTAGAGAAAGAACCCAGGAAGAACGACCTACCCCTAAGAAACCTACTGGCATGTTTTCTCACATACTTTTGAGGACAGGGGTGAGATCTGGATGATCTGTCAAGATGGACGCTTTAGAACACTCGACTTCTTTAAGTGAATATGCCATGCTTTGTTCTTAAAATAATTTTCGTATACAATGCATGTAAGACAGTCCATATATCAATGACTTTTTTTGTTTTTCTGAATGTATTTCGAGCAAAAGTTAATAATAATAATAATAATAATAATAATAATAATAATAATAATAATAATTATAATAATGATAATAATCAGTGATACACTGTATCATTCACTAAAAGATATTGAATAGCACGGATTATTTAAGGGTTGTTGTTGTTATTGTTGTATTAGGGTTTAACGCCAGTTTTCAGTACTACGATTGGCTATACATGATGACTAAGTATTTGAACACATGCAGAATATATTGTAACGACTCTTAAACTAAGTCACAGATTATATATATATATATATATATATATATATATATATATATATATATATATATAAGTACCCAAATCGGAAAAAACAATATTGATTCTGACGACGAGCTAGAAATCAACATAATTCTTTACATAAGCATAGCTCATTTCTCAATACGCATGTAAATGAAGCACTGCAAGGTGAATTCTACGTACTAACGATTCTAGTAACGAAGTATACATACTGCACATAATTACAATTACAATGCCGTAATATTTGGTGGTAATCGAGCAAATAACTTACTGACATTTACTAAGATTTGTCTTTCTTAGAATTTCTTAAGTTTCCCTGCTAGGTTA